>JARHVA010000156.1:6872500-7227500 GCA_037957365.1 Torreya grandis
TCGATAAAGCATTAAAATAGCATAATCAAATTTAAATGAAATTTAAGTCAATCTATAACTATATAGTTGTTAAAAATTTATGCCATCACCTTTATATAATAGTGCTAGGTTGAAAGTGGGGTTAAGGTAAAAATCAAAGGGTGACAAGGGTTCCCAAAAGGGTGTTAGGTCTAGGGGGTTTTAGTTAGGTTTAGGTACATAATTGAATATGTCATTAGGTTTAACGTAGGACAAGGAAGATTTTAAGACCTATGGAAATCAAGGATATAGCTATGCATACAGAAAATACTACAAAAAATAAACATATAACTAAATATAATTACAAATAATGACTCATAATGATATCAGTAAAGTACATCCATAGTTGCCATGTAAGGACCACAATTGATAAATATATCAACCAAATCAAAGTTTATAAAGGATAATCAAACAAAAAGTATACTTGTTCATGTTGACATGCTTAGAATTCATTGGTTCCAGGAGTATAGCCTCCATCACCTGCCTAGTTCATAGATAAAACCTGTTACCACCAAAATAGCATAAATCACATTGTCATAAATTGATAATCAATATAGATTATAGAATCATCATCATCAAAAATAAATTAATAAATATAATTAATCATAGAATTAAGTATGTAACCAATACTGCTACAACAAATACCACAATAATTTAGCTAAACAATAGCCAATAACTAGTCTAACAATTGTAATGTCAATTACATAACAATAGAATATATATAATGGAAATATGGAATCGTAATAGTTTCTTTATTAGAAAATAAATGGTGGGAAAACTACTTCACTTCACATGAAAATTATGAAGATGAAGTAAACTTAGACATATGAAAGGGTTTTTTAGGAGAACTCAAAGAAACCTATTACCCTATTGTCAGTTATGATGACTAGTACATCAAATTTTCTCTATTGTGCCAAGGCAAAGAATAATCTGTGTAGCAATACACAATTACCTTTCATACTTTATTGTCCAAAATTGGGATTCATGTTTCAAAACAAAACCTTATTTTGAAGTATAGGTTAGGGTTGAGACCACATATCTAATCAGATATGGATTTCTTATAGCTCTCTTCAATCAGAGAATCCTATAGATTTAATTATAAGTTTGAATCAAAGTCTAAAGCCAAGATAGAATATTCTAAGTCTTAGACCATAAAATAATCTAAATCTTCCAATAAAAATTCAAAACCAAGGAATAACTCTAAGCACCCTCCATAAAATAAGCAAAAATCATCAAATGACCAAAATAAGTAGTCCAAGGTTGACAAGTGGTGTTTAGTTCATAAATTTAATAGTCATTCCAATGAATAGTTTCACACTAGGAAGACACTATTTACATAGCTTGAGACAAAAGGTATAGACACTAAATCATTGGAGAAAGGTAAGAAGATCATGAAATCTAAACCTCACACTAAGGTGGGTATGGTAAACATCTCTACTACCCATGTATAAATAGAGGAAGTAAAATTAATTTTCCATTCTCAAATGTGGATCAATGCTCAACTAGTACACTTGATCCTTGATAATGGAAGTCAACACAACCTTATTACTTTAAAACAATTCACCGATTGAACTTATCACTGACACCTCATGCAAAACTATTCTCTATTGGATGGTTCAGTTTAGGATCCTAGAAATGTGTCACTAAGCAATGTCAATTGGTGTATAACATCAATCATTTTCAAGATATAGTCCTTTATGGCATCACTCCATTAGAGGTATGTGATGTTTTACTTTCTCAAACATATATTTACCATTAACATGCAGTCTATGAGGTAAATCCTAGAAATTTTGTCATAGATGTTGGTGATAAGAGATACCATATACCAAAATTAATTTCTAAGATATCACTCATTAACATCAAATAATACAAGAAGATAGTCACATTTAGTAAGGATTTTGTGCTTTTAATGGTAATATTTGAATTAAAAGCATTATTACAACACCAATTCATATTGAAATTTATTTAGCAGTAGAAACATAGACCTCAAAGTGTACATGAATATCTTTTGGTCACACAAATATATTTTAATCACCAAAGGATGTGTACATATTGTGTGGTGAAGAAATATATTGATTTGATTCTTGTAATACCTTTACTTAATGCTTATTTATACCACAAATCATTTTTGGAGAATGAATAAATCAAATTCCATGAAAAAATCTAACGATAGATCCATGAAATTATAGACAAAAGACATATTAAGCCCAACTCATCACTTTATGGCATCTTAATTGTGTTTGTGCCAAATAAGGATGACATGTGGAGGTTACGCATTAATTACAGAGTTATCAATAAGACCATAATGAAGAATTTATATCCTCTTGAAAGGATTGAGGACTTGATAGACCATCACTGTGATGAAAAATACTATACCAAAATAGATATTAAGTTTGGGTATCAACAAATTCTTTTTTAACCTACAAATGTTTGGAAGACAATATTTAAGGCCAAATAAGGTTTGGTTGAATGGTTATCATGCCCTTTAGTTTTTCCAATGCATTATCCACATTCATGATGATGATGAATGACATTCTCAAGCCATTCAATACTTCATTTGTTATATTCTACCTTGACAACATCCTAATATTTAGTAAAACATGGGATGACATTTATGCCATATGGACTAAGTGCTTGACACTTCATGAAAATAACATATACATGAAAAAGATACAATTTATGGGATACATATTATATGCATGAGGAGTACACATGGACCCAACCAAGATTCAAGTCATCTAGGAATGGATACAACAAAATAATCTCATAAAACTTCATAGTTTCTTGGGATTATCAAATTTATATAGAAGGTTTGTACTTGGTTTTTATCATGTGACCTAACCTTTAAACCAAGTCACCAAAGGTGGAACTAAAGAAAATTTCATTTGGGAAGCCACACAATAGAACAAAGTCAAGGAATTGAAATGTAGACTTTATTTTACACTAATACTTGCACTACTAAATCTTTAAAAAAAAAATTGAGCGTGAGATAGACACCTCTAAATTTGCACTTGGAGTAGTTCTCACTAAATATGGTCACTCAGCTGCTTACCACATAAAACATTCACCACATCAGTAATAAATTACCCAACCTATGATCGTGATCTTTATGCTATAAATCAATTGTGTAAGCATTGGAAGTATTATATCTTAGGGAAGGAGACTATGATAAACACAAATAATAAGCTGATTTAGTTTTTGTAGACTCAAAATAAGTTACAATAAGAGTGACATCAAAATTGTTCTTCTTATCTTCAACAATTTCATTTAAACATCAAGCATAAGTAGGGAGGTTCCAATCCAATTGTAGGTTATCTGAGTTGTTCACCGGTTTAAGCTCTCATTTTTGTACTTGATGCATGTGGACACAAAGCTAACACATGCCCAAAATTATAACCATCTAACATGTATTTTGCAGATATATATTTAAATTTTCTTTATGGTAATTTAATTCTATACTTCTACTTGTAAGATGGACTAATATATCACCTTGAACACTTATATGTTTTGCATGAAACAAAGAAATATAAACTAAAATGGGAGGCTCATTTATAAAATTTACAAGACATTTTGGAGTTGAAACATCTCTTGCAGTGTTGTAAAAGTATTTCTTCTATCTACATCTTAGCTCTAATGTATCCAAATGTCTCAAGTATTGTATCAAATGTACAATTTCCAAGCCAAGTGGCAAGAAGTAAGGTTTGTGCAGACCTATACCAACTCCAAAGAGACTACGGGAATATGTTTCCATATATTTTCTCTCAGTATACCCTACTACCAAGCACGTTAATGATTGTATTTATGTAGTAGTTGATATATTCTTAAAGATGGAAATTCTCATGCCTTGTAAGAAAGCAATATCAGCTATAGAAATAACTCAATTTTACTTTCAACATGTCTAGATTCATGTTAGAATCCTATAAATCATCTTATCTAATAGGGATATAATATTTTTAAAATATTTAAATAAAGTGCTTTAATTTGTGTTAGACACAAAGTTGAAAAAAATGCCTTTTATCCTCAAATTGATGGACAAAAAAGTGGCAAATAAAATGAGTGAACATTTTGAGAGTGTAAAATTAAATGAATAAAAACACTTGGGATGAAAGCTTGAATTTTATTCAACACAACTACAATATAAGTTTTCATGGCTCTATTTCACATATCCATTTTTAGGTTTGCTTAGGTTTCTAACCTTTGCCATCCATAGATGTAGCTTATCCTCTTCCACCATTAATAGTAACAACTCCTTTAGCTCAAAATAAGTTGAAAAAGTTGTTTAATTCATTAAGCACATTAAACACATTCAACAAAAAATGTAACTCATTATATAACATGCTAATGTGAAATACAAGCATCACCATGACAAGCATTAGGCACCCACACCTTCTAGGTTGGTGACTAAGTCGGGATACACCTATAAAAGGAAAGATTAAAAATAACTTACCACAAGATTCATCCACTTTGGTATGGTACCTATAACATCACTAACCAAGTAGTAAAAATTGATTTCAATCTCAATATTCCATCTTACCTTAGGTTGCATCCATTATTCAATAAAAAACTTTTGTGCCATTACTTTCCACCTCTAATGGATACCTCATATACTATAGAGACTCTTCAGAAGACATAGATCATACCATATTGCAACATCTTAATAGAATCTGATAAATTTATTAACGCTCAAGTCAAACAGACACATTGATAAGACAACCCTCTATTTGAGATTGCTAAAACAAGTTGAGTGCCTTCTTAGGGAAAATAGTTTACAAAAGTGCAAGTTGACAATTTGTTTCCACATATCTTACTATAATTTCATAAAATGGGGACCATTTCTCTTCAAGGAGGGGTGACCAATCCATGAGGATTTGGCTCACTAGATCTTACCAAAGTTTACCATTGTTGCATATCCAATATTGTGCCAATGTTAGTGATATAGACATTAGGTTCCAACCTATTTGTCAATCTAAATGATTTGAATCCACTTCTATGGTATTGCACAACTCCTAAAGTGTCAATATTATAGACCACAACTCGACAATAATGATAGTTTATGATGTCATAAACTTCATAGATTATGAATCTATTGCTACCAACTCTTGTAATTTCAATTGATGTTTCATCTCCCTCCATTATATATTAATGTACAATTCCATTATTTATATTTAAATATACAATAATTAATTTAGGGGGTATATATACATTAGACATATGATCTCTTAGACCTATTGTAAAGAACTTATCATAATAAAAATTTAATGTTAAAATTCTACATTGGTTGTCATCATCTTCTATGCTTCCCTTATTATTTAATACATTACATCTTCATATACTCTATCATTCATAATTCACTTCCATTCATAACCCACTTAAATTCATTTAAGTAAGTTTCCCACTACTGGATAGTCTAGGGGTCATCCATGCACTAGTCCTTTCATGCATTCCTACACTTATCCTTTATAATTTTTGCATTGACACATCACACAAATTTCCTTACACACTCACTCAAGGCACAAAGAGAAAAATTAGGAAGGATCATGGTTAGTTGGCAATGGATTTATTCAAATTTTTATACGTGTTCTTGATGCAAAGGACTTCATAAAACGTGTCTTCATGGAATGAGAACAAGAAATACATTCACCTCTAATTACCTCTGCCACAATGCCTCCAAGCTCTGATATATTTGTTTGCTTACCTTCATGGTATACCTTCTTCTCTGATATCTATCCTTAAATCTATTTCTAGTCTCCTTTTTTACTATTCACCCTTTTAACACAATCTTACTGATAACCTTTCATTACATTTTCATACCTTGCAACCTTTACTTATTCCATGGTAACCTGTGTATACTTGCACACAAGACAAATTAGTTCTCAAAGTGTGATTCAAGGCTTCACTTAATCATACATAGTGATAATAGTATTTAACATGTTCATTAAATTATTATGGAACCCTTATTACACTCACATGACTTCTCAATACACTCCTTATACCAACTACCTTTCCTTCTCACTGATAGGGTTTCTCTAGTAGCCTTTTTCTAAGGATTTTCTTATTGTATGGAAAGGTACCAAGGATTTTTGAGAATATAGTTACATTTTTCAACACCCTTTATCTAATTCTTGAATTTCAAAAAGTCTCAAGATTTGGTTCAACTCGTTGACCACTCTTTTAGGCATTTTTTGCTCTCAGATTAGGCCTATTAGGTTTGTTACCTCTATTTTCACCCTCACATCCTTCTATACTATACACAAATATAATTAAACAACTTGAAACTCTTATAATAATTTTTATCTCATTTAAACCTTGATAATATAAAAAATTTGGGAATTTTTTCTAGTTTAGTCTCTCACAAATCATAATTTTATCATGAAACCATAACACACGGTTTGACAGTTTGTACACAGACCGAGAAGGATCAAAATGAGATTGTAAGCTATATAAAAAAGTTCAAACCACTGTTAATGTTTTTTTACGTTTTTTTTCTCCTTTTAAATATTTTTAAATTAATGGATTCTCACCCCTTTACATTTGTTCACATTTTCTCTTCAATACATGACTTGACTATGTGTAGAAACACATGATCTACAGGACTATATACACTGTCTATGAAACCTATCTATTTTAAAATAATTGAATCATGTTAAGAATATTAATAATATGGTTATATGACTTACCAAAATGTATATTAAAATCTTAACTCAGTTTTTTTAACCTAATCCACTATGTTACTCACTTTTTGCATACTCTGTATTGACGGTGTAGGTTTCACCAATATCCATAGAACTATGTTGCCTTTTATAAAAATTAGTATGAAAAAAAATCAAGTGTTACATAGAATAACATTCAAGATAATTTTATAACTTCACCATAAGCTTTAGGGGTCTATTATCATTGTGATTTTCACTACTTTGTTATACACAGTCAAAGTTTGTTATAGATGCACAAGAAACAAGTTTGTCTTGATTTTTTTAACCACACATTTAAAAAAACACATTAATAGAATATAAATAATTTAAAATGATAGGGAATAAACTTACCAAGTTACACAGATGAAAAAAATGTGTCTTTAATAAAGCATCCTTCACATGCTTCATTTACACATTTAACACTGTTGCTTACATAAAAGGTACATAGTCTGCCAATAGATTTATTTCCACATAAAGTACTACATATTCTTATTATTTGGGTTTTATTTATTTTACACCTTTGAATCGACCCCATATCCACTCTATTTACTACTCACAAAAGTATTTTCAAACTATTTTATTGTCAAAATTGATCTAACTACCTTTCTAACGCCCTCTTATATGTTGGGAGGAATATAACTACCTACCACTAATATATTCATCAAGATGACTCATCATGTGATTCATGTGGGTGTTGAAACACACTTAAAATTTATTATATCATAACCACAAAACTATAACATTAATACCTCTTGAAACAAGATTGAAATCTCCAAAACTACACAAGAAAATTTGAAAATTCAAATCAAGGGTTTTGGCAGGAAAATGACAAAGTGACCTTAATTCAAATTTCAAAAGGACTTAACACTCATGATTGAATCTTATATACTTATTATGACTATATTTATTTAAAATATAATCAAAATTTAAAATAGATCAATATTTACGTAGGGTAATGATGCTCCTACATCATACTATCGAGGAACAAATGAAAACTTTCCCTGAAAGTTATAAATGATATGGAATTCATGTTATTTTTAGTATCCTTCTTCCAAGTTCATGTACACATAGATCCAAATACCTATTTAAAACATATATAATTTATTTATGGTTTCTAAAATTAATGATGGCTCCTCCTTTGTTTCTTTTCCTCTTTCTTTGTATCCTCAATATGATCATTGGCCACTGTTGCTCATTCTCTTTACTCTAATGACCTGCACATGAAGAAAATAGGTCAAACAAAACCATGATTTTATTTCTCCCTTGGAGTTTAATTTTTTATTATTAAATTTAAACTTGTTATTTGGCTGGCATCTCTTCTTCACCTTGAGTCAAGATTGCTTTCAATGCACACTCAATTGCCATGATGGAGTTTACATCTCATATGAGACTCAAGTCATCTAATCCTTATAATATTTGCTACCATATTTTATCTTCTTATGTTGTGTACTCATCTATACCACTTTACTCTTTTATTGGTGCCAAAAAAGACAACTTAACCTACTACCATTCAAAATTCTCAATCATTTCAGCATGTGCTTCTCCTTCCTTCTCTACTATTGCCACCTCTTGTGTGTTAAACACTTCATTTGGTATTGTTGTACCTTCTTGTCCTTCCATCAACATTTTCATTAGTTTCAAATTAATTTGATACAAATCATCCTCCTTAATATTCATATTAACATATTGATCAAATACAACATGGAAATGAATACCTAATTCTTCTTTATTCTCTTTAATGCTTACTTGACTAAAATTTGCCTCCTTCTTGCTTGTAATGAGGCATGGTACTACTATAAATTCTTTATCTTCTTCTTCATCCTCCAATGTTTCACCTTCTTTAGTAAATCAAAATATTGAATCACCATAATCAATTATCCACTCCAATTATTTCTCATCATTAGCATGATGCTCATGCTTCTAGTCACCTTCATTCAATTCTTCACCTGTATATACACAATTCAAGACCTGATTTGTCATAAATATTTGAGGCTTTCTTGCCCCTTTCATATTTCTCTAGGCTACCTTGATAACTTCTTCATCATCCATCTTCTTCTCCTTTCGATCAACTATTGGAGAGGCCATCTCACTTTCCTCTTTATGCCTATACTATCTCAAATATTTATTTCTCTCTTTCTAATTCTCTTTGATTTACTTCCATTTATTATGGAAATATTCACTCATCAAGCCCTTCATCTTTCTCTTTACTATCTCACTCTCTCTAGTTCTCTCTCTTGGACCTTTCTCCTTCTTGATAAGCCTTCTCACTTGAAATCTTGACCATTCACTTTGTTTGTCTCACTTGAATCTCTATTCCTTAGAGTCTATCTCTTTCTTATCCTCATGTGGGACTCTTCTCTCACTTGTCCTTTTCCTAGGACTCTCTTCTCTTTCTTCAAGATCTCTACTTGAGCTTCTCTATTGGAGATTTCACTATATCTTCTCATTCTTCAAGCCTCTTTGGCTTAAGGGATTTACCACACCTTTATTCTCTTTCACTTATACTTTTTCCTTTCTTTTCATATCCTTGCATCCTCTTCACTCTTTCTTGAAACTTGCATTAGCCACTTCACAACAACATCTCAAAACAACATCCAATATGTACTCAACAAAATATTCTTGCATACGTAACCAAAAATGTCAAAACTTAAAACATATCTTCCATAAAACATTTTTTCTCTAATACTAAATGATGCAGAGGACTTCATAAAACTTGTCTTCATGGAATGAGAACAAGAAATACATTCACCTCTACTTACCTCTGCCACAATGCCTTCTAGCTCTGATCTATTTGTTTTCTTACCTTCATGGTATATCTTCTTATTTGATCTCTATCCTTAAATATCCTTATAGTATATTTTTGTAATATTCATCCTTTTAACACAATCTCACTGATAACCTTTCATTACATTCTCATACCTTGCAACCTTTACTTGTTCCATGGTAATGTGTGTATACTTGCACAAAAGACAAATTATTTCTCAAAGTATGATTCAAGGCTTCACTTAATCATAAAAAGTGACAATAGTCTTTAACATGTTCATTAGAGTCTTATGAAACCCTTATCACACTCACAATACTCCTCAATACACTCATACCAACTACATTTCCTTCTCACTGATAGGCTTTCTCTAGTAGCCTTTTTCTAAGGATTTTATTATTATATGGATGGGTACTAGGGAGTTTCAAGAATCTAGTCACCTTTTTCAACACCTTTTATCTAATTCTTGCATTTCAAAAGTCTCAAGCTTTGGTTCAACTAGTTGACCACTCTTTTAGGCATTTCTTGCTCTCAAATTAGGCTTATTAGGTCTGTTACCTCATTTCTCACTCTCAAACCCTTCTATACCATACATAACTATAATAAAATGACTTGAAACTCTTAGAATATTTTGTATCTCTTTGAAACCTAGATAATATCAAAAATTTGGGAATTTTAGCCTATTTAATCTCTCACAAATCAAAATTTTATCATTAAACCCTAACATAGGGTTTGATAATTTGTGCATAGACCGAGACAGATCAAAATGAGATTTCAAGGTATATAACTAAGTTAAAACCATTATTAAGGTTGTTTTAGGTTTGTGATTTCCTATTACACCTTTTTTAATTAATGGATTCTCACCCCTTTACCTCTATTCATGTTTTCTCTTCATGTAGAAACACAGGAGCTATATGACTGTATATATTGCTTATGAAACCTATCTTTTTTGAAATAATTGAATAATGTTAATAATATTAAAAATATGGTTAGATTACTTACCAACATGTATATCCAAATCTAAACTTAGTTATTTCAATCTAATCCACTATGTTACTCACTTTCTGCATACTCTGTATTGACTGTGTAGGTTTCACCAATATCCACATAGCTATGTTGTCTTTTATATGAATTCATATGAAAAAAAATCAAGTGTTACATATAATAAAATTCAAGAGACTTTTATAACTTAACTGTTGACGACTGGAGATTGCACCCGATTGGCAGGAAAATGGGTTCTTGCCCTCTCCCCGCAACATGGAAACTCCTCTCTCGCCTGTGGGATGGCGAAGCAGGAGAGGAGAGTCTCTAGGTATGGGCTAGTTCCCTTTGATGTATCTTGTTTGTTCCAGGCAGTGTAAAATATAGATATATAGGTATACTGGGGGGGATGAAAAGGGAGAAGAAAATGCATGAAAATAAATAGCCTACTCTAAAGAGGTGATACACCAAAAATGAAATGACCTTCCCACCTCTACACTCAGGATCAAACAAAACATACATACACTGAGACTTGGCAGAAAGACTAGGCTGCTGGAAATGACAGGGAGGTTCTTATGGAAAGCACAAGAAACAGGGACTCACCAAGGTGCTAAGAAATACACACTGTAAGTGACCTCTCTTGTTTTATACCTCCAAAACAGAACTCTACTCCTGGCAGCAATAGACAATGGCACTTTGTAGATCACTGGTTTGCTAGTGCTGGACCTGTGAGAGCATCAAGGAACAATGACTGGACACAGACCAACATTCAAGGCATACACAGAAAAATCCATCCAAGAAAGAGGTAAAAACTATCTTTTATTGATTTAGGTGGAGAATTTGTAGAGCTGTGCTCTTTACAAAATTGGAGAAGATCCTTTAAAATGACCAAGTCTGTGTATTTATATGGAAAGAGCCAAGAGGAGTTCTCATTGGATTTTGCTTGCAAGTGGCAGCTTGAGTCTCCATTGGGAAGAGAGAAAACACTGTAGATGACATCATAAGTCTGCTGGGACCATGCTTGCTACCTCATTTTACGTGTTGGTCTGCTCCTTTGCCTATTGGGTGGGTCTTTTTCTGTGTTTTGCAAGTCTTTTTTGCCACCTGATGTTGTGAGCGTCAATTTTACTGCCCAATGCATGGATTGCACACGGGAATTTTGCCGATGTCAGCCGATTGGATGCCGAGTGTGGCAATCTTGCTGATGTCAGACGTGTATGCATGGCTATTCTGTCGACGTCGGTCGAGTTGGCTGCCTTTCTTTTCTCTGCTTGTGTTGTGAGCGGCAATTTTACCACTGACTGCATCTGTTTGCGGTCTCTTTTTACCCGCCGATGTTGTGGGTAGTAATTTTGTCACCGACTGCATTGTTCTTGTAAACGTTTTCCCTCCTTTTGCCTTAGTGTTAAATGCCCCAGCTTTTTCCTCTCCTCTTTTGTGAACATTTGAAGACTCTACCTTATGCTACCGTGAACGCCAACGAACGAGGCCGATGAGCCAATGCTTTGAAACGAAGCTATTGATCCTTGAAGGTGGACCTTGCAACCCAAAATTGACTGGCCTTTCATAGCTTTCAAAGAGGGTGACCAAAATTTTGCCAGAAATTACTTGACTTTATGTAGAAACACAGGAGCTATATGACTGTATATATTGCTTATGAAACCTATCTTTTTTGAAATACTTGAATAATGTTAGTAATATTAAAAATATGGTTAGATTACTTACCAACATGTATATCCAAATCTAAACTTAGTTATTTCAATCTAATCCACTATGTTACTCACTTTCTGCTTACTTTGTATTGACTGTGTAGGTTTCACCAATATCCACATAGCTATGTTGTCTTTTATATGAATTCATATGAAAAAAAAATCAAGTGTTACATATAATAAAATTCAAGAGACTTTTATAACTTAACTATAAGCTTCAGGGGTCTATTATCATTGTGACTTTCCACTACTTTGTTATACACAGTCAAAGTTTGCTATAGATGCACATGAAACATGTTTGTCTTGATTTTCTTAATCATACATTTGAAAAAACACCTTCATATCATATAAATAATTTAAAAACATAGGGAATAAACTTACCAAGTTCCATAAATGAATAAAATGTGTCTTTATTAAAGCATCCTTCACATGCTTCATTTACACATTCAACACTATTACTTACACAAAAGGTACAGAGTCTACCAATAGATTTATTTACACACAAAGTACATATTATTATTATTATTATTATTATTCTTGGGGTTTTATTTATTTTAAACCTTTGAATCCATCCCCTCTCCACTCTCTTAACTGCTCACAAAATCATTTTCAAACTCTTTTATTGTCACAACTGATCTAACTACCTTTTTAACGCCCTCTTTTACGTTAGGAGCAATATAACTACCTACCACTAATATACTCATCAAGATGACTCATCATATGATTCATGTGGGTTTTTAAACACCCTTGACCCTTTATTTGAACCTAACCACCAAACTATAACATTAAGACCTCTTGAAATAAGATTGAAATTTCCAAAATTACACATGAAAATTTGAAAATTCAAATCTAGGGTTTTGGTGGTAAAATGACAAAGTGACCCTGATTTAAATTTCACAAGGACATAACACTTATGATTTAATCTTACAAAATTTTTATGACTAGATTAACTTACTAGAGACTCAAAACATGTAAAATAGATTGATATTTACATAGGGTAGTGATGCTCTTGCATCAAACTACCAAGGAACAAATGAAAACTTCCCTAAAAGTTATAAATGATATTGAATTCATGTTTTTTGTAGCACACTTCTTCCAAATTCATGTCCACCTGGATCCCAAGGCCTATTTGAAACATATATAACTTATTGATGCTTTCTCAAACTGATGATGAATCCTCCTTTGTTGCTCTTCTTATTGCTTTGTATGCTCAATCTGATCATGGGCCACTGTTGCTCATTCTCTTTCCTCCAATGACCTACACATGAAGTGAACATGGCAAAATAAAATGCTTTGCTTTCTCCCTTGGAGTTTACTTTTTTCTTCTTCAATTTGTGCTTGTTCTTTAGCTACCATCTCTTCTTCACCTTGACTTAAGGTTTCTTTCAATTCACACTCAACTACCATGATGGAGTTCTCATCTCTTACAAGACTCAAGTCATCTAATCCTTCTGATATTTGTTGCCATATCTAATATTATTCTACTATATACTCATCTATACCACTTTTATATTCTATTGGTGCCAAACTAGACACCTTAACTTGCTACCATTCAAATGTTTCAAGCACTTCAACATATGCTTCTCCTTCCTTCTCTACTATTGCCACCTCACGTGTGTCAAACACTTCATTTGGTATTGTTTTACCTTCTTATCCTTCCATCAACATGTTCATTAATTTCAAATTAATCTCATAAAAATCACCCTCCTCAATGTTCATATCAACATATTCATCAAATATAACATGGAAATGAATACTTGATGCTTATTTATTCTTTTCGATGCTTACTTAACTGAAATCTACCTCCTACTTGCTTGTCATGAGGCATGGTACTACTATAAATTATTTATCTTCTTCTTCATCCTCCAATAGCTCACCTTCTTCAAGAAATCACAAGATTTAATAACCATACTCAGGTGTCCACTCAACTTATTTCTCATCATTAGCATGATGCTCATGCTTTCAATCACCTTAATTTAATTCTTCACTTATATATAAACAATTCAATAACTCATTAGTCATAAATATTTGAGGCTTGCTTGCCTATTTGCATCTTTCTCTAGGATACCTTGCTAACTTATTCATCATCTATATTCTTCTCCTTTCCATCAATTGCTTGAGAGGCCATCTCACTTTCCTCTTTATGAATACACATAATCTTGGTCTCATCTATTCTAAGATTTTCTCTAGTATTTTCAAAACCTCCTTCATCTCAACCATATCCTTCTCTCTTTTCAATTCTCTTTGATTCACTTCTATTTTCTTATGGTAATCTTCACTCATCAAGACCTTCATATTTCTCTTTACTATCTCACTCTCTCTAGGTCTATTTTTTGGACCCTTCTCCTTCTTAAAAATCCTTTTCACTTGCCTTGTTGACCATTCAATTGGTCTCTCTCACTTTAATCTCTCTCTCTTAGAGTCTATCTCTTTCTTTTCCTCACCTGGGACTCTTCTCTCACTTGTCCTTTTCCTAGGTCTCTCTTTTCTTTCTTCAAGCTCTCTACTTGAGCTTCTCTCTTAGAGATTTCAATAGATATTCTCACTCTTCAAGTATATTTGGCTTAAGGGCCTTATTTCACCTCTCTTTTCTTTCAGTTATAATTCTACCTCTCTTTTCATATGCTTGTAGCCTCTTCACTCTTTCCTGTAACTTACACTAGCCACTTTACAACAACATCTCAAAATAACATCTAGTATGTACTCAATAAAATCTTATTACATATGTAACCAACAATGTCAAAACTTAAAACATACCTTCCATAGAACATTTTTTCTCTGATACCAAATGATGCAAAAGGACTTCATAAAACTTAACTTCATGGAATGAGAACAATAAATACATTCAGCTCTACTTGCCTCTGCCTCAATGCCTCGTAGCTCTGATCTCTTTATTTACTTAACTTCATGGTATATATTCTTATTTTATCTCTGTCCTTAAATCTCCTTCTAGTATCTTTTTTTACTATTCACCCTTTTAACATAATCTCATTGATAACCTTCTATTACATTCTCATACCTTGCAACCTTTACTTGTTCCATGGTAACATGTGTATACTTTCACAAAAGATAAATTAGTTCTCAAAGTGTGATTCAAGGTTTCAATTTCTTATACACAGTGATAATAGTATTTAACATTTTAATTATAGTCTTATGGAACCCTGATTACACTCACAAGACTCCTCAATACACTCCTTATACCAACTACATTTCCTTCTCATTGGCAGGCTTTATCTAGTAGCCTTTTTCTAAGCCTTTTTTTAATTGTATAGATGGGTACCAAGTAGTGTCAAGAATCTTGTCAAAATTTTCAACACCATTTATCTAACTCTTGTATTTCACAATGTCTCATGCTTTGGTTCAACTAGCTGACCACTCTTTTAGGCATTTCTTTCTCTCATATTAGGTCTATGAGTCTATTACCTCTATTTTCACTCTTAGACCCTTCTACTATACACAATTGTATTGAAAAAAATTTAAAATATTAGAATATTTTATCTCTTTGAAACCCATCTAATATAAAAAAATGGGAATTTTGGCCAGTTTAAATTTTATCTTGAAACCCTAACACAAGGTTTGATAGTTTGTGCACAAATCAAGAAGGATCAAAATGAGATTGTAATATATATAACAAAGTTAAAACCACTATTAATGTTTTTTTAGGTATGTTATCACCTATTACACATTTTTAAATTAATGGATTCTCACCCCTTTATCTCTATTCATGTTTTCTCTTCTAGAAATGACTTGACTGTGTGTAGAAACATAGGAGCTATAGGACTATATACACTATCTATGAAACCTGTCTATTTTAAAACACTTGAATCATGTTAAGAATATTAATAAAATGGTTATATGACTTTGAATAATTTATATCCAAATCTCAACTCAGTTCTTTCAATCTAACCACTATGTTACTCACTTTCTACATGCTCTGTATTGACTGTGTAGGTTTCACCAATATCCAAAGAATTATGTTATCTTTTATATGAATTAATATGAAAATAAATCAAGTGTTACATATAATAACATTAAATATAGTTTTATAACTCCACCATAATCCTTAGGGGTCTATTATCATTGTGACTTTCCACTACTTTGTTATACACAGTCAAAGTTTGTTACAGATGCACAAGAAATAGGTTTGTCTTGATTTTCTTAACCATGTGTTTGAAAAATCACATTAAAAACATATAAATAATTTCAAAACATATGGAATAAAATTATAAAGTTCCAAAAATGAATAAAACATGTCTTTATTAAATCATCTTTCACATGCTTTGTTTACACATTCAATATTGTTGCCTACACAAAAAGTACAAAATCTGCCAATAGATTTATTTTCACACAAAGTACTACCTATTATTATTATTATTATTATTATTGTTATTATTATTATTATTATTATTATTATTATTATTATTATTATTATTATTATTATTATTATTATTATTATTATTATTATTATTATTATTATTATTATTATTATTAGGGTTTTATTTATTTTACACCTTCAAATCCACCCCCTCTCCACTCTATTGACTTCTCATATAAGCATTTTCAAACTCTTTTATTGTCAAAACTGATCTAACTACTTATCTAACTCCCTCTTGTATGTTGGGAAAAATCTAACTACCTACCACTAATTTACTCATCAAGATGACTCATCATGTGAGTCATATGGGTGTTAAAACATGATTGACCCTTTATTAGAACCTAACCACCAAACTAAAACATTAATACCTCTTGAAACAATATTGAAATATCCAAAACTACATATGAAAATTTGAAAATTCAAATCCAGGGTTTTGGTGGTAAAATGCCAAAGTTACCATATTCAAATTTCACAAGGACATAAAACTCATTATTGAATCCTAAAAACTTATTATGAATATATTTAATTACAAGAGATTCAAAACATGTAAAATAGAAATATTTACATAAGGTAGTGATTCTCCTACATTAGTACCTCACATACACATGTTACATGGGGCCTTCTGTACCCTATCTAAATAATGCAAGGAAAAAATACACATTCATATGAATAAAATCACAATAATATTATTTTGTTTAATTATTCATTCATTCAATAAGCATATTACTATTAAGTATAAACTTACATTGATTATACTAAGGATATTTTATTTCCATAAGCTAAGTCAATGATAATAATGAAAACGTCTTTGTTCATTACTTAACAGTCCATGACTATAAAGATTACAAGGTGCCTATAGGAACTTGATCATATTTCATAGATAACTACACTATATATCTTTATATCTCAAAATTTTAACAACATTTTAGCAACATCTCCTTACTATTCTATTAATTTCCTCCTTTTCCTTTCTTTGGTGCCTACCTTTTATAGGCATTCTGATCAGCCTTGTGTGTCACTTGGTAGTTAAAATACCACCAATCAATAGTTAATTTCTTTATTATCCACCTAACATTTAATTTATCACTTTGATCCTTAATTCAGATACCATCTCATCTTCTTCCACTTATCAATTGCCTATCAAAATCAAACCATCAGTCATAAATCCCACTATTTATCCTTGTGATCTCTATAGTGGTTCTTATATTTATGTGGTTTTGTGTGTCTTAATATTACTATTTTGTCATATGTGTACATGGATAGGGTCTTTTTAAATTTCACCATGCTCATTAGCAATCTATGTTGGGCATGCACACATGGAATGGTTAGGCTTACACATGCCACTCTCTACCTTCTTGTACTACTAACATCAGTCTCTACCTTCATCTATCATGCATGCAATCCTATACTTGGTTATACTTAGCCAAACTCTGAGGTTAGTCTCACCCCACACTAACTTGGATATATATCCTTAGGAAACCTGCTCATCCTTACTCCTATGTAGCCTTTATTTCACCTCTTTATTTTTATATCCTTATCATGACTTTCCCTTCTAGGCCTTATCCTTTTGAGATATATCCATTCCATGCTCTAAATTTTAAAATCTCCTATTGTTGTGTCATTATCTCTCCTAAAAATGGAATCAAAATGTCATAATGTTGGATAGTTTATGGGTCACCTATGGACTATACATTTTACACATTCCAACACTTAACCTTTTTACTTTTTGCATTGACACATCACACAAGTTTCCTTGCATGCTCACTTGAGGCACAAAGAGGGAAACCAATAAGGGTTAGGGTTAGTTGGAAATGGATTCATTCACATTTTCATCCCTATACCTCATGTGCATGGGGTTACTTATGTCCTTATCTACCCTTTCTTAACAATGCAAGGAATAATTATGCATTCATACAAATAAAATCACAACACTATTTTATTTAAACATTCATTCATTCAATAAGCACACCATTACAGATTATAAGACAACATCAATCATACTAATTATATTATATTACCATAAGTTAAAATAATGGTACTAATAATTATAAATATATTTATTATTTAACAGTCCATGACTATAAAACTTACAATGTGCTCAGAGGCACTTAATCATATTACACAACTAACTATATTATCTCTCTTTATATCTCATAGTTATAATAATATTAAAACATGTACTTACTATTTTATCAATCTATTCCTTTTCCCTTTTCTAGTGCTTGCATTTTATAGGTGTTCCAATTAGCCTTGCATATCACTTGGTAGCATAACTACCACCAATATGTAGTTAATGTCTCTACCATTGACCTAGAAATTAATGCAACACTCTGTGCCAAGTTAGATACCATGTCATCTTTCATTGATTATCAAATAATTTTTATAATAACATTTTTGGTCATAAATCACATTGTTTATCCCTCTGATATCTAAAATGGTTCCTTGATTTATGTGATCTTGTGTGTCTTGATCATATTATTTTATCTTATGCACATGTGAAATGGGTATTGTTTGATTACATCACGCTCAATATAAATATCTATTAGGTATTTTTTCCCACTCTCTATGCCTTTGAACTACTGGAATTGATATCTACCTTCATCTGTCACACATGTCCTCTTGGACCTAGTTATACTTAGCTAAAATTTGGGGTCAATATCTATTAGGTCTCCTCCCAGGCTTCGTATTAATTTTTTAAAATTTATTTATTATCTTATATATTTTGTCTTTGAATGAAAATATATATTCACTCTTCCCAAATGTAGATGATCCCTCATCTAACTACATTCCTTATGGTGCAATATGCATAAATTCCATGCTACTTCAACCTTAAATGATGGGGTTTTATGCACTCATGAGTTGAATTGAGAGAGGGAATAACCTTGTCAAAAATAATCCATTACAATGCATAACACATGAAAAAAAACAACATAATTGAAGGCCATTAAAATTAAATATTACCAGTTCTACAATACTTAACCACATGGTTTAGTTAAGATAGATACTATGGAGCCATGAAAGGGATATGTGTCCTATTAAGTGTATACATGTCAAAGGAATTTCCTATGTATGAGTTATTATTATTAAAAAATATGCATAATAAATTACTTTAGTAGATAGTTTAGAGTAAATATGTCTTTATATGAAAATGTACTCCTTGTTTGATAATAAATTTTTTGGGAAATGAAAATACGAAATATACCTTAGAAAAACCTACTTAAAATTAAAATTGTGCTAAATTTGAAACAAAGAGAAAAATGGTAATAATCAATAGTTATATCCTCATATAAATACATAACCTCAATTATGTCCTCTCCCACCCTCTTCCTTGCATGAGTGCTTCACTCTTACATAACATCAAGTCTTTATTTGGCAAATATACATGTGGACCTGGTTTGGATATCATTACAATATCTATAAGAAAAGGAGGATATGGATTACTTAATAGTATCCAAGTCCTTACTTAAATTTATCATATCTTTATACTACGATATATAGAGCTAAATGATATTAATGAATTCCTTTTTTTTTAACAAATAAAATTATAAATACAAAGAAGGAATATCTAATATTTTTAGATCTCTAAAATCCAAAAGGTCATACATGTTGTGATCTAATTTTTAAACTCACATGAAAAATGTAAGAAAATACCTCCCTAAAAATAGATTTAATCATTATTTTCAAGATACAACAGTAATAGAACACATACTCCTTGTATTTGTGAAGCTCCACAATATTATAATTTTAATGTGCTCCTAATATGTCAAAGTTTTCCATAAACAAGGTACCCAATACTTTGTTGGTGTTGTGGAAGCACAACAAAAGGAAATAACTCTATCATAGATATCCAAGACATACAATTTAAAAAAAGAATAAGAAGAGGTAAGTGAGTTATTATAATATTTGGTAAGTGATTTCCTATGATTAAAAAAAGGGGGAGGCAGTATAATTATTTTAAGTGGGACATTTGAAAAAACATAAATAATAGGAATGTTCTCATCTTTAAAATTGAGACAATAGAAAGATCTACTTCCTCTTCTTGAAATTTAATACCAAAATAGATTGAAAATATAAATACAGATAAAATAATATAGTCCTCACAACTAAAAAAACAATATTAATATTTTTTATGAAACTTATTAAAATTTTATAAAATTAATTTGAAAAAATCAGCCAATAGGCTTGATTCTCTATATTTATAAATATTGCCATTAAACAACAAACCTTTGTAAATTTGTCTTGCATGCCCACTTCTCCCCCACCCTATTTGAAAGGGAGAAAACCCAATATTGATGTCAGTGCTTCAACCAAATAAAGAGGTCTTAGAACCAAAGCAGAAATGATGAGAATGGAAGTGGAATAAATGATTAGAGATGGATCTCTAAGACCGATTGAAGCAATCCTGTTTAGGAGAAGGATGATTTATTCATGCAGTTAATTTTGCTCCTTTGGGTTTAGGTTTAGGAATGGGTGCTTCTTAGCTGGGTTTTATTCACCTTTTACAACCTTGTTATTGTATTTTTATGGTGAGCCTCCTTATTTTCTACTATTTTTTTGTTGTTTTCCTCTTGATTGTTCTTTCTTTTCTCTGCTAATGTGTTATTTCTCTTATCTTGTTGGCTAAGGATTTTGGTTATCTTCTTAGGGTTGGTATTTTCCTTTGTTGTTGGTTTTGGGGATCTGGGCCTCCTATTTGTGTCTTAGATTGGATAGTGAGCTCCAATTAAAAGCTTATCTATCTCTGGTTCATAGCTTTGATCTCTATAAAAGTGTTAACCGGTTCATAAATCTGGATTCAAAAGTATTTATCATAATAAAAACAAACCTTTGTAAATTAAGGTCTATTTTCCATTGAGCTCATGCTTAAATTTTCCTTCCTTCCTCACAATCAAGTCTATGAAATGTTTTTATGCCAATCATTCAATGAAAGATTAAAAACCTATTGCCAACCCAACCATTTTACTTGCACTACACCATTAGCCATGGGGTATCCAATTCATGGTAAGATAAATAAATCCTTCGCCATCTCTTAAAAAATACTTGAGACATAATTATCCATGTCAAAGAAAATTCCCTACAATATTATCCAAGAGCTCATTAGGCAGAGCCCCGAGATATATCCATCAATATTTACATTTTAGGTTTTTCTCCTTTATTACTAATCTGAAAACCATATTTAGACATTTCATTTGAATTTAATTCCATGTGGTCCTCATCCAATTCATAGTTGAGATCTACCTAAATTTTTTACTATAGCATAACAAGCAATCCATAGGTTCTAGATCTCATTTGAAACCTTATGCTTAACATTTTCTCATATATCCATATGATTAGGAATTTTATTTGAAACCTTATTCCTAGTATTTTCATCACTCATTCGAATCTCTACTTCCTAAGATGAACTGGGCATAATGGCTTTACACTAAAAATTGATCATTAATGACTTTGGGTGAATTAGGTTATTGAAATTAGTCATACCAATAATGGGGTCCATTGTCGTGCATCTACCATTGAAAAATTAATAGCTTATATGTTGATAAAAATTGATATTTACACATTGGTATCCCTGATGAAAAAAATGTTCTATAAGGGGAAGCCTTTACATAAAAAAACTAGTGATTTTTTTTTTCATAATAGCCCTTTATCCCAATACCCTCTTCATATCTCATTTTATATGATAAAAAAATAATGAAATTAAACCCTTTTTGGGATTACTTAAAGCTTTCGTATTGATGGATTTATACTACTACTTCAAAGGAGGAATCCATGACAATGAAGCTGATGTTTGAATTTTTTTATCCTTAAAAATTTTACAGGTGTGGAAATATAGTGTACACATAACATCCTTAAAATAAAAAAAAGTGTTAAAACCTATAAGATATGTAAAGATATAAATGGATGAGCTTAACCAACACACACAAACTATGTACGTGTTGGCGTCACTCCCATTGGACCCACCATAAGGGACTTTTCAATGTTATTCACACCCTGATTACTGACCATAAACATAACCATGACTACCAACAGATAATGAATATCAACATAACCATGCCTTACCTATCACCATAAATTATAAATGTTATCCACCATGGCAAACTGTACCATCAACTAATAACCATGTATTACTTTTAATAATTTCCCATTTCCATAGATCATTTTAAATTTTATGGAAATGCCTCTCCATCCCCATGAAAAATTCCTCATATATGCCCTATAAATGTATTCCAATCTAGACACACATTCATTCCATTTACTTTTGCATTAGAGGTAGCTAGAAGCTATTTTATATTGGAGGTAGTTAGATCCAATCATTACTTGAGCTTGAGTGGAAGGAGGTGGATGGATGTAGCTCTGTGACTGCATCCAAATTTTCTCCTAGGTTTGTTATAACATAGTCCCTAGTTTTATACCCCCTTACTTGGTACGAAATGGTATTTTATAGTGTATAGGATGTCTCTAGTATCAAATATCATAATCTATAGTTAAGGCATGCAATTTTTTTGACATAATGCCTCAATGAATGTATATGAAACTTTTTTGCCTCAATGATTGTAAGCAATATTGAATATAATATTTAATGAATTTGGTCTTTGGTGAAGGCATGTTGGTTTATGTAATATTCATAATTGTTTTGATTCATAGTTTGAGATCAAAATTGAATCTAAACAATACATCTTGAAGATCAAACAAAGTTTTTTTTCTTTTGATTCTTCAAGTATTAGTATGAATTTTTCTTTCACTAATTTTTTCAAAAGATTTATATTATGGTCTTTGAAACTACCACTACTTAAGTCTATCCCTACTTCTTTTATTTGTCTCCTCCATGAGTCATGGTTTTATATGAATAAATGATCACCAAATATGTAAGAAAATACCCTTAAAATAGGGACCCTTAGGGAAGTTAGGGAAATTACTCTTGAGAATGTGATCTAAATTAGTAGGACTTGAGGTGACTACTTCAAAGATATCTTCTATCATCCAGAGGTCATTAAATTTTAGGGTGCCACCATTGTCTATGACTACTTTAGCTGTAGAGTCATACCTATTGGTTATGTTACATAGTAGTGATGGCATCATGCCTAAAATATACCAAATTACTAGAATATTTTTCTTTGACTTGATACAATTCCATGTTTAAACTCTTAATAATGATAGCATGGTAACTATCACTGCAATGACATAAAACTCCATGGTTTGAATTTCCCAATACCTTGTTTGATTATAAATTGGAGAATAATTATCTTACAATAAAACAAAGTTTGAGAGGTGATATTATATGCATGTGGGAAGAATTTTAAGGCCCTAAACCATGAATAGAATAAAAATCATATGAAGGAAAGACCAATAAATTTTTTATATATCCTACAACCAATGTATTTGATGTTACTAACATGTATTATACTTTAATAGAAATAGAGAAAATAAATAATTTATATATCTTAAAACCAATGTATATTATGTTACTAATAGGTAGCACATGTATTATAATTCAATAGAAACACACACAATTACATTTATAGTTGGAATCATAATGTAATATATAAAATCATAAAACTTCAATCAAAGCTAGACATGATAAGGAAAATCATCTAACAATGAATAATTAATATATAACAGATCAAAAATTGGTTCATATTTTAAAAATAGAGTGCTTAATATAAATAATAAGATAATCTAAAATATAAGCAATACAAATTAGAATAAATAAAGTAAATATACTACTTGATCTAAATCACAAACTGCAAATAAATTTAAAAAACCCAACAAAGCTTTATGTAATATTACTTACAATCATGAATATTATATTTAATATTTCTCATAATCATTGAGGAAAAAAAGTTTAATTGAATATTAATTAAAATATATGCATAAAACAATCATGTTGGTTTATGTAATATTACTCACAGTTATGCTGGTTTGCCTCAATCAATGTAGATGACTATGAATATTTTTTTGATCTCAAACTATGAATCAAGAAAACTATGAATATTACATGAGCCAACATGAGTACATCCATCATAATCATAAGCCATAAAAAATTTAAATTGTGAACTTCAATCTCATATGTGTGCAACCATAACAAAATATCTCATGCATGCATACATATCAAAATTAACACATAACACAATGAAGAAATAACATATTACAAAAAAATAAAATGGAGTTCTTTATTATAATTACCATAAAAGTGTACATAAAATATTTCATTACCCATGGTGGAAGAGGGGATGTTGAATACATTAGTGTTACTTCCTTCCTACTACTACTCTTCAAACACTATAGTGTAATGGAAGGGATTTTTTTTCTTTGTGTCTTCTTATTATATGTGTAGGGCTATTTGTAAATAGATACATAACCAACCTACAAACATTAAATATTTAAAAAATCTCTCTCCAATATATGCCTGAATAATTATATCCATAATATAGTCTTAAATTAAATGAATATATACATGTGCACATGATATGTGAGCCCATATAATCTTGTCTACCCATATGTGCACATAAAACCACACAAATATGTCAACTATTCAAGACCCACAACAAATATCTATTTAGTATGCTACCATGAATATGTAATCCATATCATACATGACTCATGTGTTAATATACTCCAGAGTGAGTTCATGTAAGGTGTGATAAGGACCTACATTTCATAGTTTGGGAATAATATGATTATTGTGATCCGAAAAAAATGAAAAGGACATTTTTAATAAGAGCACATGCTAAATCAACTTTTCATGTAGGGGGTTGATAGGATTGAGATCTAACATAAAAAATTTAGTTAATCAATAATTTCATTGGTATGGTGACATGTTTTATGGAAATAAAGACAACAATAGATATATTGATTTATTTTTATGGTAGTGATAAAACTAGAAATACAATTGAAATTGCTTGAATGGTAAATGTTGGTTTTGTTTATATTGATTGATTATATCACTCCCATATTTTAAGAAAGAGTTTATACAATCATTGCATTCCATCAAATGTGCATATCATTTCCCTTCTTATACAATATTTTCCCACAAGGTATTGACATCCACAATATAATCAAAATAAAGTTTTCATTAGATATCGAGTATATAAAAGGTGGATTAAATAAATCCATAGTTCAGGTATGGTGAAAAATGTGTTTTAAAAATTTAACCACTTTGTCACCTTCTCACCAAGTAGAGGAGGCCATGTGTTTTAATTTAGCCAAACAAAAAAAGGTTAAAAAGGTAGGGGAGATATATGAAATTTGGGAGCTCTAGGCTAGTTTTTAGCTTGAATGTAAAGTCTTAGCTACTGTAAATCATTGAATCCAATTCCAACATAGAAATATTGCACATTACAATGGTGAACTATGATTATCAAGTATAATAGGTTGGATAAGAAAATATATTACATCATAAATACATCCTACTATGAAAAATAACTATTTCCCAATGATGCTGAATGGGGGAGTACATTTTAGTGTCCTAACGACCAATACTTTAATTTTTTTGTGTAGTTCATAGACAACATTCAATGTTTTAAACCATAATTCAAACTAACTTATCTGTAAATCATTGTATGTTGGCAACTAATGCTTTAAATGTTGATTGGTATAGATTTATATGGATGATCTAGAAGGAAATGATTTATTGTAATAGATATATGTTGAGGTTGAATATATTATATTTAATTTTATCTATAACTCTTGATGTTGAATTGATTAGTTTAATTCTTGTTTATTGATGCTATCAGTTGTTACATTGATTTTTTTAAGAGAAAGAAATCAATAGTCAATCCTCATTATAGGCATGCCCTGAGTTTAGATGTTCTTATCCACTCATGAGATATCCAAGAGTGTTTCAAATGGTGCATCCACCAATGGGGGTGGGGATTACCACTAATTAGGGACAACCATTCTATGATCACCAATATCTCATGGTGGAATATCAATGGGCATTTGATTTTTTTCAAAATATAGATGAAAATGAGGGGACAAAACAAGTGCTTTTAATGATTCTCTTCATATTATCCAGGTGAAATTTAATATTCCTTTTGAATTTGTGGAATACTTAATATTTGCTAACTTTGTATCCACTTTGTGATTTGTTCTGTCATGTTTAATATTATAATGGGAGGGGGTAGAGTGGAGCTAAGGTGATGAGGGTGTTCATGACCTAAAAAATGAGTTTATGTCCTAAGATGTATGAGAACCATTAGACATATTCTTTATTCATTCATTTTATTCACATATGCTTTTGTTTGCATTCCTATAATACTCAATAATTGACCACTTTGGACACACCTTATGATTTTTTATGTTAATTTTTTTGTATTTTAGTTAGAGGGCATGAAGTGGATCCACCATGATGAGGGAGATAATGAATCATAAAATGACTTTGCCCCATAAATGTGAGTATTAGCTATGATTATTATTCTTTCCTTCATCATTCTCATACATGTTTATTGTTCCACATATGTTTGGATTGATGTATATATGTCGACCATTATGATAGGATGAGGCAAAATTGGAGAAGCTTGATGAGGATGTAGATGAGGATGTCAATGATGACGATGATAGTTATTGGCTTCCAAATGCCTCATAATTTGATGTGGAAGAGGAACCAAAACTTGTAACAACATTTTCTTATCTTTGAGGACCTTTTTTTTAGTTTGTTGATTTATGCTTGTAACCTAAAATGGATTATTTTTTGAATCATAATTTTTTGGTGAATATAGGATTTGGATATGGGTATTGTGAAGTGAGATTTGCACTATTGATTGTTGGGTCCATGTAACATATTTTGGGATGATGATGGTCATCCATTTTGGTTACTAGACTGATTTAACACTAATCATCTAAAGATTCATGATCAACAACCCATTCTAAGGAGGCCCTCAAGGAATGCCAATAGTGGGAAAAGGAATCTAAGGGGAATAATATACACAAAAAGATAAATGACAAGTGGGATAATAGACTGACTCTTAAAAAACTAAAACATCAACAAGAGAGATAGGATGCAAAGATTATAGATGATGATAGAGAATGTCTCCCAACCATGTGATCTCAGTGAGATAGCTTTGAAGGCTATTAATGACTAGATGATTGCATATGATTTAAGAGAAAACTTGAAATAAACAAGGAAAGCCTACATAAGTTAGAGAAGCTACTATTAATAAATGGAGTGAGAAAGACAATGGATGGAGCAAGGCCAAGGTGCAAGAAATAGTGTATGTCAGGTTAGATGGAATTTGTTAAATGGTTTACATGAAGTAAAATTTAAGTTAATTTATGTTTTAGAATATTAAATTTTATATTTTTTTAGTAATCACTGCCTATAATTTAGTGAGATGACCCTCATACCCATTCTAGTGATGACAATCACATTACTTTGAGTGAGTACCTTTTACATAAAGGTAAAATAATTTATCGATGGACCCCAAAAATAAAAATTTCTCATGATGAGATGCCTCACATAAGTAAAGTGAATGACTATGTCTAAACAAATTGTTATTCTACTTCAATTTTTCATGATGTTGATCTAATATTCCTTATTTCTCCTTTGAAGAAGAATAACATGAAGCAAGCACGAGACCCCTAGGTTATTATTTTGTTGAGTGATGATGTTGGAAAAGATGAGTGATTTGTATGGAGTTGAGGTGATTCCATCTAAATCATTATGAACCATTTCTTAGAGGTTTGATTCTCACATATTGTTTAGCAAACCAATAGGTTTATTCTTCATGTTGGTGTGATATTCTTGATTTTTGTTAATATTTATAACCTTGACAATTTGAAATGTAGGCGTATTCATGAGAGGGTGACATATTCATATAATTGCATTCATTGGTTATCCACTTCCACTTTTTTGTCCTCAACCTGAGGTTTCATGTCCATGCCATGATCATGGATATTAATTTCTAGTTATTGCCTTAGACATGATTTTTTTATATATATACATATTGACATGAAATCCATGACATGTAATGATGCATATTATTTGAACATGACATTTTAATACTAGTGTTTCATTTATGAATTATGTAATTTATGAAGTGTTTCATTTATCTATGATTTAAGTAATGTTTTGGTTGTTAATATTGCATTTAGTGATGTATTACATGATAGTGTATGGTTAATTATTATGATAATGTTTACAAGTACTCATGAAATCATGTATATATGTATGATATGTAATGATGTTGATAGGTATTTTAACATGTTCACATATTTACCTTTTTATATTTTTTAATGTTACAAATGTTAGTGATCAAGTGCACATGTTTGCATATCACTATGTATGTTGACTAGTAACCACAGTGGGATGGAGTGAAATATAGCATTTTGAGCATGAATTGTCTCTTTTCCCTCTACTTATCTCATTTATTTATTGATTTATTTAGGCAACTTTAAGCAAATGTCTATCGACCATGGTTTGAGGAAGAGAAAGAGGGGTGATGAGGAATACAAAACTTTGAAAGATCATAATGAGCATGATTTAGGTAAAAATTCATGGTATTCTATGTTGGTTTTTGTTATTTGTAAATATTTTGGATAAATTAGAGGTTGTGTGTTGTGGTTTATTATCACACCCACAAAATATTGATTTTATAGTTTGAAGCAAGAACCAATAACTACTGTCTAATTTCCTATTTGTATTAAAAATGGAAAAAATGCAATGGTACATATTAAATACATACCTTGGACAAAGCTTGATAATACAAGGACACTTTAGTCATCACATTATAACCATCAATAATAGGGAACTTTACATATCATTTTGGGCTAACCCTTTTTCTCTGAATATCAATGCAAATTCTAGTCGAAGGGATTGAGATAGGTGAATTTTGATTGCCTATTTGTGGATGTCAATAGTCTTAATACTATTTTACAAATTATAATATGAGATATAAGATGAAATAAAGGTTTTTCAAATTATATTTGGATTGGGAAATCCTTCTCCATTAAGTGATTGTAGGTTAACAAATCTACCTCATTATATTAAAGCATTTTTTAAATCATATGAGACGCTGCTTGAAATTGATAAAATACACTTATTTAAGAAGCCTTTGATGTTGTAACAAATGAATTTGGTATGTGTATATCCAAAACCTAAACCTTAAACCCTCAATACAACATACTTCTAGTCTAAGTCAAAATGATACTGTTAGAACATGGTACACATACCCATTAAAATAATGAATAGTCTATTTTTAGCATATTTTTATGGCTACATTAATAAACATGGTTGTAAAATGTAAACAACATTTAGAAGCCAAACATGTTGGATAGGTGTTTTTGAGCCATGTAAATCCATATAATATCAATATAATAACTACTACCATAATTCAAAAAATGCACCCTTTGTCCTCAAAAATCCATTTGGTTTATTGTAAAGCCATGACAATAGTTTTTAATAAACCTTCCTTATAGTATTGATGCTTGTGGCATATAACTAAAAATATATATGAGACACATTAAATTGTATATCATAGATATATAATATAAATGTGATAGTAACATAGAATAATTATAGTGAAGGAGGTGAGAAAAACATAGTATATAACAATTTGTACATTGCCATTTTATTAAAAAATAAGCTACTAAAATTAACTACATGAGATCAATGAGTATTAAGTAGTTGAAGGTATTAATATCTATGGTAAAGGCCAAATGCCAATATAAATTAATACAATAGAATATAAAATACCGAGAGGTAGAAAATATGGAAAAAAATAAGAATGATTGTAAGGACAATAACAATAAAATGGAGCTTTTACCAAAACTACATTCTTCTCATTATCTTTTATATGCATAATTTAATATACTTGTTTGTAAAAAAAATATGACCATGTCCATAAAATCATCCTTCCTAATCTAATAAATAAATCAACTTAGAATGGCCTTGTATTTGAAATTATTTATTAGCTTCCACATTTTATTGATACATTGAAATTATCTGTGTTATGCTTAGAATAAAAGTCTTTGGTAAATTAAAATTTCATAGGACTAAAGGATGTGGACTGGTCCCCTAGGACATATTCTCAATAGCTTATGAATGCCAAACAAAATACCATTATTGTAATACTCACTACAACTTTAATGTAGATAATGAGTATATATGGATGTTTCCTATTTCATAAGAAATGAGAATAATTGTAGCTTTTATGTCCATGGTCTTATTCCATTTAGATAAAAATATAATTCCACCACATTTAATTAAAGATATTATGACATTGGAAAGGTTATTCATATTATTGATTGAATGTTTGTATTGACTTAGCCATGTATTTTTACAGAGGTTTTGATGAATGAAGATATATATGTAGATACCCACATGCTCATGGATTTGTAAGAAATTATTGAAAGGATGAGATGTGAGAGTGTCATGTTATTTGAAGATCATCTTGGTTTGAAGCTATTACTGGCAACGCTACATAAATAATATCTCAGGAGGGAAAAATAATTTTTATTCGAGCTTCTTGAAAGTGAAAGGACAAACATTATGAAGTTGGAAACCATACTAGCTGAGAATAACATAGTGGTTGAGGAGTTTCACTATACCATTTATGCATTAAGGGGTGAGAATATGGAACTTAAAAATAAATGTGTCAACTTAGAAGTTGCCCATGCCTACACAAAATCACTCCATGATTTCAGGGGAGAGACTGCGAAGGACATGCAAATGAAGAATGAATGAATGATTGTCATATATGACCATGACCTATAGCTTTTGAAGGTAGAGTAAGAGATCATGTTTGGGCAAGTTCATGGGATTATTCAAACTAACCATGGCATTCTGAAGACAAAAAATGACAATTATTTATGTGCATTTAGTAATGTGACCGATATGCTATGTTTTCTTATCACTTTAGTTGGAAACTAATTGAAACTACCTTCTACTTTGTAAGATTTTAAACCATGAACATTTTTAAAAATTACTCGTTTATACACATGTAATCCAAAAAATTACTAGTTTATGCATATATCTGACATTTTTTTGTCTTGGCTAAAAACTTATTATATTACTCCCATGGGTTTAGATATACTCTCTCTCTATGTTAAATATGGTGGAATGTATTGTATGTTTAGTTTATGTTTAATTTATTATATGTTAAACATGATGGCATGTATACTCCATAGATAACACATAAGCTAATAGGTACACAATTTTATCAAACACTTCCTACATACAATATATTTTATTAAAGTCTATTTTGTTTATTTGAATTAGAAATAAGGGTAGTGTATGAACACAATTTAGAGATCAAAGTTATATTGCACCAATCTGGGAAGATAACATAACATATTAAATAGTTGAAAATTCATTTTTCTTGAAAATGATAGAAAAGGAAGTTTCTAATCCTATTGGTAATAAGGTATGTTGACTATTGGCATCTAGATTTTTGTTTGTGAGTAGAAAGTCTATATGGAATTTAGCATGTAGGTCCTTCATAAATGAAAATATAATATCATTGATGTAGCTACCAAATATATATTATTAATGAAAACTTCCTAGAAAATAACTTTTTATATGTGAGTGAAATGTCAATTACATCTTTAGAGGATCGAAGGCTCTTTATTTTCTTTATGCATTTTTAACTTATTTTTTTACCAAAACCTACACCAATCAGCATTCTAATGTTACCATTCAATATTACTTATTTTAAAATAGAATAATAATGGGAAAAGACACAACACAAATTTAATAAAATAGAATAATATAATGTTAAAATAGAATAATAATGCTAATAAGACAGTAATTGAAAAAATTGAAGAGACAAATACCAATCAATATTATTCTTGAGAGTCTGTTATTTTAAGAGATAATAGTCTTAGGGTTATTTGAACTAGTGAAGTCATCATCATTCTCAAATTTTAAAATATCTCCCTAAATAATAGAACAATGATGTTCGAATTTAAAGCCTAAAACACTATTGTATGCCCTCAAATTCCTTGCAACTTTGGTGACTTTTACCACAAGGATTGTGATCTTTTTAAAAATAGTATCATGGAAAATTAAATTCCTCTTTCTTCTCAATCCACATTACTCAAGCTAATACTGAGTTTACAAGAGATTTTTGGGATTGACAACACCCAAAAAAGATGCTTGTAATCTCTACTTGGTTCACCATAATTAGAGTTACACTACAAATCATGATGTTTACTTTTTGAGGACTAATACAATCACATCTCAAATTTTTACTTCAGAGTTAAAAATACAACCATGTTTGGAGCTATAATTTTTGATTCATCAATGTGAATATTCTTTCCCAAAATCATCCTATAATTCTTGATTTAAGAAAAGTATACACTCTTCTTCATATGATGTCTTGTGCAATTGTCAATCAGAGTCCTAAATGTTTCAAAGTTATGTCACTCATTAAAAGTAGAGCCCAAGTAATGACTATTATCAATAATTGGGGACTATAATCCCATATCTCCACTCTATAAAAAAGAATTGCAAAACCAATTATCATTAGCTAATTTCTAACCATTGAAGTGTTGACTGAAATCCAGGCTCAAGCAAAAGGGTATGATCAAGAATTTGGGTAAAAAATTGAACAATTTTTATTTTTCCTACCATTCATCACATTAAATATGGTCTAATTTTTGAAATTTATAAATAATTGATGTTTAGAGTTGGAAGGACAGATAAAATTTTTCCAATTCCCTAAATGCAATGAATTTATCTCATAATTTCTTAAACCTTTCCTATTCAATAGGAACTAGTGAAAGTTTCTTATTAAGTTGAAACAAATTAAAGTTTGAGATGATTTAGATGAATACTCCTCTGAGTAGACTTAAGATTATCATCAATGAAATGTACAAGAATTTAATGTAGGACTACTCCATATCTTCAATAATAAAAAGGTGTCAAAACAATAATTAAATTAATCAATGTAGTGTAGAGACTATAATCATCTTATTTTATATGTTTAAGATATATGTAGATGATATTTGTGGATTATATATAACTTCAATCTTGTACACTTAGAAGACTCAAATCTTGGTTTTTCCTCTTAGTTCTAGACCTTTCCTACTTCCACAAGTCTCACATCTACTCTATCTTGAGTCCCTTGACCTATATATCTTAGTACGACTAGTCTTATATTGATGAACTAGGCCTTATATCTTACCCAAAATGCTTAAAATGTACTTATCTTATATCTCAACAAATTATAAATTTGTACCTACTTTCTTACTCACTAGACACTAACATCTCAGACAAATTATATTGTCAACATTAGTGTCTTGACTCGACACAAGTGTCTAGTTTTCTAAAGTCATCTAATTTGAAAATGAAACATATCCTAATGGTCAACCTAAGTGATTTAATGTGAGTTAATTCTCCAAATGTATTGATATAAATACAAGATTAACCCCCATTCATTCCTCACCTACAAGACCTAGCAAAAGACCAAAGAGACCAAGGAAAATTATTAAAATCATTGTATCAAGCATTCGATTAAACAAATATTCCTTATTTCAATACTAGTTAACACATCTACAAGTTTGAATTAAAAAAATAACAACCCAAGATCCTGATTTGCCAAGTTACAAGCTAAGTCATTTTTGTACTTACTTTTCACACATTATATGATTCACACATAAGCCAACATATAAGGGAGAACTAAATCAGTCTAAGGCCCTCTTCAGAGTCTTAGCTATGTAATAATCACTCACTGATAAATGGGTCTTTGGGGTCAAATCAACATCATATGCCCACTAACCCATTTTACCCCAAGGTCAACATGAAGATGAATAACTAGGGTTTTACAAATTCATGATGAATTACAATCCATGACCCATATACGAATGCACCAGAGTAACAGTGAAGTCAAACCTAGAAGCATCTGGGTAGTTGACATACTTTTCTATTAGATATTATCTATATGAAACTTGTGTCAAACATAGTCAACAACATTGATGCAATCATCTTAGGCTGATGTTAGTGTCTAAAGATACATAAGCATCAAATCCAAAATTTGATGACTATTCTAGAATCTCCTTCTAGCCTATTTTTTGCCTATTCTAGATCTAGCACTATGTTAGCATTAGAACCAGCAAAGTATATTACTCCTTTGTCATTTAAATACATAGATTAGTTTTAATTTTTATATTTATCCTATTCTCAACATAAGAAATTTAGTGTATGTTTATATCCAAGTTTAACATTTAATTGGTTTGTTGTAGATCTAATTATAAACCTTGTGTATTATCATTTATATGTTCTTAACCCTATATTAATACCAATTTATGATTAATCAATCCATTTTAGGGTTAAACATTTAGATAACCTAATTTTTAAACATCATTTCTGCCTAAGCATACTCTATAGTATGATTATTACCTACTTTTTCCTAATCTTTATTTACTTCACATCTTTTATATGGATGATATTGATTACTTTGATGACTATGATGATGAAAATATATAAATTTATATCAAATAAGGGGTAAAAATTGATTACTCTTGTATCCTTCCAACTGTTAAAGCATCTAGTCTCAAAGCCTTGAATGGTGATAGTTATTATCCCTTTAATCAGGTCCATGCTCCTACCACTTCAAGAGGTGAGTGACCCATATTAATGAAGATAAAGAGCCTTTATCCATATTTATTACATATCCATCATATGATTTTTGTCTTTGATATTTACAAAAATATGGATACAAAGGCCAAGGATTGGGAAAACATGAGCAAGGTATAGCTCAGCCTATTATTCCTAAAAATAATACATCTCTTAAAGGCTTAGGATTTTTCTAAAATTCCATGAGGCATAAACAAAACAAGTCATATAAGAATGCCCTTCATGTAATTTTACCACAAAAATGGGTAAATATGACCAAGATGATCCTTCATTTGATCACCAAAAATTTAGAACAAATACATCAATAAATTCTGAATGATTTACAAATCACTTATAAGGGGGACATGCCTTCAATTAAATTAATTCACACCCTCATAATTCTTACATTCCCAAACAATATCCTCCTTAAAAAATATGACGGTTCCCTCATACATTCATTATAAATGGATTATTATAATAGTCCAAGTTATTCTAATGATATATAAAAGGTACTAAAGTTCAAAGATCCCATACCACTACCAAATTACTCTACATTTAGTGATCATGAACCTACACTTATTATACATGAGGGAGATGTTACTCATGTGCCTAGATTAAAAAAATGTGGTGGGTTGAAACTAATGATAAAACGTATGAAAACCACCTCTATTCCCATAGAATATCTTATGTCTATGATGATCACTATTGGGGATCTTCAAAAGCAAGTTTCTATACTTTAAATGCAAATGGATTTCTATAAAAATAATGCACATATAACCTCATTAAATAATAAACCTCTTAAAAAATTTATACTTGAATATCCTTATCCATAATATTTTGAATTACCATATTTACCTCTCTTTTTGAGAAATAAGGACCCATTCAACCACATGATTAACTATGTACATTATTTTGGTCAATGGGCACAAGATGATAAACTATTGTTAAAGTTTTACATATTATCATTTCTAATGAGGCTCAAAATTGGTTCTATAGTTTACCAAAGGGTTACTTAACCAATTTTTTACAATTTAAAGATGCATTATTCATGGATTTCAATATCTACAAGGTGCCAAAACTCACACTAGAACATATACACAATTTCAAACAATTTGATGGTGAATCAATTCTATATTATACCATTTGATTCAAAATTACATCATATGAGCTATCATTACCCTCACATTTGTAATTTAAATTTATCTTTAGTATAGGCCTTCCTTACCCTTTAAAGGAAAGAACATTGCATAAATAATATGAGTCATTTACCCATTTATATAATAATGTGCATAAATATGCTTCCTTCATAATTACTCATTTAAAGGAACTTAACATATCTCCCTCCAAATACAAAAGTTTTATCCCTCACACAAAGGAAGGAGATAAATTACCTAAGGAACTTTATGAGTAAAAATGTGGTATCCTTAATCTTTATATGACTAGTTTGAAAATTTTACTTAACATGGGGCCACTCTAAGGTCCATATCTTATGTAATAATCTCAAAGTGAACAACATAAAAAGCATCCACACCAACAAGATATAGTAGTTACATTATACATGGGTGGCGCTTATTTTTGGAATAACCATATTGATCCTACACAAGCAAAAACTACTTACAATGTAAGATGCTTACAACAAATTGGATTCGATCTAAAAAATGTTTAAAATAAAGGAGGTTTTAAAGACTCCTTGGGCCACCTAATAATACCCATTATTTGTGGTCCTAAAGTAATTCAAAACATGGGTTTGGGTTATGCCTATCAGATCTCCATATGCACTTACATTAGGAACTCTTTGGCTATACCAAATAGAAACAAACATTTATCCAAATCAGCAAGGTATTTCCTTTCCTCATTAAGGAAAATTAATACATATTCCAAATGATAAAATTATTTATTATACTACACATACAAAATGTGAGGAACATGCTATGTACCTTTTTGACCTATCAAATCATGATGAAAACAATGTAAAGGATCCAAATTGAGGTTTTTAGACACTAAGTTGGGGGAGATACCTATGACCATCCATTAGATGAGATCATAGAGTAGTCTCTTCAAATATTCTAAAAATACCAAAAAAATAAAAAACATTCAAAAATCCAAAAATATTTTTGGCACCTACATGTTCAATTGGATCCTTAGAATCTATGTGTTAGTTCAATGTTAATGGATGGCATACTCAATTACTCCTACACACACATGTGTGTCACACTTATAATTGAGTGTGATACATGCATACACAAAATACATTACCTATTCCTATTTCAGAGGTTGGGCCTTCCCTCTACTCATGCCATGCAAACATTGGGGGTATATGATTATTTGATCTTGATACACACAAGTTATATACTTTTATGATCACATTTCATTATCATGTTTAAGCTTTCATATGGACTTACACATGTATTTATCCATGATTATATATTACATAGGGTACTTCATATTCTAAACACTTGACATTTTTTTCCTAACACATTTGATCCATGGGCTACTATGACATGTTTATGATGGTTACTTATGCTTTACTTTATACACTTATTTGAGTGTATTGCATTATTGTTGTCTTTCTTATTCAAGTATTTGAATATGCTCTTTTGCTTGCTGACCCTATGCTTATGTATGCTTTCATGGACATTTGTATATGCCATTATTTATTATATAGACATTTGAATATGTCATCATTGTCTTTGTGGAAATTTGACTAAGTCATGTCCCTTAGATTATGCAACATTTAAAAATTCTCATTGCTTATGGTCTCCATGGACCATTACCTTTTGATTGTTTTTGAGTGCTCTTGTGTGTGTGTGTGCTTGTTTACTTGTTGAGCTTGTATTGTTACTATGTATACATTACCTTGATCCTTATCATGCATCTTAGGCCTTCATGTGATCACATTTATTCTATGCACTTCAATGATATATCTACCTAGACATGTTCCTTTTATATGATACATGGTAACATTCACAAATTATATAGTTATCTTATCCTTTTGAGGTGACGTAACTACCAGTTCTTATTTTTTCCTCACCTTAACTGGGGGGCATATTAGTGGGGGAATATCATATAGGTATGTTATCCACATTTAGAATAGTTTTTTTAGGTTCAATAGGGGCATACCATATGGGCATGGATTCCACACATTGATAGTTTTCAGATTTAGTGGGGGCATGATTTGGATGCATGTTCTCCACACTTATTCAGTAGTCAACATCTCTAAATTATAGTCAGGGAATTTTTTGGAAACATGTTATCCACATTGGTACTTATATAATTTTTCATATTTATCCATATATAGTGGGTGCATACTTTAGAAGCATGTTCTCCACACTTACACAATTTCGAAATTGGCCAAATCACATAGTTATATGATTTAGATTCATAGTTGTGGTAGAATTCTATACATTGGTATCATTGTTATACATAGTTTCAACATGAGACATATCTAAGGTGAATATGCTATGCAATTTGTGCCTAATATTACAAAATCCAAATCAATTTCATAATTTAAAACATTCTCAGGGACTATAATCACCCACAAGTTAGATTTTATGAACTATATTGAGCCAATCTACTGCAGTAGTTAGTTCACCTTTTGGTATGACTGAGGTGATTAAATCACTCAATATTACCAAGTTTTAAGGTTGGAATGGATAGTATCATCTAACCTCAATAGTTTTATAGTGTGGGTGACTCGGTTCACTCACATTCACTAGGTTATAAGTATCATTGGTTTGCACAGTTGAGCTAATCTCAATTTTTAGGTGGTAACTCATTTTTTATCCAAGGTTGGGGGCATATGACTTCTAAAATCTCTCTCTCTCTCTCTCTCTCTCTCTATATATATATATATATATCCTTATATATATTCACTTTCAATATTTATCTATATTTTTTTTCATTTTAATTTTAAAGCCTTATAATGATACATCTTTTTCAAATCAACTTTCTAGTAGGCAAGGTAGTTACATTAATACACATGTGTACTCCTAAACTTTGCTCTTTAAATTTAAATCAATTTCAAGTAATTTCAATCCCATATTATATGTAGTGATTATATAATATAACATGCTCTTGGTTTTAGGTCAGTCACCAACAAAGCACTCAAGTTGGGCACACACAAAGACAAGGTGTGTTCTATACACCCAGGGACACATTTTTTTCCCTTTAAACTATAAATTTCATTAATATAAATTAAAGGGGGGAAAATGTAGATGATATTTATGGATTATATATCACCTTAGTCTTGTACACTTAGTAAAATCATATCTTGTTGTTCTTCTTAGTTCTAGACCTTTCCACTTCTACAAGTCTCACATCTGCTCTATCTTGTGCCCCTTAGTCTATATCTCTTAGTTTGACTAGTATTATGTTGATAACCCATGCATTCTATCTTGACCAAATGCTTAAAATATACTTATCTTTCATCTATATCAATTTTAAACCTGTAACTACTTTCTTACTCTATGGACACTAACATTTGGGACATATGCTATCATAGACATTAGTGTCCTGACCTAATGCGAGTTTCCAATGCTCTAAAATCATCAAAATTTCAAATAAAATGTATCCTAATGATTGAAATAAGTGATTTAATTCAATTTACTTCACCAAAGGCATTGATATAAATACAATATCAACCCTCATTCATTCCTCACCTATAAGACCTAAAAAAAGATCAAAGAGACCAAGGCAACTTACCAAAATCACTCTATAAAGAATTAAATTGAATGAATCTTCCTTATTTCCATACCAGTTATAAGTACACCACATCTACAGGTTTGAAGTACAAAAGGAGTATCCCAAGAGCCTAATTTTCCAAGTTACAATCTAGGTCACTATTGTACCTTTTTTTCACACATATTATGATTCACATACAAGGCAATGTGAAGGGGAGAACTATATTATTTTGAGGACCTTTTTAGAGTGTTGGATATATAGATAGTGCTAAATGATAGAGGGGTATTTGGGGCCAAATCAGCATTATGTGTCCACTAACCCATTTTCCCCCAAGGTCACCATGAAGATGAAGAACTAGGGTGTTACAAATTCATGAGGGGAAAAAATTCATGACCTAGATATTAATGCACCAAAGTGAAGGTGAATTTAAACCCATAAGCATTTAGGTGATCACATCCTTTTCTAAAAAAAAATTTGTATAAAATAATTATGTTGAACCTAGACACTAGCATCATCACAACCATCTTAGGCTGACATTAGTGTCCAGAGCTCCAGAAGCATCATATCTAGAATATAAAAACTATTTTAGAATCTCCTTATAGCCTGATTTATGACTATTCTAAATCTAACACTGTGTTAGCATCAAAACCAGCTAAGTATATTAATTCTTTGTCATTTTTATACATAGATTAGTTATACTTTCTATACTTAGCCTATTCTATATGTAATAAATTTAGTGTATGTTTATATTTAAGTTTAGATTTTTAATTGGCATGCTATAGATATGATTATCACCCTTGTGTATTATCATTTCTATATTTTTAAACCTAGATTAACACCAAGTTAAGATTACTCAATCCATTTTAGGGTTAAATAATATATTTGATTAGTGAAGTACATTTTTATGTTAACAAGTTTGATTTGGAGAATCAATAAGTGTATCTTAGTTATTATCCCAGTTATATGGATGGATTATCTCCTAATGTATGTTTATACATTTTATTATTTTTACAATATGGTTTTAGAGATAATTTTTTTTAATGTGTTTTCTATAGAGGATGAAGCAAAAAGGGAAGTTAATACCAATGATAATGAAGGTGAGAAATAAAGTGAGTATAAGGAGAGTGAATTTGGTAAGAATATTGAGGGGGTTGTGAGAATTTACCAAGATCTATGTATCAATGAATGGCCATGGTGAAGTGATAATGTGAGTCAAGTAAGCACACATCACACAATTAAAAGTAATTAAAACCATACAAGATAGAATATTTTAAAAGCATTAGAGTAAAGATCCATCATATTCCACCATAGAATACAAAGGATGACATGTCCTTAAATAGGTAGGTTGAGTGTAGGATGACTCAACTAGACAAGGTGAGTGGATGGGCTCCTCCACTATGGATTGAGAGAGCATTGAGGGAACACACTAGAAAAATTGATTTGAGTGGACTTGGTACTCAAGGAACCAAGTGGGATGGATGAACCCATCCACTTACTGTATGACCCCATTCACTCACAAGTGCATGATGACATCATGATGTCATAATGACCTAATAAATACCTATTAACCACATTAGCAATATGAATTAATAAGTGTAGTAAATATCTACACCTACACCCCCCTTAAGTGTAGCTTAAGTGGGTACTAGAATTGGGTCTTGGCAACTTTCCTTGATTAGGTATGTAAGTATAATGCATATCTCAAAAAGTGGAGTTAAATGAGAAAACATAGTGGGAAAAAACTCCCCAAAAAAGAGAGAAAAAAGAAGAGACTAAAATATCCCCAAAATATGATGTTAAATCAATCATCACTCTAAGTACAAAGTGATGATCCTAAATATCCTACAAAACATGAAGGATATATACCTCCACAAAGAAGAAAGAGAAGGTAAGTGCAAAATGTTTCATGGCAAATGTTGTAGTAGGTTCCTCTCCAACAAATTCCATCTCTTCCTTTTAGAATAAAAATGCCTCGAGTAATCAAACTAATCAATTCCCACTCAATTGGAATGTATGTAGGAATCAAGATGTATACCTCTATAAAATGCTCAAATGTCTCCCTGTTAATGTTTAAATGTGCCAAAGTCTAATCAAGCATCATAGGAATAACTGTAGAAGATGGAAATGAAGAAGCATACAATGAAGGTGAAAGAATAACCAGAGAAGAAGATAGACATGAAACATTCACTAAAATAATGTCCATGGGAAGAGGAGAGTAAGGCTCAATAACCATCAAAACTAAAGAAGATACTGTAGATGAAGCACACAAATCTATAATATGAATATCCATAGGAACATATGAATAATCGATGCTCTCAATGTGTGTACTCATACTATAAATAGTAGAGTCATTCGAAGTGTAAGTTTATGAAGGATCTAGAAGAGCAACATCCTAAATAGGGATGGTAGTAGAATCTACAATAGGATAACTAAGGTCAACCAGAATCTCATCTTGTAGTGGTGGATTGATAGAAAGAAGAGTATTATCCACCATGGATATGTCATCACAAGAAATAAAATCATGAAGAGAGTACATCAATCTCAGAAGAGACAATATGAAACAAAGGAGGTGTGATGTAGGTCTCATCAGGATCTTTGAAAAGAGACTGACTGTAAGATGATCTAAATAGTGCATAGACACTCTATATATTCTATATGGCAATGAATATCCATGGAAACATGTAATAATAGAGTGGAAAACAAACTTTTCATAAGTATTAGCCCACTTATCAAACCAAATAGGATTAATGGCTATATGAATTTTCCTATATAGGAATGGAATATGATTTTTATGTGTGAGCAAGTGCTCTATGTAAGCACACTATGAAGCATAATTGGCCTTTTCAAAAAGGATCACTGGAGATAAAACAACTCTCCTTTGGAGTCTCTTAGATATAGTCGACATGATTGAGAGAAGACACCATAGAAGTACACAACTGCATGGTATAAACTATAATGAACCCATAAAACATGATTATGAAAGGAATGCTAGACATAGACAAGAGTGCATCCAAGTGAGAAATTAGTGATGGAGTGAGGGATAATAGATGCTCATAATTGGGATGTCAGACACAATTGAAAATGCATTCTCATGTGAGAAATAGGTGCATGAATATAATGTAAAAATTATTGGGGCCCATTGCACAGATACCCCCTTGAATATGACACTATAATTTTAGTGTAATTACAATATAAATAGAACCAATAAATCAGGAATGAACAAATATTAACTTTAAAAAAAATGGTACTTGATTCTGAGTTACCGATCAAAATTTATTACAATATCACATTCCCATCATTAATAGTCCATTTTATTTAAATTTGAACCAATTTTAAATGCACTAAAGCTAATAAAATAAATATATCCTTATAACCAAGTGATGAAACCAGAATCAAACTAGTGACCTCCCAGTCACAACACCAAGTCTTAACCAATCCTTCTATGAATTTACATGTCCTTTTTAAATAAGGAAAACCTATTTGACCTTGATTTAAATCAAGCTATTTAAAAAAAGAATTTAATATGCACGATTAAAAAAATTTAGGGATAATTTGTATTGACTTAGGTTTGCTTGTGAGACTCTATGAAGTGAAATTCTACCATTGTTGGAGTTTTCAAGCTTGGATACTGCCATTAGAAGGAGATTATAGGCCTAAAATGAAAAAAAATAGTGCTGCCATTAGAGGGAAGAGTAGATATGTAAGAAGAGATGAAACTAGGTTCTTTTAAGGCAAAAAATACCCCTATTATTCTAGTTACATGGTCAGATCAGTATGTAAATGGGATGGAGGTTGAGGTAGGACTGATTATGCTCCAAGGGCATTGCCATGTTTTTTCTCAACTTACAACTCAATGAATTACATATAGGACTCCATTGGAGATTTGTATGAGCACTAGATACCATTAACAGGTCTAGAATGCCATCAATAGGTAGAACATATATGGAACACCATATTAGAGTTTGAAGTCACCTAGGTTTGAATGGGCCACGTTGGAGGTTGATTCTCACAAAAAAGTGGCCAACATTAAAAGCACCACTAATAAAGAAGAAAAAATCTAGTTCCACCATGTAATTTATCATCATGCCATTATCAGATCAAATCCTCATAGCTACAAATCATAAAATCTCTATATTTGACATATCCAAGTAGATCGAGGAGGATCTCAAAGATGGGTATGACAAGTCATGGGAGATCAGATAGAGGCCATGGAAGGTTGTTCAAGGAGCATATCCAGTGTGATAGAAAGAGAAGGATGTGGTAGTGATTTAGGTAGAAGTTATTTTAATTGACATGAAGAACCATGTAGAACTCCAATACCTCCACTCAAAATCACAATACTACCATGTAGAAATAGACTATATAAATAATACTTGGATTTGGTTTAAAAATGACCCCTATAATTTTTTTTGATTCCCAAATCTTGAGGTTTTTGAGATTTAAAAAAAAGCCTCAATTTTTTTTAAATCCACTAAAAAATTGCCTCACAAATATGCAAATAAATTCTATATTTAAATGAAAGCATAAAAATAATAAAATAAATCATAAAATCATGAATAACAGATTGGTGCTCTGATACCATGTGATAATTTCCTAGGATCTCTATATCAATGAATGCCTATGGTGAAGTGATCACATGAGTCAAGCAAACATACATCACATAACTAAAATCAATTAAAACCATCCAAGAGAGAATATTGAAAAATAACTAGAGCAAATATCCATCATATTCCACCATAGAATATAAAGGATGACATGTCCTTAAATAGGTAGGTTGAGTGCAGGATGACTCAACTAGACAAGGTGAGTGGATGGGTTCCTCCACTATGGGTAGAGAGAGCACTGAGGGAACATAATGGAAAAGTGACCTAAGTTGACTAGGCACTCAGGGGACCAAGTGGGATGGATGCCCCCATCCACTCATTGTGTGACCCCATGCACTCATAAGTGCATGATGACATTATGATGATGTCATAATGACCTAATAAAGTCTTATTAACCACATTATCAAGATGAAGGAATAAGTGTAGTGAATATCTACACCAATAGGGGTTAGTTCTAAAAAGAGAGTATGAAATAGAAACATAATGATGGGGATCATGAAGTAAAGATAAAAGGTTCAAATAGCTTGGCTAAGAAAAGATATAAGAGAAGAGAGAAGATGAGAAACATGGTAAACAAATTTATTGAACATATCTTACTGATAAGAAGTCCAATCTAAATGATATTTCAATTTATTGTTTGTAAATTACATTATGGCACAAGCACATGGATCACTAAAAAGATAAAAATGATCATGTGCCCATCAATTGAATATTAATCACATCATTCCTTATGCAAGCAACACTTTCTGATGTAGTCAAGCGATAAGGTACAATTTGATAAACAACCATGCCTCTATTTTATTATAATTTCATTTATACTTCGTAACTTTTGAAGGATTCTATTTTAAGATTATTATTCCTTATTACCATTCAATATTACTTATTTTTTAGGGTACTTAAGATGAGATGGGTACAAAAATATAGCATAAGTAGGGATATTCATTGCATTTACATTGAGGCTTATATTAACCAATTGGAGTTAATGATTATTATCAACATTCATATATGCAACTATGAAACTTGAGGTATTTTAATCTTAAATTAGTATTTATTTACACCTACCAATTGCATTTTGTCAAAAGTTTCCCTTTCATTATGCTTTGATGGATGTCAATACCATGTTTTAATGCCCTCATTTTAACACTATTTGGGAGGATGTTGGTAAACATTTTGGAGTGTATATTTACACATAGAAGTTTCATTTTCTCTTGGTTAAGCATATTTGAATTTCCTTCAAGCATTCCTATCCTTTTTATTTTTTGATTCTTACATGCCCTCCACTTTTTTAATCCAAAGTTGTACATATTTCATTAAAATTAGTTAAATTATATTATCAATACTCTTATATTAAATTATAATATAAGTCTATAACAAATACCATGACAAAATTATATTAGGATTGTATTTATAGGCAATGATACATTATTGTAGAATATGATTTCATCAATTCAATAACATGGTCTAGCTCTCCAAACAAATTGTAACAACATGTTCTCATAATCTAAAAAAAAACCTATTTCTTTCTTAATGTAACAAGTCTCAAAACACACACTTTAATAGTGAAAGTTTATGTTTATATCTTGGTTCACTTATCATCACTATTAAATTGCTATATAACATGTTAGATAGTTTTAAAATAAAATTAAAAAGATACAATGTTAAATATTTAACTATTTTTTCCATGTTATTTTTATTGCTTTGTGACTTATTGTATATGGATTATTTTTTTGAAAAGGTAGCTTTTCAAATTCTAGGCATTTAAAACTATTATAAAAATAGATCATTTTTTTAATCATTTATATATATGCAAAATATAAGCCTTTTAAAAATATTCTTGATATTTTTAAGGAGGATTAAGGAAAGCTCAACAACCTTTTTTTGTGTGCTTCCAGCCTAAGCCACGATGGAATATTTGAAATAGGGTAAGGAGAATAATTTAAACATTTGACTGCCCTAATCTAGACATGAATGAAACACATCAAAGTAATTTACTGCTCCCTTGAACTATGTCCATAAGTGTGTGTGTGTGTGTGTGTGTGTGTGTGTTATATAAAAATAAGTGCACCAATTTTTTTTTATAAAGTTTATAATTTTTGGTTTGGATTCATGATCCCACTATCATCTTCACCTTCAAGTAAATTATGAAGTCTATACAAAAACAACTGCAACCAATTTTTTTTTGAAGTCTATAGTCTAATCATTGTCAAAATTGGCACAATCACCCAAGTGAGAGTAACTTTCATCGATGTTAGTAACTTTGGTGGGTGTGTAGATATACAAATTATCGATTCATAAAATCCTTTTTCTAGGTTTCATCAATGTAAAATTAGTGTCATGGCTTATTGTAAATATTTTCCATAATGCTCCAAAGCATTGATCTGGATGGATTCTTATTGCATCATAATGATTATTTTGAACACTGAATAGTTAAAAATCTATTCTAAAAGGAATTTTCATTCCAATGAATACATTTCTCACTTGATTTGGGTGTATATTGACATCAAGATTATTGGATGCCTTTGTAGGCATGATTTTTTCCAAGAATGGTCTCATCTAGGGTGGAATGGCACTAGGAGTATTCTAGATAACAAGAAATATTACATTCCCCTTAGGACATTCAAAAGACCATTGGATGATAAAGTCAAAAGCATGTCTTTCTACTAATGTCAAAAAATCAAAACTAGCATACGAATGTGGTATTTAGGATAGTTACTATTATAATGCAAAAACATTAGCCCATATCATACCACCAAGTTTCACAAACTGAGTAGTATATCTAAATCCCCTCTAATGAATGGAATCAACCACCACATTTGATTTTTATCTCAATCTATTTTATTCTCTCATCAACATTTGTAGAATAGAGCACTTTTTCCATATGTGATCATGAAATTCTTCTCTAATTTATGTTATTGTCACCATATTTATGTTTTTTTCTCCCTATATTTGTAATATGCAAGATGGTTTCCAACCAATATGGAAATAATTAGTGATTATTTACAAAAATAACCATATATTGCTATCCTCACTATTTATGAAACTAATTTAGTAAAATAATTAAATTTAGCTGAACATTTACTATTTATGAAACCAAATTGTTAAAACATTTAGATGTTTGTGACATCATATGAGGGTGGACTATATCAAAAAGTTCAAAGCATATAACAAATTGTCTTCACAATGAATTTTTTTTCTAACATTTCTAAGAATTTCATTCATATAAGTTATTTAAAACAATAAGAATTTGAATGCACTCTAAATAATAACACCATAATTGTGATCAAATAAAGCCACAATAAATCTTAAAATATTCATAGAAGTAAATACTTATTCCTCTAAATTAGTCTATGGATAAAAATGGAAAGGTTCTTCATTATCATTTTCACATGCTTCATTATAGAGGGAAATACCCTTGTTGTCTTCAGCTATCACTAACTTCATAGATACCACTTACTTCATATATACCTTCATACTTATCACTATCTTCATATATAGTATCTATTTCCAATTCTAAAATTCAGCTATAGTTCCTAAGTGTGTTATTTGAAGTTTTTTATCATCAAAATATGTGTCAATGGCTACTAATTATATTTTTCACAATTAAGGAGCATAAATGTAGTTATATCACAAGCAAACACAAAAGCACTTTCATAAGATATATGTAGTTATATCACAAGATAATTTTAGTTTAACATGAAATGATGTACTTGATCATACATTTCAAAAAAAAAATGTGGCCAAAAACATGTGTCAGCATTACAAAAAGATTCAAAAGTATACAAATAAGTAATTATAAAAACTATAAGCATTCTAAAAAATTACAATGACATGGTAGGTTGCCATTCAAAAGTTGACTTGTATATTAAAGGGAAAAAATATGGCATTGATAGATATCATACATAAGAATTACGGTCTTGCAAAGACTTATCACTGTATCCAACCCAAGGGGTAATCAATTTGCATTATCTCCTTCATATATGTCTCTATCTCACTTTACTACCCTGTTAAGATCTCCATTCCAAGATTATCATTTAAAATTATTATGAGGAAGTCTTGGAAAAAGGTTCTATCCTATGACATGTTGTGATGTCTTCCTCTATTCATTATTCATATTAATTCTCTCTCTATGAAGGGAAGTGCCATACCCATTATGCACGTGTTCAAATAGATGGCCCATCAGGTGTTGTTGCTTGATATCGACCTGATATGGACCTTATTGTAAACATATACCATACAATTTTTGAAGAATGATAGTGTTTTAGTTATGTGATATGCTATGACACATTTATAAAAATATATATCCTACTTTACATATCAAGGCTTAGATCACATCAAATTTAGCATTGAATAGGTTTTATTCATATAAAGAAAAATATCTTGTTATAAATGTCAAGAAATAGAAATCCAAATGAGTACGAGAAGATACATGTCTTACATTATTAGCCTCCCTCAAATAGTTTTTAGTATCATCTACCAAATATTTCACTTCACCCTCATTAGTAGGATTTGATACTTGTATATCAACACTTATTTCAACTTCATCCATAGGGTTTGATCATTTGAAATCCATACCTACTTCACCTTAATCAACATATCCTACTACATTGTCTATGCACTATGCATTAAAAACATAGTAGGCAATTGAGACTACCCACAAACATGTAAACATAAAAAAATATAAGCATAAATAGACCTTACATTTTACTCTATATTAATGTTGTTGATGTGCTCACAACCACCATTGCCCATGTATTATACAACCACCTCTCTTATTCTCAATCCTATCAGCTCCACCTTAATTGCATGTTTATAAGTGTTGCCTTGGAGTGAAAATAAGCAAATTTCTCATCAACATGGAAGGTGTTATAGTATAGACATGATAATGAAATGTCTCATTTATTAGATTCTGCACCTAGGACATATGAGGATTTATATTATAGAAGGTGACGTGATAGTCTAAAATCTACAATTCCATGATCCATGAAACATTTTCAAGTCTCTCCAATTTGAAGTTCTTATAGAAGCCACTGTCCTTACATATTTGTAGCCACCAATAGTATATGTAAACAATTTTAGTTAGTTAGTGAACTAACCAATTGACCCTGTAATGTCTAGAAGTGTGTATTGTGATCAAGAAAAACCTCTTCAAATGGGATCAATAAATTTCTATAGCTGAATTTGTTTCTTGCCCAACATATGGAAGGGTGTGATACTATCGTGACCACATTCTAACCTAGTAAAGCTAATGGTGCTCTCAATATTCAACAAACTTTGCCTATATGGAGTGATACTTATCTACATATTTTTTGGACTCCCTATTGCCATATATTCTTTGACATATCTATGCATTATGTCACCCAGTTCACTGCATATCACATGTATTACATCATCTTCTTGCATCTTCACTATCAAATTCTTCATCCATGCACGATGCACATGCCAATTTCACAAATGGACCTCATAATTAAATTTTTCATTGCATATCATAATTGATTTCTAAGACTTCATAATATAGTGTGATAATGGTATGCATGAACTTAAACATATACACTTCATAATGTGCATAAAAATAACAAAGGCACACCTAATAGATTTTATCTTGGCAACAACATCGTACTCCATGAAAGCATTGAGTTTCCACTCTATGTCTTTTAAATATACTATTTGAATAATTATTTTCATCCATTGGATAATGTTCGCACTAACCATCCATAACATAGTCACCTAGGCAACATGCAATCCTTGGTGTTTGGAATCAATCACTAGCAAAGTGTATAATTAGAATTGTATAGAAATAAAAAATATAAGTGATCTTTCAAGTTACAATATATATATATATATATATATATATATATATATATATATATAAAATCAACTAATGATATAATCATTTAAAACATAAATTCACTGTATTCATGTTGAAGGTTGAGTCTATCACCAATAAGCTGCATTTCCCAAATCTCAAAAACTATTCTAGTTATTTTAGGAGTTGGATGCCAAGTGTGAAGGGGATTTACCCATCCCCATTAATCCATTCCCTATTGTATCCCTGATAGACAAACCACTTATCGATATTTTATAGTGCCCACTCATAAATACTTTTTACATCATTATGACTATAGACACATTTTGTCTCATTGATCTATCCTTCTCTGTTACATATATCATCCTTGTTGAGGAAATCATCCAAATCTATTTGACCATTGAAAATTACAAGTTTATCATGTACCATCTCACAATGTTTAAAATAGACAACATTAATAAACATTCCCAACAATATTAGCCTATGAACCCATTCATTCAATTGGGGGTTGATGTAAGGAGTAAAAAATATTTATTTCCCTTAAACTATTCATATTGTTGGCAATGACAATGATTGCCTTGACTATCTATGTGATCTACCTGATTGTATGTGACCAACATGTCATCTAGTTTAATGACCATTCTATGTGTGCTAAAGGGCATTGATAGCCACACCTTATATGTTTTCAACCAGTCTAGATACCTTTTCCCATCTTCAACACTGTGGACATTTCCTTTGGTGTGGCATTTATTTACCAAAAATCCTCTAACCTATATGGACATTAGTATCTGTATGTATATGTTATACATATCAAGTGTATGTAAATTAAAAATTAGCTAAAAAACTAAAATATAAATGGAACAAAAAACATATGAATACACAGCCACTTAAAGTCTAGAATGGGAGGTCATATACATGACATATTTGAAGGTAGTATTGACCTTATTTTGCTTGTTAGGAACCAATGATTTTTTAGTGTGATGTGACACATGATAATTATAGGGAAATACTTCTTTGTTGATTCTCATTTCATGAAATCCTTAACCCTATCAACATCCAACCAAGCAACCCACATGTTTTCTTCACTAATGTCAAGAAAATTTTCCCATTTAACATTAATGTAGTCAAATGAACCCTCGATTGGATTTTATAGTGGAAGATGCACAATTTATTTCCACATATATATCATGTATTCCAATGTATAACAAAAATGATTCATTTCAGCAATACATAATAAACATTATGAATGATTAAATTTCAAAATTTATGAACAATAATGCATCACTGACACATACAACAATTATAAATAAATATTTTCTTTAAAAAACTTCAAACAATGCTTAGATATCGAGTACTTTATAATTAAGAATATGGTAGAGATTCATAATCATAATATAGTAAAATAATCATTATAACACATAGTCATTGTTGCCTAATTGGGATGTATCTCATGATAGTTATAGACATAACATTAGAAAATGTTTTCATTATTGCATAATTACATGGTACTCAAAATATCACATCTTTGCATAGTAATAAAAAAATTGTTGTCTTTTGACTACAATATAACATATATCTAAAAATAATGTTTCCCAAATTGAATCATTTTTATATAGCCTCACCAAAAATAATGGAGAGTACGATTACAACAATGACCATAAACATTATACTATGAAGAAATAAATAGTGTTGCACATTAGTGAAAATGTCATGCACTCCATAATTAGACATAATATCAAAATATTGTTTTGTAGATGCGTCTTCTAAAGTAGGCATGTCCAACTCAGCCAAATTTGTTTCCCTTGTTTTCTTCCACTCTTCTCATGATTCTCCTTGTTCAAGACATTCATTTCCATAACAAATGTAAATATTTTGAAATAAACCATACAACAAAGTGGAATATTCATGTATTTTTTTACTTAAAAGACCTACAGGAACATTCATTTCCCTTTTCAATCTCTGCAATAACAACTTATAGATTGACCTCCATAGAAACACCTCTCTCATGCAAATAAAAATATAACCCAAGCTCGTCTATCAAAGTAATTTAAGAGGCACAATGTAAATAAACATCACTAGCTATCAACCTACCATACTGCCTTATGATGATGTTTCTGGGACCCAATAACATGCCGATATAAATAGCCCTTTGTTTCCACTGGTCACTAAAAAATAGATGCATCTTTTTATTACACATACTATGAATATTGGCAAAGCACTACACAAATATCAAAATATTAGAATTTAAATTACTTAATTTATACGTATACAATTCATATTTGTACACATCAAAATTAATAAAAATGATGACACCCCTTACCCTCATTTTGTGTATCTATCTTCAAAATATTTTATTTGGATGTACTATTATAGTTAATCCCTTTTGAATACTAAAAACAAATATATAATGTAGATTGAACATTACAAACATACATTTTTATAGTCAAGACACAATCATGAAGTTAGTAAATTTATCCCTATAGTCAACATTTCAACTATAGTTATTTAAATGTTTTTTTCTACCAAGAACATAGATGGTACAAAAGCATTTTGGGTCTATATGCTAATGAATCAGGTAAGGGAATCACCCATATTAAGGTATTAAAGACATAGACTTATAGTATGGATAGCTACGAGATAAGGGCATGCTTACTTTTATGAACATCATGCCAATACAATTCTTAGTAAAAGACAAAAGAAAAATTATATGGCATGTGTTTAACATAAATCATGGCTTAGGTTAGTGTCTACAAGCCAGTGGGGATCACAATCATAGGTTATATTTATTAACCTATTTTAGTGTCATGTAAACTACGAATGAAGTGTGAAAAATCCAAGATAAGGGCATGCTTATCTTTGTAAACAATGTGTTAATGCAAATCTTGGTAGGTGATACAACAAAAATTGTATGACAGTTGTTTAACACAAATCATGTCTTAGGTTAGTATCTGCATATTTTATATGATTCTATTACTAGCATATCAAGTAATATAATATGCAATGGTTTCAAAGGATTATAGGCAATCTCATCCCCACATTACCCCTTATTACACTCTTTATCACTAGATTCCAATCTTTCTACAATAAGTAATTTAATTGACCATTGCCAAGCTATTACTAGATATAATTCAGCTATGTTGTTTTATATTTTTTCAACAATTGTATATATTCTTGTATTTATTTTAGTTCTGCATCATGTGGGTGCATTACAAATACATAGTGAATGAGGAGGATTATGAAATGCTAGAGTGGCTTAAAATATTCAAATAAGTAGGCAACCTTCACTTTGATTAATTATTATCATTATTATTCATTATAATCTAATGGGGATATTGGATTTTATTTTTATTGATTATTTTATTGTAAAAAAACATGATTTGTAATCAAGAGCAAAGCAAGAGTTGATGTGAAGGCTATGAAAACTAAATCTTAATATCTCATCAACAAGGTACTATTTTTCTAAAAAATTGCTACATAATTTGTCTGTGGAAAAACATGTGATACATAGTTTGGTAACATTAACTTGTGCCTTCTATTTTTTAATAATTTTTAGACTTAAATTGAGATGGTGATTTCTAGGAGGTTCAAATGGTTAGAAACATCCCACTTCATGAATAGGTTTTATATGCACCTAAATTTTCTCACTCTATTTATTTTACTAATCATGTTACTTTATCTTATAATCATAATTCTGTTCAATTAATCAAAATCCTATTTCCTATTAAGCATTTCTGACATCATATTAACCTTTGTACACCCCCACGAATAATTAATCACCTCATTATCCTACTAACAATCTCACTTAACTATTAATCTTACCACATTAACTACCCATTATCCCACTTATAAATTAAAAATTCATAATTTCCAACTACCACCCTAACTAACCTACCACCCTAGCCTTTCATACATTCCTATGATCCTTAAACTTCATTTAATCCCCATCTAATCCCTATTATCCCGTAATCTAACCTAGAATTATTTAGATCTAGAGAACCCTCTCTAAGATTCCAAAACTCTCCAAATGAGAGACTTCTAAAATAATTTAAAATTACCCTAAAACTCCTTCCATAAACCTATAAATAACCACACTTGGAGCATGTATAAGATAATTAGAAAGTCCATAAGCCTTCCATGCATCCACATACCAGCCATATAAAGTACTCACACTCTCTTGCAATCCACTTAAGCATCCAAAAAAGCCATTAAAACCATCTTGAATCCATTAGCAAGCAATCCACATACAAGTAAAATAACATTATAATTGGTTAGAAAATCTTGGAGGGAAGCTACTAGGATCAAGGTGATGGTAAGGATTTATTGTTAAATTACGAATTGTTTTTAAATTTCTCTCTTTTTGATGTTATGGTGCTTTTGGGTTAAACTTACTATAGTAGTTTTGATTCATAGCTCAAAAATATAATCATACATTGGTAGCCATAGTGGGATAACCCCTTTAAATTATCCATTTTACATGTTAGAAGTGTTAAGATAGCTTGAAAGACTAGTTGGACAAAGAGAAAGTTCTAGATTTTATCAAATTTTTACATCTAGGTGAAAAATGATTTTACTCTATAAACTACGATATTGCATCAATAGTATTAAAGAATCCAATCAGAATATTACATAAACTATACCATCTAATCAAATGATGGATATATTTTTAATTAGGGTTTTCACCTTTTTTGATACTTCATATTGTAAAAGGTGAATTTGATGATCAACTACAATTTTGACTATCAAAGTGTGGTTTTGAAGAAATATAGTGTTAGAATCAAAACTTAGCCCTATACACATATTTTTATTTTTTTTATGTCTATACTAACTTGACTTGTCTTAAAGGGATAAAATAAAAGTCTTGTCATTTTTACCTTTATTAGGTTTTTCTTGCTGATCAAAACTGCATATTTGTAGTCATGATATTGATTCAGAATTGTGGTTTTATTTTTGAAAAAGGTGATTTTGAATTAATCATTAAAACTGCTAACTTTAGATTTTTAATAATTTTTCTATCTCTGTGTAATTGGAATTTACTCAGAGGAAGGGGAACAGGGATAATTTTAAGAAAAAACCCCTAAAATCTTATTATAAAATCCTGATGAATCCTAGATTTTAGGTATAATTCCATTGGTAAATCTTTTGAAAAATCACTATGTCGATATAAAGTGACTGGTGATTTATATTAGCTATTTCAAAAAACTTATAAATAATTGGTAAATCAAAAATCATATTCAAATCAAGAAATAATGGCGAAATAACCAATGATGAAAGAGGTTAGAGGATGAGAAGTCTAAAGTCAAGATCTTATTTACACTTAATTGTCATTTTTTTAAAGATTAAATTTGTCCTTTTTAAGTACTAAATTTGATGGCCATATGAGTAAGTGTAAATTGAGTACAAACTTATTTAAGTATCTCAAAAGACCAACTAGATAATATAATAAACTGAGTGTAACAAAAATTGTGATAAAAAATCAAAGTATAGAGTATAAACCAACTATGGGCAATAAGACAAGATAACTATGAAAAATGTCATGACATAACTGAAAAAAATATTCAAAACATTTTCATAGTTTTAAAATTATAAAATATATAATAAAGATTGCAAAATGTCTTAACCACATCCATATTGCCCTTTCAAATATTTCTTTATTTCAATTAAAAAACCATGCCAACTAGAATATAATTATTACCTTAAACATTTAAAAATAAAATACAATATGATCATGAGGCTCTGTTGCATTTATTCAATTTGTTCTTTATGCATTATTTAAAAAAAGTATCTTGCATGTCATTATTTCTCAGAGGAAATCAATTTTTTGTTTGTTTAAAATAAATATGTGGTAAAGACCAACTAGTAATATAATAAATTAAATATATAAAAAATATAAAAAATGAATGAATAAATATAATGATAAATTCCTTGAAAAGCATTTATTTAAAGATATTTTCTCAAAACACTATCTTTCAAATGTCTTAACCATATCCATAATCAATAACGATATGGTTTGCCAAAATGTCTTAACCATATCCATAATCAATAATGGCCTTTCAAATATATTTTTATTTCAATTAACAATACATGCTAATCAGAGTATAATTATTACCTTAAATATTTAAAATTAAAATACATTATGATCATGAGGCTTTGTTGTGTTTATTCAGTTTGTTCTTTGTGCATTGTTTAAAAGAAGTATCATGCATGTCATTACGTATTAGAGAAAATCAATTTCTTATTTGTTTAAAATAAGTATGTGGCAAAAATTAACAAGATAATATAATAAATTGAGTATAGCAAAAATAGTGACAAAAAATGAGAGTATAGAGTATAAACCAACTATGGGGCCATAGGGCAAGACAACTATGGAAAGTGAGGATGACATAATAAAAAAAATATTCAAAACATTTTCATAGTTTTAGAATTACAAACTATATAATAAGGTCTACTAAAATGTCTTAACCACATCCATATCAACCTTTCAAATATTTTTTATTTTAATTAACAAACCATGCTAACTAGAATATAATTATTACCTTAAACATTTAAAAATAAAATAGAGTATGATCGTGAGGCTTCAAGACTCTTTTTGTGTAGTACATATGGTAAATCATGTGTAGTACTTAGTATAAATTGAGTACATACCACAACTCACACTTTTGACATAGTTGGTCGATTTAATAGACTCAAAGAAGTTCATGTTACAAGGGATTGATTCCTTGAGGTTGTATCCTCTATAAGTTACACCTTGAAGGAAATTGTAAAATATTTATCTTCAGAGATTAGATATCATTTTTCTCGTGATAAAATATTAGAATCCATGGATATGATGTACCCTCAATATTAGAAAAAATGTTAGTTCATTAGATTTTTTAAAATAAAATCAAAATCTTAGCCCAACACTTCTGCAAGAGTGTAAAATTAAATGGTGAACAAACTAAAGGCATTTTAGATTTTCCAAAGCTAAGGGAACAATCTATTCAATTTTCCACAACAAGTTTGGATCATGCTTTCAAATATGGCCTCAAACCTAGACTATGGACTACCTTAAGTTTGAGTGAAATATTATGTGATGGTATCTTAAAATATCTTAATTTTTATAATTTAAGCCAAACAATGATTTTGGGATCAGTGAAAGATGAAATAATTTTTAGTGTGTTTTCATTATTAAAGTCAAATTTAAGAAATAAGCTTGAATAAAATTGGAGACTTGATTGAGGCTCTATACAACTAGATACAATGCCCTCAATTTTTCATTTTATAGAGCTCTAGGAATTTGGAAGTCAACATATAAAAGAAGAGGATTGACTAATAACTCTTCAAACACACTATAGTTCTACAATACTAGATCCAAGCCCAAATTTTTTTGAAGAGAATACAAATAACAATTATCAAGAACAAAATGAAGAAAATTGGCATTTTGAAATTTGAAATCTAGGTATCTAAAATCCAAGGTTGATCAAAGAAGGACAAAAAATTTTGTGACCAATTTTGAGAAAGCTTATTGAAGATAATGTAGAGTATATAAATTATTAAGAGGTAATTTGTGTATTTTTGTTTTTGTTTGATTAAGATAACATGTCTATAACAATTGTAAACTCTATTATAGAGATGCATAAGTATATTTTAGTGTTCCCTTGTCATTTTATACCAATATTATTTGAGGTATATATAATTTAATTAACTATAAGTATCTATATTGGACCAAAAACTTCACTTTTGCCAATAGCTTGCATAAATGACTAGAAAAATCAAGAAAACTATTACATATGTATTCAAGCAACTTCCATTAATCCCATATGTGACGTGTCAGATCATCATTGAATTTTTCTTTGGGTCCCCTCAATATGCCATTACCAATTCACTAAAAAATGGGTGAAGATATAAACCTCGATCCCCGCATATTTAATTCCATCTTTACCATATTCAATACTAAAAATAAAATAAATATTAGGTTTGTTCTAATTATTTATTATTAATATTTCTAGTCATTAAAACCATATAGAAGGAAGTGCATGCTTATTTTAATTGGTTTTATAAATGTGTTAATGACCACTTGTGACTTAGGACATAATAATCTTAATGTAATAATTATATTTTGGTTGGCATGGTTTGTTAATTGTAATAAAAAATATGTGAAAGACCATTATTAATTATGGATATGGTTAAGATATTTTGGTATACCTTATCATTATTGATTATGGATATGGTTAGGACATTATCATTATATTTATTCATTTCAAGATAAATGTTTGTGCATGAAAACAACTGCTTACAATCTTGAAAAAAAAGAAACATAAATCCATACCTTGCAGTTGCAATCACATGAAAAATAGCTTAGAAATTGTTTGCACCTCATCCCAATCTTTCAACTACTAGAGCTTCACTTCTAACAATAGCTTACATCAATGACAAGAAAAATTGAGAAAATGTTAGCAAATATATTTAAAGAAATTCTTTTCAATTAAATTATCAATATATTTATTCATTTCAAGATAAATGACTGTGCATTGAATAACTGCTCTCAATCTTTATAACAAAAGAAACACAAATCGATACCTTACAATTGAAATCACAAGGAAACCAACTTAAAAATTTCTTACACCTTCATTTCCAGCCTCTCATCCCAATCTTTCAACTACTAGAGCTTCACTTCTGCTAATACCTTGCATCAATGACTAGAAAAATAGAAAAAATGTCAACATATATCTTTTAAAGAAATGTTTTTCAAGGAAATTATCATTATATTTATTCATTTCAAGACAGATGACTATGCATTGAAATAAATACTCTCAATCTTTAGAACAAAAAAACACAAATCTATACCTTACAGTTGTAATCACAAGGAAAGCAACTTAGAAATAATTTGCACCTTTGTTTCCAACCTCTCATCCCAATCTTTCGACTACTAAAGCTTCACTTCCACCAATAGCTTGCATCAATGAATAGAAAAATTGAGAAACCATCAATAAATATATTTAAAGAAATGATTCTTAAGTAACTTATCATTATATTTATTCTTTTCAATACAAAGGACTATGTATGCAAATAACTTCTCTTAGTCTTCAGAATAAAAGAAATACAAATCCATACCTTGTAGTTGAAATCACATGAATCCAACTTAAAAATTGTCTACACCTTCATTTCTAACCTATCATCCCAATATTATGACTACCAGAGCTTCACTTCCACTAATAATTTGCATAAATGACAAGAAAAATCAATAAATCATCACATATGTATTTTATCAACTTACATTAATCCTGTAGGTGACGTGTTAGACCAACATTAAATTTTACCTTGGGCCCCTTAATATGGTGACACCAATTCACTAAAAATGGGGCAAGATCTAAACCTAAATCCCTGTAGATTTAATTCTGCTTGCACCACATTCAATGCTAGAAATAAAATAAACATTAGGTTTGAAAAAAATTTAAATTAAGTTTTATAGATATTAAAACTATATAGAGGGAAGAGCACGTGGCACCAAAGAATATTCAAAACATTTTCACAAAATAAATATAATTATTAACTTAAGCTTATTGTGTCCTAGGTGGTCCGTATTATTTATATATATACATACCTACACACACACACACACACACACACACACACACACCCCGCAATTCCACACTAACCTATACATGTTTCATATAATTTCCTAATGAATCAGACCCATACATGTATAGTAACTCTAGTGAATTTGTGTCCTAAAATAAGATAGAGTATAATCTATAAGGAGAATCTATGTCTCAAACTATGAAATTGTATAAAATTGAGGCTATTTGACCTATGTATATTTTCATAGAATTAGGCATTTTTAGAATTAAAAAAACATACTTATATCCTTCTGGCTATAAATAGCCACTAAAATTTTCCCTAAAGGGGAGGTGCTACCTAGATTAAATCTAAACATTACTAAATACCCCTTTGATTACTTGGTACAAAACCACATATTTGTAGAAGTGATATTGACTACTAACTGTGGTTTTATAGGTTGCAAAGTTAGTTTTATAAGGAGACTGATAATAGTTGTTATTTTGTTTTTTGATTTTACCCATAAACATCTAGTTTATTATAGATAAAGATTAGTTTCTTATTCCTAAATAGTCTCAGAATTTTTCTATTTTGTATATATCTAACCAAGTTTTTAACTATTTGTAATATCGCATTTTGTGAGAAGTGGTTTTGTTTTCCATATTTGACTTTGCATATCAATAGGTGGTTTTGACTTAAAGTGGTTAGGTAGTACATTATACTATAAATATTGTATCTTGATATCTTTTAGCTTTTGGAAATATTATGAAAATATTTTTAATACTTTGTAAACCTTTATAATATCTTTAATATTCTATAAATATTGTGGACACTTTGCAAAATGATTTATCTTAGAATTTATTTTCCTTGTTATACACTTCAATAATGCATTTCAAAAACTATGATATTGGCACATAGTCAGTATTGAACATATATAATCAGTTTTGACTTAGGGTCTTAAGAATACATCTACCTAATTAGGCATTAAAAATAACTTTGTTCTAATCATTTTGAACATCCTTTAATTATCTATAATTACTCTGTATATATTTTATTTATGTTGTTAAACCCTATTGTATTTTCCATAAGTGGTAAAACCAAATCTCACAAACTACATTATTGTATTTGATCTACCATATTATCTAACAACCTATGGTTTTGATTAAACCATTTGGTTAGGGATAACTGACAACCAATAAAATTGCATATTACAAAGTTGCAGTATTACCTAATAGTTGTGGTTTTGTATATTCTGGAATCAATTTTGAATTAACTGAATGTACAAGTGCAATTTTACAAGATTAGAGGAAATTTTTATTACTTTAAAACTACTAATCAATTTTCATGTAGGAATAACATAGAAAGAATCACTATATCATTTTACTAATGCATGTTTTTGCAGGATCAATGCTTAGTCTAATAATTTTAATCTTAAATTTGTATATATTTCTATTTGCTTGCTTTTTTGTTTAATTATCTCATATACTTAATTAGTCAAATAAAATAAAATTTATTTTCCCTATCTGTCAACCCATTTTTATTTTTAGGAGTACACGTGACATAAAATTCATCCCCATGCACTTGTCTAGTCACTAGGAGTTGGTGATGCAGATTTCATCACTGCATATTCAAATGAAATTCATGTTCTAGTAGAGTATAAATATCAGGGACAATTGTCATTAGTCTAAGAGGTTGACCCCATATAAGTCATCTGTGAAGGGGAAGAGTTGATTATCTAAACCAGACATTATAAAACACCCTACATGGATTTGGGCCCCATGTTACTTGTGTATCTTAGGGATGCCCCTAGACACCTTTGTGTATACCTAGTTTAGGACCTATTAGCCATAATAGGTGACTTGATTCTGGAGTCAGGATCAACTCCAAAGTGACAGTCAAGTGTAAATGGGGTTAATAAGGTTTATTAGATTTTGTAATGTGTCACCAAACTACGACCTCACCCACAAAGCTATTATATGGTGTAGTCATTGGGTTATATACCCTTTTTGTTAACTAATAATAGGGCTTGTGATTGGGCATGCTTGTGTGCATGTTATTCTAAAACCTGTATTATTTATGAACTGAGTCAATAAATTCATTTATTACCTAAACACCTATATAAACTTTAGGACACATCCAATCTTAGGACTAAGCCAAATTATTTCATATTCATTCATCACCCATACTTTTGAGTATTAAGTTTTGTCTTAGAACCAAAACTATAGTGGTCACCCATCACTCTTAGTCTTAGTCATCACCTCATTAAACTTATCTTTAATTAAACATTATCAAAATTTACAACCTTTTTAGTTTTTTGTCTTGCACTTTGTTATCTCATCATCTTGCCTATTCATACCTAACACCCATCCAATCATCATATTACTAGTGTGAAAGGGGATTTAGTCCTCTCATCCTTTAGTCTCCTTGCTAGATTGAACCTCTATAAGGTTGTTACCTTGGTAGTATTTGGTCACTTTAGTCCTTAATCTCCAAATATAAATCTAAATCACATTTGTGCACATATCTTGACTAATTTAGTCTAGGACCTAAGACAAAATTAGTATCCAAAGTTACTTTCTCTCACATCCTACATCAAAACAACACATGATCACTCTCACATCAACTTCACTATCCACCATGCCTATTATAACCCATTCCCAAATATTAAGAATGGGACAAGGATCAACAAAATAAAATGATATCCTTGGGACTCTAGGTGAGAATAATTGGGATAATGAAGAAACATAATGCAATATGCACACTTTTGGAGAAGAAGAATAGTTCACAAATGACTTTTTTAATAGTGATGAGGTTAGAGCATAGTTTTACCAATATATATATATATATATATATATATATATATATATATATATATATATATATATATATATATATATATATATATATATATATATATATATGAGAACCGTGACCAAATTAACACCCAAGTTGTTGGACTAGGGGAAAAATACCCCCACATTAAATTTAAGTCTCCTACAATGCCTCATCTGCCCATCATCTAGACCTAATAGTCCACCTCATCATGATAACACTAACCAAGAACATGGGGAAGATAACCTTGTAGATCATGAACAAGAATTGGAAGAAGAACAAGAATCCACAAAACATAAATATATTGAGGATGAAAGGAGAAGATATACCTTATAGGATTACTTAGACCAATTGACCCAAAAAATTAATTCCCTCACCTCCCAATTTTGTGCTGGAATCCGAAGACCCGCTTCACCAAGACAGGTTGCTAGAAACACCAATCTTGATTCATCAAGACCAAGAATAAGCCAAGCACAAACCTATAACCCCTTAATGGAGCCCTCATTTTCCCAAGAGTGGAGGATGATGAAAGATACTCTTTAATAGATTGACCCTTACACTTAGGTGATGAGATATAAGTATGAAGACTTTTGTACAACTCCCTTGGATATGAGCATTTTACAAATACCCTTCTTGACACATTTCAAGATTATGAATTTTGACAAATATAATGGGAGAGGGGACCGACATGACCATGTTAATTAGTTCAATGTGGCATGCTATGAGGTTATGTATGATGATTATTATCTACTTAGACTCTTCCCAAAATTCTTACAAGACTTGCACTATAATGGTTCATGCATCTACTAAAAGGGTCCATCTCTATTTTTGGAGAGCTAATAGAGAAATTTTTGCGACACTTCTATTTTAATATTGAACATGATATTTCCATTATAAATCTATATAACACCAAATGGAGAAATCAGGAGAGATTAACATCATTTTTTAAATGGTAGAGAAGCCTCACTAGTTGATTCCATTGTATAGTTCTTGAAAAAGAGCTCACCAAAATATTTATTGATAATCTCAATGTTGAATTAAAATACCAATTGAAACTACAGTGCACAAAATATTGTAATGAAATTATAGAGAAGGGTATTCAAATTATAAAATCACTCATTGAAAAGGGGATAATCAAATTATATACCTAAAACGAATAAGGTTAGAATCAAGTTAATATTTTTTTAGGTAAACCCAAGGTCTTCAACAAGAATAAAAATGTAGTAGGGGATGGTGTCAAGAATTAAAAGCATGTAAAAATAGTGAAGAAAGCTCCCCTAAAAATAAAAAGAAAAATGTCTCCAGTATAAAGGTGCCAAGGGGGAAACCAAAGCCAAGAATAGGAAAGATGCATATAACTAGTCTTGATGTACCCATAGAGACGGTCCTATAACAACTAATTACTGCTAATATGATCACTCTCCCTAAAATTCAACCATTAGATGATAATAAGCCATGACCAAAATAGTATCAAGAAGACAAATTTTACCAATATCATAGAGTCAAGGGGTATGATACTGGTAAATATATGAAACTTTATCTAAGATTTAATAGAAAAAGGAGAAATAAAAGCTGAAGGGGAGAGTCAAACAAGTCAATCCATGAATCAGTAGCTAGGTATATATTAGGACCCATTACCTAAGCATGATTAGAGATAGAAGAAACCACCAAAGGATCAGAGTCAAACCCCCACTTACAATAGAACCAACTATTACTCCATACCATACCATACCATCAAAATCCAAGGCCCCTAAGAGCCTACACATTTGCCATCCACCATCCTCAAAATTAATAGGGTAATAACTAATTGTGTAGTCACTACATGGTGTGGCAAGATCATAGTTCCTAAAGCACCTCCAAAGGACCCAACCACATCCAAATCTAAAAAATTCATTATCCCTAAGAAAGTCTCAAGTTATTTTGATAAACCATATGATATCATTCAACATCTTTATAAGACTCCAGCCCAAATCTCTTTTATGGATCTTCTCATGATGTTGTTTTTGCATTAAGAGATACTCAATCATGTCTTAAATGAACTAAAAGTCCCCAAGGATATTGACACAAGTCAATTTTAGGATTTGATGTGTCATTTGTCCCCTTCATAATAAATTACCTTCAGTTTCTAGGATATGCCACCTATAGGCCCTCACCATAACTATCCATTATTCATTGAGATTTCCACTACCAACCACAATATCCCACAGGTAATTATAGATAAAGGATCAACCTTGGATTTTTGTAATCTTAATTTTATTAATAATTTAGGGGTATTATGAGTCTTCATTAGGGCCCACCTTAATAATGATTAAAGCATATGATGATAATGAGAAGCCATCTATAGGCACAATCTATCTTCTTCTAACTATGGGACCCTTAGTCCACCAAACCCTAATTCATGTAGTGGACATTGATCTCCCATATAATATACTTTTGGGAAGCCCTTGGAATCATGAGATGAGAGTCATGCCCTCTACCCTATACCAATGTTTGAAATTCCCACATTCTAAAATGGAGGTCACAATCCAAGGGGAAATTAAACACTTTCTTATCTACCAAATGGACCAATCTAATCCTACTTGCTATTTCCCTAGCAATCACAGTTCATTTTGTAATCGCAAAGTTATAAAATATATTCACCCTGATGATATATTACCTTCTTCATTATAATTACTAGATACCACCCATCTCTAAATCATATCCAAGGTCTATGGGGAGTATGAGTATAAAACCCTTTTTTTTTAGAAATATACCACTATCCCCACGTAGCTATGGGTCTCCTACTATGAGGTAAGACAAACCCATTACTTATTAGTTTAGGTCCATAGCCTTTATAAGTGCATGTATGTTATCATATTAATATTTTGATAAACCTAATGATTCATGGCTCATTCTTAAAAAAGAGGCCCTATAATTTCACAAGAAGAAATATCCTCAACTTAAAAACATGAACTATAAGGGTAAAGGACTAGGTAGAGAAGAATAAGACAAGTTAGAACCATTAAGGTTCAAGAAAATTCAAAATGTCTTGGCCTAGAGTAAAAACTACTAGGCATTGGCCTAAACACTATTGTTATGGATAAATCTTCAATTATTAAAGAGTCTAATTCTGACGAAGAAGTCAAGATAGGTTCCATATATAGTCTCTATGAAGACTTGGCTACCACAAATTGATTCTCTGACACTACAATATCCACCATCAATGTCTCCCTCCACTATCCCACACTCATAGACTAGGATCAGAGGATTGAGCCATCTTTTGATGAATTTCAAATTGATGAGGCCATCATTAAATATTTAGGAGCTAGAGTTTATATTCCATCAAGATACCACAAGAAAGGATTCTCCATCAATCTAAATGAATCCACATATTTTGGAGAACAAGTGTCACTAAATCAAATAAAATAAGAATAATATGAATAAAATAATCCCTCTCTAAATATTAAATAAATCTAGTCAACTCCTAATAGACAAGAATTATATCTAGAATTAGATGCAAAACTTCCAGATGAATTTGCTTCAGGAAAAGAATTACCACTGCCTCTAACTTATCTTCAGGATTAGTCCCCTTCTCTTATTGAAGAGGTCATAGAAGTAAATATTAGAATAGATGAAAACCCTAAAATGCTCAAACTAGGGGCACTTCTCATATCTAAGGTGCAAAAAATCCTCATTGAGCTTCTTAAGGAATATATAGATGTATTTGCATGGAGCTATTCTGACATGCCTGAGTTGGATCATACCTTAGTGGTACATCACTTAGTGGTTCATCCTAATGCCAAACCAGTTAAATAAAAACTCTACAAAATGCACCCCAAGGTATCACTATTGGTCAAATAAGAATTATAAAAATTCTTAGAAGCTGATTTTATTTGACCAATTTATTACTCCAAGTGGATCTCTAATATTGTCCCTATTGCCAAAGTATAAGAAGGAATAAGAATCTATACCAAATTTTGAGACATAAACAAGGCATGTCCTCAAGATGAATTTCCTCTACCCAATATTGACATGATCATGGATTACACCTCAAGGTCCAAGATGTTTTCCCTCATGGATGGTTTTTTTGGCTATAATCAAATTAAAATTCTCCTGAGGATCAATGTAATACTTCATTTATCACTCCATGGGGACCTTATTCTACCAAGTAATGCCTTTTGGTCTCAAAAATGTAGGATCCACTTACCAAAGGGCCATGACAGTCATATTACACAATATGATGGATGATATTATAGAAGATTGTGTGGATGACATACTAGGCAAGTCTAAGCTCTAATTAGAACATCCAATGGTATTAAGAAGTATTTTTGAGAGGCTTAGAGAATACAAAGTTATATTTAACCATAATACAAAGTTAGATTTAACCATAAGAAATGGCTATTTGGAGTCACCTTAGGCAAAATTTTGGTGTTCATAGTCTCTAAGTGAGGTATTAAAGTAGACCCTGCTAAAGTAAAAGCTATCGTTTAAATGCCTCCCTCTAAGAATCTAAAGTAATTAAATATCCTTCAAGGGAAACTATAGGCCATCCATCAATTCATATGTATTTATTAGATAAGTGTCATCCCTTCACTCATCTCTTGAAGAAAGGGGATCAATTCGACTAGAATTTAGAATGTCAAAAGGCATTTGATAATGTAAAGCAGTATCTAATGAAACCTCCAGTCTTATCACCACCTATCTTAGGAAGGTCATTGATTTTATATATCTCTACTACACCTTATGTTATAGGGGCTCTACTAGCTCAACATAATGATGAAGGAAAAGAAGAGTTATTTATTATCTAAGAAAAACATTAATTTCATATGAGCTCAATACACCTCTATTGAAAAAGCTTGTTTGGCTATAGTCTTCACATCAAAAATTTTTAGACATTATGTACTAAACAACTAAGTCAAAATCATATCAAAAGTTGACTCACTCAAATATATATTATTTAAATCAATGTTAACTAGTAGAATGGACAAATGGATCATGTTACTAGGTGAATTTGACATTGAGTATGTAAATTAAAAGGACATTAAGGGTCAAGTTATTAGAGATCAACTTGTAAAATCACCCATCGTAGACACCAATCCATTAAAAACAACCTTCCTAAATGAATCTATAATGCCAATTAAGGAATCAACTAGATAGAATTTATATTTTGATGGCTCTTTCACCATGTATGGGTCAGTAGTGGGAATATTTTTGTTAATTGTAATGAAATTACTTAGATATTCACACAAAATGATTTTATATTACACACAATAATAAAATATGAGAGATTACATAGTGATAATTGATAGTAGAATAGAATACTAGATAATATAGCAAAGCCACTTCGAGGGGGAAACCTCTACAATAATGCACTAATAGTAGAATACTTCACATGATGCTTAAAGACTAACTAATACCCCCTATATATAGTCTACTTATCCAAGGTTATTCCATAGGCTGACCTATCTAAGAACATAGAGAAATGTAACAAGTAAATAAAAGAGGTATGCAAGCCATAGGTTGGCCACACATATCCCTAGACACACCAATGGTTAAGGGAATAACAAGCCCTTCCTCTTTAAAACAATGTTGTCCTCAATGTTATGGAAACTTTGGATGTTGCTGCACAAATGCTTCATCTTCCCAAGTGGCATCTTCACATGGAAGATTCTTCCATTTGATCAGGTATTCTGTAATTGCTCAAGAACATAGTTACTTGGTGCACCATTGAAGGATCACCTCAAGATCAAGAATAACTTTGCCTTCCTCATCTGATTCTGGTAACTCTATTTGAATTGTAACTCTATGTCCAATGACTTTATTTAGGAATGATACATGAAATATTAGATGTATGTGAGTGGATGAAGGAAAATCTAACTTTTAGGCTACACTACCAATTTTTGCAATATCTGATAAGGCCCATAATAAATAGGGGAAAACTTATTATCCTTTTTTTATTAATTCAATGACATATGTTTCTATGGACTTAAGTAAACAAAGATCAAATCACCAATGTAAAAATGCCTCTCACTTCTATGTTGATCTTCTTGTTGCTTCACGTGATTCTGGGTCATAACTAAATTTTCACACAAACTTGCAAGGACCTCCTATTGATGGTGAATATGTTTTTCAACTGCACAAACCTTAGGATAGAAATTTAAGGTTGAAGTGATGGATAAAGGGTGGTATCCATAAAGTGCCACAAAAGGAGACATTTTGGAAGAATTATGAATAGAACTATTATACCACCATTCAACAAGTGGCAGCCAATGAACCCATTTATCTTGTTTATCAGAAACAAAACAATGGAGATATCCTTCTAGACATTTGTTGACTACCTCAGTTTGTCCATTAGATTGAGGATGATAGGATAAACTATGAGAAAATTGAGTGCCTAAACATGTAAATAACTCAATCTGAAAATTACTAGTAAAAATGGGATCTCTATCACTGATAATGATCTTAGGGGTCCCATGGAGTTTTTGAACTATATTGAGAAAAGTAGAAGCTACTATACTAGCAACAAATGACTGGGATAATGAAAAAAAATGAGCATAATTATTGAGATGATCTATAATAATGATGATAACATTTTGACCATCAGATCTTGGTAACCCTGTAATGAAATCCATAGATACCTCTTCCCAATGTTGGCTAGGGATAGATAAAATCTATAAAAGACCTAGAGTTTTGATGTTTTTGCCTTTGTTTTATTGATAGATCATACATTCAACCACATATTTCTGGACATCCCCTTTGAGACCTTCCCGAAAAAAATCTTGCTTGATCTTGTGATAGGTTTTCAAAAATCCTGAATGACCTCCAATTGGAGTTGCATGAAGTTCTTAAAGGATTTTTTGTTTAAGAAGAGAATTCTTACATAGGTAAAATATATTTTTGTACCATAATGCATTACCTTTCCATGTGAATTTTTCAAATCCATCTAAACTTTGCTAAAGATTTTGAATCAAATCATGAGTAGTACTATCATGTTCCCATTATGATCATGCTTCCTCTAGCCAATCTGCCTACAAAATGGTTATGGCACATAGCAATGCCTCAACTGATTCATCTTTTCTAGATAGTGCATCTACCACCATATTGTCCTTGCCTTTTTTGTAGACTATTTCAAAATCATAGCCTAGCATCTTAGTTACCAATTTTTGTTGTTCTTCAGATGATAACCTTTGTTCTAAAAAAATATTTAAGACTATCATAATAAGTTTTTACCTAAAAGTGATGACCCATCAAATAAGGTCTCTATTGTCTAATTTCATGCAAAATGGCCATCATTTCCTTCTCATATATGGGCTTCTACTGATTTTCACCCTTGAGTTGACAACTTTAAAATGCTAGTGGTTTGCCTTCTTGCATGAGTACAACACCCATACCATACGCAGATGCATCACATTCAACCACAAAAGTCTTAGAAAAATCAGGAGTGGCCAATACTGGAGTAGTGCACATAGCCAATTTCAATTGTTCAATTTCTTGAGTAGCTATATCTATCCACTAAAAGGAGTCTTTCTTTAACAAAGAGGTAAGTGGGGCTGCAATACTACCATAATTTTTGACAAATCTGTGATATTAACTAGTAAGTCCCCAAAGTCCCCAAAGTTGCTTGAGTGTCTTAGGAATTGGCCAGTCCACCATTGCTTGGATTTTTTTAGGATCCACTTCCACTTCTTCATAAGACACCAAATGACCCAAATATTCAACCTCACCAACCCTAAAAGTACATTTAAAAGGTTTGTCATATAATTGATTTTCCTCCAAAATGGAGAGTACCTATTTCACATGTTGTATATGGTCTGCCCAATCTTTACTATAAATGAGGATATCATCAAAGAATATCAAAATAAATTTCCTCAAAAATGGCTTCAAAATAGTATTCATCAAACTCTGAAAATTAGATGGTGCATTTGTTAGGCCAAAAGGCATAACCAAAAACTCATAATGGCCCTCATGAGTCCTAAAAGTAGTTTTGGGTATATATTCATCACGGATCTTGATTTGATGATACCCAAAATATAGATATAACTTGGTAAAATAAAGAGCACCATTCAATTCATCTAACAAATCATCAATGACAGGAATTGGAAACTTATCTTTGATAGTGTACTTGTTGAGTTCTTTGTAGTTAGGGCACATCCTCCAAGTGTCATCTTTATTTCTTACCATGACAAATAGTGATGAGTATTCACTTTGGATATGGTGAATGATTATTTTATCTAACATCTCTTGTACCATATTTTCAATTTCACTTTTTTGGGCATAGAGATACCTATATGGCCTGATGTTGGGTGGTGTAATGCCAGGAATAAGTGTGATAACATGATCATGTGTGTGACTAGGTGGAATTCCTTTTAGCATGTCTTCAAAAATAATATAATGAACATTAATTATTTATTGTAGATCAAGAGGTGGAGATGGTTGAGTTGGCTATACTTTTATAGAAAACAAGCGAGCTACAAATCCATCAACACCCTTATGGAGAATGTTTGTCATTTGATGGGAACTAATAAGTTAGGGAGATGTAGCCTTTAATTATCTTATTAGCTTAAATGCCCTTTATTTAGAATGAAAATGCATGAATAATTCTTGAAAATTTATCTCAATAGTGCCCAAAGTGGTGAGCTAATGGACTCCCAAAACAATATCAACTCCACCCATTAGAATAGTAAACATAGGAAAATCCAATAAATAGTCTCCTATGGCCAACTTAATCCTATGACATTTTCTTGAATAGCTGATAGTACCACCATCTGCAATCATAACCTAAAATTATAGATCTAGATAAATGAAATAGTTCAAATGAGCAACCAACTTATTATGGATGAAGTTGTGTGTGCTCCCATAATCAATCAAGATAGTGACCTTCTATTTCTTAAGGAAACTCGTCACTTTAAGAGTTTGGGCAGTACTAATACTTGACAGGGCATGACATGAAATAGTAGGCTGAGAGTCTTCAAATTCCTCCTCAAGAACTTCTACATTTGCATCATGTACTTTTGCATCCTCTTCATCATCATTGGAACCTTCAATGTAAAATAGTTTCTTTTTAGCACAATGATGGTCTTTGCTCCATTTTTTGTCACAATCATAAGACAACCCTTTGGCTCACTTCTCAATTTGTCATTGTGTTAATTTGGTGGGCTATGGAAATGATGGTGCTAGAAAGTTGTGGTCATGACCAGTAGTGGAAGTTTTTCTTTTGACCATCTCTTTTTCTTTTATCATGCATGCTTTAAGGATAGATTTTGACAAAGATGTTGGGCTAAACATTCAAACCTCATATTGGATTCTATCTTTGAGGCCACCCAAAAATAGATTTGTCAAATTTCTCTCATGATATTTTCCACCCATAAAGAGAGATTTTGAAATTGATGAATATAATCCTTCACTAGTCCTATTTGCCACAACTTGGCTAATTGGTCGAAATAGTTCTCAGATACATTATTATGATAATGAGCTATCAAATCCTTAGTAAAAATAGTCCATGTAACCAGAGCACCATTCTTTTTTTTAGCACATAACCAGTGATACCAAATGAATTGCTCATGTTTCATATACAAGGACACCACCATCACCCTTTGAGAGCTAGGGGTTTGATGCAGCTTAAATAAACTCTCAATTTGGTTAATCTAAGTGAGAGGATCCTTACCATCAAACTTATGCATGTCCACTTTTGGTAACATTAGTTTCATACCAGTATGGGAGTTATTGAGAGGAGGATTTGAATACTGAAGTGGAGGGTTGTTACGCTGAAATTGAGATGTGAGGGTGGACAATTATGTAGTGATATGCTATAATTCACTATGAACTCCATTAATCTCTCTGTGCATCCCTAAAATATCATCTTGGACTGCAACAAAGTCATCATGCCTCACCAAATTTTTTATGTCCTCTTGAAGCTGAGAAATCACTGAATCTAAAGTTCTAGATTCCATGTCATCAGTAAGATTCTTAGGAGTTTCTGGTGCCCCTTTTCTTCCCTAAGTTGAAGGACCTACCAAAGATAAACCCTAGGAGGGTTTTGACCCTAAAAAAAAGTGTACTAGGAAATGGCACCATTGTGATCACCTTGTCAAGATGAATCTAATGATTACCTTTCTACACTAGAGTAAAATTTTTGGTACCAAAAAAATGTACCGATAGAATACACCATTGTGATTGTCTCACTGAGATGAATCCAATGACTGCAAGTGTGCAAGGGGAAAAAACATTTCCAATTTTTTTTTTTTAAATATTTTTTTCAAAAAAGCATTTTGAGCAATACTGCATTGATGAAAAAAATTAATTATTCTCGGATTGCAAGTTATGTTTTTTTGCTTTCACTACTCCCAAAAGCCACACCTTGACAGATCTAAAAAAACATGTCACATGAAACTTTCCCAAATCAAAGCTTTGATACCACTTATAATGAAATTAATTAGATATTCACACAAAATGATTTTATATTATGCAGAATAAGAAAATATGAGAGATTACACAATGATAATTGACAGTAAAATAGAATGCTGGATGATATAACAAAGCCACTTCAAGGGGGAAACCTCCACACAAATTCACTAATAGTAGAATACTTCACATGATTCTTAAAGACTAACCACTACCTCCTATTTATAGTCTACTTAGCCAAGGTTATTCCATAGGCTGACCTATCTAAGAACATAGAGAAATGTAACAAGTAAATAAAAGAGGTATGTAAGCCACAATTCAGCCACACATATCCCTAGACACACCAATGGTTAAAGGCATAACATTAAATCCAAAAGATAACATAATACCTAATGCCTTTCTAATTACCTTCCCATGCACAAATAACATTATTGAATATGAAGCATTAGTTACTAGACTACAACTCACTATCTAATGGAATATCCAACATCTTCAAGTCTTTGGTGAATCTCAGTTGATTATGACATAGGTGAATGATGAGTTCTAGATAAAATATGAGAAATTTCTTCCTTATAAATAAATGGTGGATCAACTAAAGCAAAATTTTTAGTCTATAACTTTTAATCAAGTTCTTGGAGGAAGTAACAAAGCTGTCAACTCAATGGACACTATTAGTTATTTGATAGATGTTACAGAAGATGTACTTCAAGGCAAATTTATAGTCAAGCAATTGTTATTGCCTGATCATCAAGTAATGGCTCATTATCAAATTTGTACTATTCCTAATCCTAGTCAACCCTAGTACCATGAAACTTGTACTTACCTCTAAGACAATATACTACCACCAGACCTCAATCACCACCAATGTAGAGAATTCATCCATTGCACATCCCATTATACCATCCTTAGAAATATGTTCTATTAGAGAGGTTATGATGGGACCTTATTGAAATGCCTAACATTAAATAAAGCTATTCTCACAATCAAGGAGATCCATGATGGTATCTATGGAGGCCATGTTAGTGAGATGAACCTGACCAAGAAGTTACTCCAAACTAGATACTATTGGCCCACAATATATCATGACACCTGCCAACATGTATGCAAATGTATAGCCTACCAAAAGTATGAAAATCTCATCCATACCCCCACACAAGAACTACAACCTATAATGAGCCTGTGACCATCTTCAATATGGGGACTAGAACTTATTGGCAAGATTAATCCTACATCATTTGATGGACATAAATTCATAATCATAGCTATAGATTATTTTAACAAATGGGTTGAAGTAATGCCACTAATTTATACCATAGGTATACTAATATCAAAATTCATTTTGAATCAGATTATTTGCCATTTTGGAATTCTAGCCAAAATCATATCAGATAATGTCAATTTTTTCAAAAATTAGGAAGTAGAAGAATTTTGTAATCATTATCACATTGAGCAGCATTTCTCTATGCCATAATATCCCCAAGTTAATGGACAAGCATAAATGACCAATAAAATGCTTATCAAAATTCTCAAGAAAGTTCTCAATGATGCTGGTAAAAATTGGCACTTACAATTATATCTAGCTCTTTGGTCTCATATAACTAGCATCAAAACACTTACTTGGGCAACTCCATATTCTTTGGTCTATGGAGTAGAAGCAATCTTGCCCATTCAATTCAAGCTACCATATTTATGAACATATTTGTAGGGCATGATCACTGATAATAACTATAGATAAGAGAGGCTAAAAGAGATTGAGTTATTAGATGAGAAGCATTAAAATGCCTTAGATCACCTTATGGCATATCAAAATAAGATTAAGGGCCAATATCAAAAAAATATCCAGTCTAAAAAATTCAAAGTTGGTGACCTAGTCCTAAAAGAGAAGAAATAAAAGCACCAACTTCAAACATGAAAATAAAGGTAAATTCGAAGTAAATTAGCTAGGGCCCTATGTTATTAATGAAAAATTTGGATCAAGAGCCTAAAAATTGGCCACATTAGATGGTGATGATCTTAATGAGCCCATGAATATTATGCATCTAAAGAATTTTTATACTTAGAGGGATCTAAATAGCCTCTGTCTATAGGACCCCACTCTTAGGGACACACCTATCCATCACCATTACACTTCTCCCATGTTCACATCTCATCCACTCGTTTCCCATATGAATTTGATCCTAATAGTGGGTAGAAAATATATGATTGGGAAAAATTAGGAGACATGAGTTTTGAAATGGGGTAGATCATTACTGAAAGTCTGAAGGGGATACCTCTTAAAGGTTTATTTGGAACATCTAATCCACTTTCAAACTTACTCTGTCTATTTTGACATCTTCATCCAAAACTATATCCTCTTAGATGAATCTTCTTCTTATCAGCCTCAACCACACCCTAATTTTTTTTTATCTCCACTCATTCCTTATACAAAAGTATGTAAACTCCCACTATCCTCATCACTAATGAAGGGTCATACAATATTTCTATCCCAAGATTTAATATATGTTTTGTACACAATTGAATCTTGAAAACTCATTATAGATCTTACATTTGTCATTATATCTATGAATGGTCCTTGTCTTGATTTTCATAAAATAAAAAAATTATTGGGCAATATTTACCATTGTGAATATCCATTTATCCATGTCCTTAAAGTCCTTTCTTGTAGTAGCAGTTAGGTCATCTTATACGTACTCATCGTTATCATCATTTTATTTTTCATTGCTTAGCAAGTCATTTTAGGATTTTAAGCCATCTTGTAAATAATACCTTTGTTATCCTTTTATTTATAATGTTTATTTATCCTTGTAAATTATATTTCAAAATCATTTAAATGACTTTTTATTAGGTTATATTGATAAGATTCAATGTATATATTTAATTTTCAGTAGTTTTTATTATTAATAATAATTGTGTCATGCAAATATTTTCTTATATTACCTTAATCTTTTTATATCATCTTTTTAGGAGTTAATCATATTTTATCTTGTCCTTTGTATATGTTATCTTGTTAAAAGTTAATATGTGTAAATAGTATTTTAATTCACATGTAAATATTTTCATAGTCTTTTGTGTAATCTTTTTAAGTGTTAATTTTGTTGTGTTGTTTGGTTATGTCATCCTTTTGAGAGTTAGTTTTTGTCCCTTTTAACAATGGGAACAAGGATGGACTTAAATGACTACCCAATATGGAAATTGGGAATGTCATTAATGGAGTTCCCACTCTAAGTCCCCCATACACTCTAAGTCAAATGTGACCTCGACTATCTTCATATTATAGGTACACTTATAATCAAAGTGTAAAAGCAACATAGGATTGCCTACATTTAAAATGGCTTAAAGTCCCCATAAATCCATATCCATTCCCCCAAACCATTTCTCTATCTTGTTTAACTATCCTAGCCTACTAACTGAACCCCCCACCTCTTTGGTGTAAGAGGATTTTACCCAAAATCAATTTGTGAGACATATGATTAAATCAATGGATTATTTACCTATCTCCTAGCACATGCCATTAGTTATCACATTTTTCATTTCCTTATACCATCACATTATCACATCAAAAACAAACCTCATACATCATCTACATCTAATATATAATAGTCATAGTCGAGGTCACATTTGACTTATGTGATAACTAATGACATAATAATGAAAATCATACACATCATTATAAATAAAGAATGTCCATAATAACATCTAATCCAAGTCCATATCTCATCATCATACATCTAATATCTCATCATCATATATCTAATATAATCATAAAAATTCAATAACATAATCTAAATCTATACATTGACATCATTTAACTCAAATCCATAATCCATACATCCATCAATAATAATCACATGTAAATAAATTAGTCCATACATCATCATACAAAACATACTAACAATAACATATATATCATAATCAGTCACATAATGTTTGTAAGAGTCTATGTCAAAATATATAATTAAAAAATTTGCCTAATGGGAATTTATGTGTTATAATAATACATGTCCATAATATACACTATGTCTCATAATATAAGTCCAAATCAATGTTGTCTAGGTGGACTCCTAACAGGTTGATGCATATACTAGGAAGAAGTACTGGCTCTAAAGCATGGGGTATGTTGATCTAGTGGCACTTATCCCTCATATAAATCCATGTAATAATGAGTCTCATGAGTCAATAAGGACATATGCCTCATAACATCCCCCATACACTACCTCTATAATAGAACATCCTCCTCCTTGGCCTTTTTGGCCATTTGTGGATTTGATTCTCTCTATCTTAGTCTAGCTTGAATTTGTATGATCTACCCCTGTAATGTCACTATCTATGCATCTCAGGACTAGATCTACCTTTGTAATATAACAATCTAACCATCCCGAGCCTAACTCTAGCACACCTATCCCTAAAATGATGTAACCTATCCCTAGAAGGATGCAATTTATTCATCCATAGCTCTAACCTACCCTAATAAACTTGTAATATTCCCCAATATAGCCCCCATCTAACTATCTCATTATATAATCTGGCACTATGGGTGGATCACCATCTTATCCTGCTTAGTGATAATCCTTGCCAGTTATGTAGCTTGAGGCTTCACCTCTCACCTCAGTCTATCTAGTAGTGCTTGATCATATACACTAAGAGGTGGCCTAGATGGCCTTACATCATCTAAACCCACTCTTATCATCGCTTGATCTCCACTTGCATCTTGGTCTCCCCTCCCAAGCCTTTGATCTCCACCATCAATGACCATCACTGCTAGACCATCCCCATCCTACCCATTAGGACCATCCTGGCCATTCTATTTGTCATGCTAATCTTATTCTTGGGGATATAGTCTCTGAGCTCACCTCCTCCCTAAACAATCCTATGCCTCTAGAAACCTTTGAATTACCACTCTCTTCTTTGCTCATGTTGGCTATCTTAGTAATCTCTAAAGTCATATTTATGCCCAACATTAGTGTATGCAAATGTAACTTTGGGATTTGTCATGGGTGTCTAATAATTCCACATCACTAGGGAAATTCTTTCATAATCCAACATTGCTAAAACTCTATCTACTATCAATACCTACTAAGGCATCTCTTTGTCACTGCATGCAAATATGTGATTCTCTCTTAGGACATCTTGCTACCATCTAAACTATCACTGATCTTGATCTAGACTATATTTTCCAATAATATAATGACACCAACTAGTCAAATAACACTATGTAATCATAAATTATGTCACATCTACATCCTCAACCCATCCACACTACACCTACCTAGAATGCATACATGTAATCTAATTGGCCCTCAAACTTTCAAATGCCTTCCTGTGAAACTTCATGTCTTCAGCATGGGCTCTATGAGATCTTAAAATGATATAACAACTAAAAATTAGAGGATGGTCTAGCTCCCTATCCCCCTAAGTACCCAATGGTCTCTCTATAGATATATGCTCCTAGCTTCAAATCTACAATAATAGTTAAGGACCAAAGCTATTTTCCCCTTTATATGTACCCATGTGAAACTTACCCTATTCTATGGGATCCTAGAAAAATATGTGGTAGTCATGCACCATGTCAACCACTACATCCCCTAATCCAAAGTGAAACCACTATCCACTTTTGTCTTGTAAAAGTATGTTGATGATAAGAGACATATCAACTAGAGTTAGTCTATCAATCATTTCCTCTCTAAATTATCTATCAATATCTATCCATTCATCCCAAAATATGATCTATATATGCCCACACAATATTTGTACTATATTAATAAGGGTCTAAAATTGATAGTAGACATGGTCACCTCTCATTGGTAGCTAATAAACCCACAACACATCCTATAATATCATAGTCATTTCTCTAGTCTCAAAATGAAATGTACTAGTCTCTAAATGCCATCTCTCCACCAAGGTTATAATCAATGCTCTATCTATATGCATCACTGACACCATCACAATATAGTAGAGACCAATAATCTCTAAAACCCCATAGTCTACAGGATTTAGTCTATGCATCTCATGTAGAACTAAAGGATGACATGTTATAGACACCAATATTCCTACGCCCACCTGTACTAATAAATATCATATCAATCCATAATCATTATTTATCCCATCTAACTCATGCCCATCTAACCGGCTACCTCTAACCTCCCTAGTTATACCATTCATTTTATTCACCCATTGTAACAACCTACCCATATCTAACTAATCATCCCACATCTTGCTATTTACCTACTCCTAATCACCCATCTTATCCCTCCTAACAAACCTTTCTACTTATCTAAATTATCTAACTAACCACTTAACCTTCCCTATCTACATGAATACCTATCTAATTAATCTAATCCCCCATCACTCACCCCATTATCCATTTAACACCTTCATAAACACTAACCCCCTCCATCCCCTTCCTATCCCTAAAACTCACTTCTCTCAATATCACACTTTTATTTTAACCCTAACTTACAGCTTTTCCAAAATTATAGCTCATAAATTACAAATTTTCAAAATTGCACATCCCCCCTCATGATATTGCAATCACACATTTTACTCATTTTGATATTGTGAAACCACATATCACTATGTGTAGTTTTGTAAAACCATAGCTTGTAGGTGAAATGTTGTACTTTGTGGTTGTAATAATTCCACCAAGGGAATGCCCCTAGAGGTGGTATTACCTTACCTAGTCATACTTATAATAAATGAATGAATAATAAATGTATAAAGGATAAAATATACTAAGTAGGGTTGGGGTACTCACCGGTGGTCCTACATTAGCTTCCCTATGAAACTCTCAGACTCTCTCTCCACAGTGTGATGATTGAGGAAGGCAGTCCATGGATTTATCTCTATATATTCAATCACCAATTACCAAGATTCAAAATGACTCTTTTTACCCCACTCTTTTCTATTTTATCCCCCAATTCACCCCTTCTTTTACCCCTTTCACCATGTTTAAACCCTATTAACTATACCATCTTATCCAATCAACTAATTTTGACACTTGAGATCATTTATATATCCCATTATCACATTTAATCACATTATAGTCATCCCTAAGTGATTATAAATCATTTCCTAGGGTATGGACTTCCCTTCCTCTCTCCATTTAACTACATCAGCCTGAGGTCTCTTAAGACTATGTAGGCAATACTTGCAAACTTTTTTAGTACCCAAAGATAGCTCAACCACTAACATCTAATCCCATCCCATCCCCTTTGTGTCACATGACTCTATTAAATCATATTGAGATATGGTCTTTATATTAAATTTGTCTATTATCACCAATCACTTATTGAATGTCATTTATTTGTATATAACTATCCCTTACATGCATCCTTGCTAGGGAATTATTACCAGATCATGGCTTATCTCATCTCTCCATTTCCTAAACATTTGTCAACATATCAAGAATTTTGACCAAACTGCCTCTCTCCTTGGCATTAGTCATTTCCTATGACTTAATTTATGAGGCTAAGTAATCCTATTTCATTGTAATTTTTCTTGGGGCATCTTATCATAGCTTAACTCACACTCAGGTTATCCCAACACCCTCATTGTCTTGATCTTATACCACCCTGGGGATTTATTTTTTAGTGTCCATCTGGCTCTTTCCTCCCTATGTGTCCCTTCAAGGGGGTATCATGTCCACTAACATCATTTGATAAATTATCCATAAAAGGTTCTTATTTGAAATACCATTACTACTTTTAATTCATCCACTCATAATGCCCTTTTAAAGAGGGGGAAAATGCATGCACCTAAATTTGCTTGCTCTAATTATTCTACTAACCCACTAATATAAGTATAATTCTAGTCAATTAATCAAAACCCTATTTCCTATTAAACATTTACTACATCCTATTAACCTTTATACACCCCCATGACCAATTAATCACCTCATTATATTACTAATAATCCCACTTAACTACTAATGTTACGTCATTAACTACCCACTAGCCCACTTGTAAATTAAAAATTCATATTTCTAACTACCACCCTAAAGCAGAGGATTAGGATCAAGATCAAGATCAACCAAGCTTGACACAACTAGAATGTTGGAGAAGGCTATCAAGTACATCAAGTATATATATTCACAACTTGAGGTTCTAAAATATCCTTCTCCCTATAATTACAACTATAACTATCATTATCCCTACATGCTTTCCCTTCTACCCATGTCCCCTACAATCTATATAAAATTGCACACTAAACACCACATCATATGTATCTATAATCACCTTCACATCACTTAATAATCTATTTAAAAAAACAAAAAAATAGGAGGGTTAGGTGGAGAGTTAGCTAGAATATTAGGAGGGTCAGGTGGTAAGATGGAGATGGAAATGGAGTGGGCCATTAGTGGGAGTGGGCAATGTGAAACTCTAGATTGTGTGCTAATCAGGTACATGTACAACATCTAAATTATAATTATATTCAATAATTAAACACACTTTTAAGTACCTCTGCTCATTGTGTTATCATCATTTATGATAATTATCATTCTTTTTCCTCTATAATTATTTTAAATGAGGAATTTGTTCATTTTACTACTTAAAATGGATATGGATGTTTATATTAAGTTTATATTTGAAGGATCATATGGTATTGGTAAGAATAATAATGATAATGATGAGGGAAAGATGGAGATGGAGTTAGCCATAGTGGGAGTGGGTAATATGAAACTCTAGAATATGTGGTAATAGGGTACAAGTCCAAATATGGCATTCAAGTTTAGGCTCAGGTTTAAGTTTAGGCTTAGGCTCAAGCTCAGAGTATTATAACTCATTCTAAAAGACACATCATTAACCACAAATTGAGGTTGATAGAGATATTAATTATGGGTAGAGGATAAGTATCAAGATCAAGATCAACCAATATTTCATAGCCAAAATGATAAAGGAGGCCATCAAGTATGTCAAGTGTAAATTGAAGTTCTAAAATCTCCCTCTTCCTGCAACTACAACTGTAACTATGATTGTCATTACATTTTTCCCATTCTACTCATGCCCCCTAAAATCCAAATAAAATTATACACTTAAAAATGAATCCTATGTATCTATAATCACCTTCATATCAATTTCTAATATCTTTTCAAAAAACAAAAAAATAGGAGGGTTAGGTGTAGGGTTAGCTAAAGGATTAAGAGGGTTAGGTGGAAAGATGGAGATGGAGATGGAGTGGGCCATTAGTGGGAATGGATAATGTGAAAATATGGATTATATGGTAATAGGGTACATGTAAAACATGCATATTATAATTATATTTGATAATTAAGCACACTTTTAAGTACCTTTGCTCATTGTGTTATCATCATTTGTGATCATTGTCATTATTTCTCCTCTACAACCATTTTAAATGAGTAAGTTATTTATTTTACTACTAAAAATGGATATAGATATTTATATTAAGTATGTATTTTAAGGATAATATGGTATTGGTAAGAATAATAATGATAATGAGGAGGGTGAGATGGAGATGGAGTAGGCCATTAGTGGGACTAGGCAATATGAAACTCTGGACTAGGTGTTAATAAGGTACATGTATAACATCCAAATTATAACTATATTTGATAATTAAACACAATTTTAATTACCCTTACTCATCATGTTATCATCATTTGTAATCATTGTCATTGTTTGAAACTATGTTAGAATTATGAATGTAAACCTCTTCTGAATTAACAAGTAGTGGTAACTGTGCTATAAGAACCTCATCATCTACCCTAGGTGAGGATGTTGGTACTGTGAGAGGCTATTAATATATCATCGGTGAGGATAAATATGATATAGAAAGTTATAGATATGGTATATGAATAGGCTTTCTAGACTCCCCTACCTCATGTGTATGCATCTTCTCAATGAGAATCTTGTGAGGTGGGGATTTGATGAAAACATGAGGTGTCCCATCTAATGATGTACTCGAGGTATGAGGCTCGATGAATCTACAATATCTAATCGTTGATTATTTATTAGACATGTGTATAGGTACCTATCATGTAGAAACTTGATGCATCTATGAAGAGTATAAGGTAAATCCTCCATAGCATGTATCCAAGCTCTCCCGAGTAGCAAGTTATAATGCAAATGATTTGGCATCAACTAAAAGTGTGCAGGTAAGGTTTTTGACCTCACTATAATGTCCAATGTAATCAAACCCAATGTCTATCTAGGAATGTCATCAAACCCTTAGATATTCTTATATGTATTTTGAATATATTCTATATTACCCCCATGGTTTGTAGAAATGTGGGGTTACATATATTAAGTCCTAAGCCACTTTCGATGAGAACTCATTTAATAGCTGTGTTATTGATTTGAGCTTGAATGAAAATCTACAAATTATGATAGATTATTGATTATGAAGGCAAGTCCTCATTGGAAAAAGATATCACATCTTCCACATCCTTTATAATGTTCATGATAAATACAAAATAAGATGGCTCATTATCACAAGGCACAGATGTATGATTAAGTGTTTGAAAAAGAATAACTTTGAAAATTATTGTTTCTTGAAGTAATTCCAATATAGATATTTTAGCTAGTGTAATTTTCAACTGATCCACTATATCAAATTTTCTTTATTGATATCTAGGTCCCTTTGTAGTGTGTTGGGGATGGGGAGGGATGGTAGGGTTATGCTACTCTTGTATAGGCTAATGAGGCACCCTGTTCCACCTAATGATAGCTAGGACCATAATATCTACTATTTGTCATAGGTGAGTAGTAGAGTTGGGATGTGAGCATATATAATCAAGTGGTATAGGTAGAGGTAGAATAAAAGGAGTCTTTTGAGCCCTCTATCATCTAGTAATAACTGGAGGTAACTCAAAGTGAGCCATATAACAATGATCCATAGAAAAATGAGACTCACATGATAGAGGACCAATGTGGAAAATAAACTTATCTCTAGCCAAATCCTTGATAGGAGTAATATACATGTGTACTTTTCTATAAATTGTTGGTAATAAACATGCTAAATTTTTTTACAAGGCTTTGTAACATGAAGTGAAAGATGGATTCTGTAATGATAATCATGGTAATAAGCTATAAATTAAGATTGAATAAATGTTTCAAATGTGAACCTTGTGGTAATCTAAGGTTATGTTTTTATACAATTTTCTAAGGAAGTTGAGTTCACCAAATGTTTTAACCTTTTAGGGTTTAGCTATGTAAATCCTATGTTTGATTAAAGGGATGGGTAGTTTAAATCAGTGAAGTAATATGCAATAAATAACCACTGATTTGTTATAGATTTTTAATTGCTTTGAATTTTTAAAATGAGTAATAAATATGTGCAAATAGAGACTTATTTAGAAAACACATAATGAAGAAAATGAGTATGGAAAGCTGAGACACAAATAGGTTTGAGTGTCATCAATTGGATCCCTATGTTAGGTCTTGTCCTAGATAGTAGTGCCACACTTAGACAATAGTGACATGTGCATCTAGTGTCTTGAAAATGGTGATAGTGTCTTATGTGCATGACTATTTATAAATTTAGGGTGAACTTGCACATATGTTTCTAGGTTCTATTCCTATTCACACAAAGTCAAAAGCTCTGTATTATGCCTATAATAATTGATTTATGATTCAAACCCTAATCTTCCTTATGAGTAGGGTATGAGCTGAAAATGTGTGTTAAGTATTAGGATAGGGTAGACATCCTCAACACCTAGTTGTGAATATATTTGCCTATATAACAATAATCCAAGGAGGGATAAAAATTGATGTAGTTATCCCCATGTAAGTGTTGGTACAAGTGCAAGTGAAGATAGAATGATAGTGGTCTTGAATGCCTTGAGTGTTCTTGAGTTTGGAAATCTAGAAAAAATGAGCTTAGGGCAGTTGTAGATGGTATTATTCATAAGTAGGGAAGAATAGGGATTAATAACATTAATTTTGTTCAACTTGTTTAATGTATGAATATGCATTTTGTATCTAATTTCCATCTAGTAGATAAAGGTCTAAAATTCATTTATTTATAGTGTTATATAGCTTGTACAGATAATAAAAGATGCTTAAGCTGACTTAAGAGGGTTTTAATTTTGAAAATATATTTGTTCAATAAATTTAGGGTAAATTACATTAGCACCATTTTAGGGACATTAGCTCCACATGGCTCTAGTGTCCTTAATGTGGCACTAATGTCCATCTAGTAGGATACTAGGCACAAAGGGCCAGGATCTAGGAATGTAGGTCTAAGTCTATGTTTTAGATAACTAGGGATTCTTTTGGTTTATATAAAGGTTGGATAAGTGTGATAAAAGGATATAGAATAGGTTTAGGGCTAAGCTATAAATAAGTTATCTCAAGTAGCACTCTTAACACTTAAATACCACTTTTAGGTGATTTTAATTTTTTAAGGTTTTACTAATATAAATCTCATATTTGATTCAAGGGTTGAGTAGTCTAAATTAGTGAAATAATATGCAATAGATAACCAATTATTTGTTATAGATTTTGACTTACTTTGACTCTCTAAAAATAGTAATAAATATGTGAAAATAAAGACTTATTTGGGAAACTCCTGACATGGAATATCTGAGTGCTAAAAATTGAGATATGAGTAGGTTTGAGTGTCATCAATTAGATCCCTATGTCATATCTTTTCTTGGATAGTATAACCACACTTAGATAGTAACACCATGTGGCTCTAGTGTCCTGAAAATGGCACTAGTGTCCTGTATGAAACACTATTCCTAAATTTTGGGTGCATATATACATGTTTTTTTGGGTACTATTCCTATGCTCATGAAGTTTGAAACTTTGTATTATGCCTATAATAGTTTCTTTATGATATAAACCCTAATCCTCCTTTCAAATATGTCATGAGATGAGAATGTGTGTTCATTAGTAGGATAGGATGGATATCCTCAACTCCCCATTGTGAAGAGAGTTGCCTATGTACCAATAATCCAAGGAGGGATCAAGTTTGATGTAGTTATCCCCACATAAGTGTTGGTATAAGTGCAACTAATGCTAGAATGATAGTGGTATCGAATGCCTTGAGTGTGCTTGAGATTGGAAATCTAGAAAATATGGGCCTAGGGTAGATGTAGATGGAAGTATGTAGAAGAGGGTAGAATAAATATTAATAACCTTGATTTTACTCAAATTGTTTCATGTTTTAATAGGTATTTTGCATTTAATTTCTATTCAGTGGATAGAGGTCTAAAAGTCATGTATTTATAGTGTTATGTATCTTGTGTGGATAAATAAATATGCCTAGACTGACCTTAGGAGGCTTTTAATTTTGAAAATATATCCATTCAGGATAGTTAGGGTAAAATATATTATCACCATTTTTGGGACACTAATGCCATGTGGATCTAGTGTCCTTAATGTGGTGCTAATTTATAACTAGCAGGCTATTAGGCACAAAGGGCCAAGATTTAAGAATGAAGGTTTGAGACTATGTTTTAGTTGACTAGGGATGACTATGGTCAACACAAAGTCTGGAAATGTGTGATAAAATGCTCTAAGATAGGTTTAATTCTAATCTGGGAATAGGTTGTCTCAAGTATCACTCTTATAACTCAAATACCAAATTTAGGTAATTACATTTGCACCCCCTTTATGCTAGAATTGTATCAAAGTGAAATGACTAGTATAAAGTACAAATAAGTGTACCTAGACTTACCTAGGAAGTGAAGCCTATGTAGTTGAGTTTGAGTATGTGAAGTTGGGTCTGCATATGTGAAGCATGATCCAAAACATGCATAAATTAGTCCTTAATTAAGAGATATCAAAATCAAGAGACTATGCTAACAAAGAATTAATTGAATTAAACTAAGTAAAGAGATGGGAAAGAGGAAAATGAATGAATACACCTCATTAGATATGTAAACCAATGCATAAACCTAGAGATAACCTCTCTGTGTGTGTGTACATAGTGATCAAGTCATTGAATATCTTGGAACAAGCTGATAACTTGCTCAATCCTCATATTTGGGTGGCTGAAGAACTTAATCTAGTTTCAAATCCATCATTTCCCACCCCTACTTGGTGGATCATGACCTATGAATAACTTGGATTAGACTAAAAGTGTGTCTAATCCTCTCATGTGGGTGTCTCAATAACTCAACTAGGCTATGACTCCATCATTACCCACCTATTTTTAGTAGATGCATCTAGAACTAAATTATACAAAGTGATAGAAATATATAACTGGGTATATCTAACTATGTGTGTTGGCTTTATGGTTACTTGGGTGCGTTAGGCAACTTTGAGCCACTCAGGAATGCCAACCACTGTAGATGGAAAAAGGCATGAAATTAGCAACAACCTATAATATTATTTCAAGTGTATATAATTTAGAGAATGACAGATTTTTTCATTTCATCTTATCAACCTGTGTATAACTGAGCATATAAAAACAATGTGACATGCACATACCCCCAATTTAATATTTGAGTATATTGATTTTGTACTTAGTTGTAATAACTATATCTATGTATCTAAACTAAATATGGGGATGTTAATTCCATGCATGATGCCCCCAATATGAGAAAATGATATGAATCTGAGCTAAACTAGTGTGAATATGAGTAAAATTTGAGCCTAACTATCAAACCTATATATGTATATGTGGAAACTTATATTGTACCTCATGTACTATTTTAGCTAATCTAAACAATCCTAAATCTAGGTCTACTAGATATTAGTGCCATGTCTTGGATAGTAGTTCCATATGGTGCTAGTGTCCCTATTTGGGTGCTAATGTCTATTTAGTTTGAAATCTGAGTCACTAAACTACTTTTTGAGTCACTATCTTTTCTTGTGTTTACCTGTGTCTAATTTTTTGAAATTGAGCCTATATGCTAATTTTTTTTTATGAATACAATATAGGAGCTTGATCTCTATGACAAACCCCTATGAATCCAACTTTTAAAAATGTGTTAGCTAGAGCATATATGATAATTGTGTGATAATCCAATATAATGTGCAAACATAACATCATAATGCAAGAGAATTATGAGCACAAGTATGTATTGTAAGATGTATTTTGTGTTTATAATTTCAAAAGGGTGTCAAGATAGATGTAATCAATGTGTATAAAAAAAAATATGAGTAGCTACTTAGGGTTATGGGGCATGATGTCCATCACAACACCCAAGTAGGAAGGGTAGATGCATGAGGTCCCTCATGGAATCAAGAAGTAGTGTGTGTAACAATAAAATATAAGTGTCATGGCAATGATACATACAAGAAAGCATACATAAAAAACACATGAGGCATGAAAAATAGGTGAAGGGGCCATAATACAAGGGACATTGGCACATGCTACTAAATCTAAGAAAATAAGACATACAAGGACTTGTTTAAATATCCAAATACGCAAGCAACAAGTTGGATTAGAGCCACATAGAAGGATAAGTTTAAATGTATGCATACATAATCAAGAAAGCACACACAAGGGATAGGGGTACATGTCCAAGGCATACATGAATAAAATAGGTGTAGAGCCAAATAATAATGACATAGACAAATGCCCTCAAATAAAAGAAGCATAGAAAACACAATCAATTCTAAACTAGGAAAGCTAGAAATGAAAGCATGCATGAATTTAGTATAAATCTATGTAAGATATAAGATGTACATATGCTAAGTCTAAACTAGTGATAGTTGGTAAAAAATTTAAGTATGAGTAGAAAAGATCAATATCAATATATAACAATGTTATAACTAGAATGTATAGAATGTAAAAATATAACAAGGTAATAGAAACTATGTATAAGATTCCCCAAAGTGGGCATATGCATCAAATGAATAAACCTAAATTGGTGTATATGCCCCTAGTGGGTATATGATAACAAGTTTGGATCAATGTAATGGACCTGAGTCTTGTATACAATCTAAAATCAATCAACAAGAACATATGAAGCATGTATATATGATGAAACTGACTATACTAAGATAACTAACATATGTAATGTCTGGAAAATATAAGAAATGTAAACATAGAAATGAATTCAATCTATAAATTTTGTGTTTTTTGAGTAATATTTAAATATTTTTGTGTTTTGGCATGTTATATTATTTTTCTATTTTTTAGATATAAATTATGTACAAGAAAATGAAAATAAAATATGTATAAGGAACAAGAGAGAAATAAAGTATGTACAAGTTGGTAGGAACCATGTTAATCAATGAGTCTCATGGAAGACTCATGATTATTGTGACCTGTGTCAAATAAGGGAACTGTGATCATGCATGTTATGTGAAAGGGAAAATATGATCCCATAAATTTTTGTATTGAGTAATCTATATCTGTATCTACTTATGTAGTGGTGCTATGAATTTGTAGCACTGACTGTGGTGATCTGTGAACTATAGGGGTCTTAGGAACCCATCTGGTAGAAGAAGATGTAGGTGACATAGATGCCTTGTGTTGAGAACCCTAATAACCCAATAATACCAATCTTGGCATGAACTGAGTGGAGGAAGGTCTTTTATAATTGGTGACATATCTCTAACACATGGATCTCTCCAATACTAATCTCTATGGGAGAGTATGCCTAAATTTTGATACAATAGGATTAGACCTCACCTACACTAGTGGTTATACTAAAATATATTATGTATGCATAAGAAATTTACTTTGAGATATAACTAATAACTATGTTATATCTAGTAATGGTGTTCGAAATGTAACTGGTGACTATGCTATAAATACCTATGGGATAGGTAAAGGATACTCATATGGGAGACCCTCAACTTTGACCAATTTATTTGTGTGTATTTATTTTAGGCATCTATGCACTATAGATGGGATGGCTTAGAGATAATAAAACCATGCCTACCCAATAACATATCAAACATGATTTCACTAGGTACTACTTGGAACCAAGTGGATATATGTGCTGGTCTAACTTGTAATGGAAGTACAATCTCCCTAATGAATCTCTGAACATGACTAATGAAACTAATAATGACTATGTCTATGGAGAATATAGCTTGATATGAGTACCCCAAATAATGTAAAAGTGACATAGTGCACATGTTAATGCTTAACCCATTGTCAATCATAACACTCTAGATAGGATGATGATATATGTATGCTTATATAAAAAATGCATGTAAATCTATATCATCATCAACAATATCCTACTGATGAGTGGTCTAGGTTGAACTATAGTATGATACACGCCAATAATGTTGTGAAATGGGTGTGCCTCCTCTATAATGGTATGATATGAAGTTGGTGGTGGATGTGATTGATATGTGTAGTGAACACCTCATGTGCTCCCTGATTCATTCATTATGTGCTTTAGAAATGGATCTAAGAATATATTTAATGCCTTAACTTCTATTTGTTGAGTTTTTGGTGTCTTTATGGGTGTGCCCACATCAATGATGTTAGCCTCAATCAAATCTTTTATCTTATGTTTTAGGCTTATGAATCTATTTATTGTATGCCCTGGTGGCCTGTGATACTCATAAAATACATTAGAATCATAGTTATTTGGAAGAGGATGTGTCATATAAAACTCTTTAATGAGAGAGAGAGAGAGATATAACATTGCATTCCAAGAGATACTATAAAACCCATGCTGGCGACTCTGGAAGGTTGGTGAAGATTTGGCACTGAGAAATGGGTAAAACCAATCGAGGAGACGACTTGAAAGTTGCATTGACTATGGCCTTTTGATCACTCTTATTCTTAGTGGACCTTACCTTGTATGGATGATTATTTTAACTCTTAACAATTGATTTTGATCCATTGGTATACTTGATTTTTCCCATTGATAAAATCTTGACCTCTCTTTTTTTACTGTGTGGCACAAATCCATGAATGCAGGAAACTTCTTGAAGAAGATATATTCATGTAATACCAGTAAAATAATTTATTTAAATATGTCAAAAATCTCTATATATACCATGGGGATAGTCAATTTGGCTAATATACTCTTGTATCATAAGACATAATCTGTAATAGGCTTGTTTGACTTTTGTTTCAATTATATCACTTGGGCATATGATATATTATCACTGATATTGATGGATAAGTGTGCTAAAAACATGTCAGCCAAAGGATTGAATGTTGTGATAGATTGATTAGGTAAGTCATAAAACTATAGTAAGGCATAATCCTTAAAAATGTGTGGAAACAACTTTTTGAGAAGACAATCATTAGACACATAGTCCAAACATGCTACATGAAAAGCTCTCAGATGATGATCTGGGTCACCCTTGCCATCATATCATGTAAGCTTGAATGCCATGAAACTGGATGGAAATGGAGTTGCTTCTATGTGATGTGCCATATTAGAATCTAAGACATGTGATGGCATAGTGGCTCCCTTCTCAAAATGTAACACCTTAGCCTATAGAGTATGAATCTCGTGCATAAGGGATTATACATCTGGAGTGGAAGAACTAGTCATAAGAGGTGTAGATATCACTAAAGTTTGTTGAATTATAATTTTAAGTTGTGCTAGCTGAGTTGGCCCCACTATAGGTTTAACAACATTATTAGTTAGGGGAGTTAAAGATTGACTATTGTTTATTTTTTGTAGTTCTTCTTGATTAATAGTGATGAATTCATCTTGTATATCCATATGTTTTGACACACAATCTTTTAATTGTGTCTTATTAGTCTCACCAAATCTATTGTTGAATTTTTACATTGTAGTTTGGAAAGTAGGAAAATAAGTTTTATATTTTGAACCTTTGAAAAATATTAATTTGAGAAAGATAAAAAATAAATATGGAAGTGAATATAATATTTTGGAACTAAAATCTGAGCATAAATAGAAAAAGGATACAAACTCTAAGAGTGTCTAGGCTTAGGGTTTTTTGAATTAGGGTTACTTTGTAAAATTTTAATCTATATTTAAATAAATGGAACCCTAATGTGAGATTTATTTAATAATCTAGGTTATGCTAAAAAAATAGAAAAATAGAAGTTTGTAACCCTGATTTAGTGCATAAAAATTTAGAGAAGGTAAACTAGGGTTTTAAGCAATATTCAAAGCAATTCAGGTTCACCAAATATTTTGACCTTTTAGGGCTTTACTAATGTAAATCCTATATTTGATTAAAGGGTGGAGTAGTATAAATTAGTTAAATAATATGTGATAAATAACCACTGATTTGTTATAGATTTTGACTTGCTTTGACTTTTTAAAAATAATAATAATTATGTGCAAATAAATACTTATTTGGAAAAAACCTAAAAAAAAATATCTGAGTTCTAAAAACTAAGATATGAATAGGTCTAAGTGTTGTCAACTGAATCCCTATGTTATATCCTCTCTTAGACAGTGCACCACACTTGGATAGTAGCAGCATGTGGATCTAGTGTCTTAAAAATGGTGTTAGATTTATTTGTGTAGGATTGTTCCTAATCTAGGTGCACTTGTGCTTGTGTTTCTGGGTTCTATTCCTAAGCACATGAATTCTAAAACTCTATATTATACTAATAATAGCTGATTTATGATGCAAACCATAATAATTTATACAATTAGGGCATGAGATGAAAATGTGTGTTCATTAGTAAGATAAGTTAGACATCCTCAACACCTTGATGTGAAGAGAATTGCCTACATACCAGTACTCCAAGGAGGGATCAATATTGATGTAGATATCCCCACCTAAGTGCTGGTGCAAGTGATGCTAGAATGATAGTGGTCTTGAATGACTTGAGTGTGCTTGAGATTAGAAATCTATAAAATCTAGGCTTAGGTCACTTGTAGATGGTAGTATGCAGAAGTAGGGTTGAATAGGAATTAATAACCTTGATTTTGCTCAACTTGTTTTATGTTTTAATAGGTCTTTTACATCTAATTTACATCTCATAGATAGAGGTCTAAAATTTATGTATTTATAGTGTTTTACAGCTTGTGCAGATAATAAGAGATGCTTAGGCCACCTTAAGAGGGTTTTACTTTTGAAAATATATCTATTCATGAAATTTAGGGTAAAATAAATTAGCGCCATTTTGGGGATACTAACACTACTTGGATCTAGTGTCCTTAATGTGGTACTAATGTCTAATTGCTAGGCTAGTGGGTGCAAAGGGCCAAGACTTGGGAATGAAGGTCTAAGATTGTGTTTTAGCTGACTAGGGATGTGTGTGATCTACACAAAGGCTGGGAAAGTGTGATAAAAGGCTCTAAGATAGGTCTAGGGCTAAGCTAAGAATATGTTATCTCAAGTATCACTCTTAACACTCAAATATACCTTTTAGATGATTATAATGACATCTAAATTATAATTATATTTGATAATTAAGCACATTTTTTGTACCTGTACTCATTATGTCATCATCATTTATGACCATTGTCATTCTCTCTCCTCTACAACCATTTTAAATAAGGAATTTGTTCATTTTACTACTTAAAATGGATATGGATGTTTATATTAAGTTTGTATTTGAAGGAAAAAAATGTATTAGTAAGAATAATAATGATAATAAGGAGGGAGAGATGGGGATGGATATGGTGTGGGCCAATGGGAGTGGATAATGTGAAACTCTAGACTATGTGGTAATAGGGTATAAGTCCAAATGTGGCATTTAGGTTTAGGCTCAGGCTCTGACTCAAGCTCAGGATAAGAGTATTGTAGCTCATGATAGAAGGCAAAAAAACAACCACAAATTAAGGTTATTGGAGATCTTAATTCTAGGTGGAGAATCAACATTAGGATCGACCAAACTTGACACAATTATAATGATGAAGGAGGCCATAAAGTATGTCAAGTATATGCAGGCACAACTTAAGGTTCTAGAATCTCCCTCTTCCTATAACTTCAATGACAACTATCACTATCATTATCACTATCACTACATGTTTTCATTTATGCTCATGTCCCCTAAAATCCAAAGAAAACTATACACTAAATAATGCATCCTATGTATCTATAATCACCTTCATGTCACTTGTTAATTTCTTTTCAAAAAACAAAAAATTAGGAGGGTTATGTAAAGGGTTAGCTAGAGGATTAGGAGGGTTAGGTGGAGGGTTAACTAGAGGATTAGGAGGGTTAGGTGGAGTGTTAGCCATATGAATAGTAGGGTTAGGTGAAGGCTTAATAGGATGGATATGGTCTCTTATAGTGGATCAGTATTTAAAACAAATAATTTACAAATTAAATAATTAAAAAAAAAAAAAGGTAAAATATAAGGTTAATAGGTGTAGTTTTATATCACTTACCTCATATACATGGTGGCATTGTGAAGTTTAGGATGTGTGAACATTTTCAATGAAATTTTGGTGTCTTTGGAGGAGAAACACAATCATGAAATAGTACTTGGGAGTTATAAAAATGGTAAGAGGTAGCATTAAGCTATGGGTTTTATAAAAAAAATGTAACATGTACATGTTACCATAATACATACGTGTTAACCCATAACATGTACATATTATGGATCAATAATTACCAAGCCATAATGTTACTAAAGTGTATTAGTTATAGGGTGTTTTCATGGATTTTTCCCCCAACTCCATGCACATAACCCTTTATCATCTATCATGATTCCTTGACTTTGTTTCCATTACATATAAGCATAGGTGAACATAGATTATTTATGATTGAAATTTAGAAATGGAATGTCCTTTAGAATCATAGGTATAATATCATGTTGTATAGATTGTTCTACATTGGAATAACTAATTTAAAATTGTGGTTTATTTATAGGTATATCAATCCCAAATCAATCACTATCAATAAGAACTTAAATCTTATGTTTCAGTGTGAGACTTATCCATTGCATGATATAATACAAAATGGATTTTAATTAAATGTATGTGATACATGAGTCATGTGATGATGCATAATAGAAGGTAAAACAATCATGTTCCTATCAAGTAACATCTTCAATATTGGACTTAGACATTCCTTAAGTTTTTAAAAATTTCATGATCTGTTAAAGGAAGGCATAAGACGTGTTGCAAATGTCAATCTATTATTAGCCAATGATGTATATATATATATATTTTTGGCACATGGATATTATTGAGAATTGAATTGTGTTGTATATTGGAATAGTCTAAGGAGTCTCATAACTAGGGACATGTGACTGCAAAATATCATCCTCTAGTGACATGGCCTCATAACAAAGATAAGTGAAATATTTATAAGCATGAAAGGGAAATTTATCCTTGAGAAGAGGTAATAATATTATATTGAAAATATGGTTTTTCTCTACATTCAGAGGTTGATATATCAAGTAATGCATGAATCTAAGAATATAATCATGAATAGGTTCATGATGACCTTGATGAAGATATGGAATATGCTCAATGTGGTGTATGGTCTTTATTAGTAATATATCATGATAAAAAAATCATATTCAAAATTTAGGAAGGTATGTAAATAACCACTATGGAGAGTGTAAAACCAATACAAATCATGGCCTGTCTAGTTTCTAGGAAATGATTTAAGCAATAGTTGATCATTAGCACCATATTTATTGAGAAAAGTATAAAAGTTATTAATATGTAAATAAGGATCTCCGTAGACATCAAATAGTGAAAACATAGGCATAGTAAAACCATGTGGGAGAGTAGAATCAATAACATTATGAACTATACGTTGGTCATTTACAATATTTTTTATCAACCTAGGAATTTGATTATACTTATCTTGAAATTCTCCTATTGTATGCATCATAAAAATAATCTCACTAGTAGGAAAAATGGAGTTATGGAAGGGATAATTCAAAAATATAATTTATTATTGGTTTTAAACATGGAAACACAATGGGGACTAGAGGTATAAGTACAAGTAGATAAATCTATACAAATCATGAAAGCATCATCAAACATACAGGAATAATTTACACTAACTAGTTATTTTATCATTCTCACAACTATAACAAAGGAAGAAGTATTTTGAAAACCATGTTACATAATATTTTCAATAAATTCATTATTATACTTCTTATCACATATAAAATCATAATTTTAACCATTAATAAATCTAAATAAATAGAAAATCTATGAAACACACAATAATGCAAACTAAGAGGGAAAGAAAAGAAAGAATCCTTAAATATCAAATCTGAAACAAGAACCAAAAAAATCCCAATAAGGAACATGAGCATAAATCCCTATGGTTGAGTGATAAAATAGGAGGGGCTCACCAAAATAGTTTACCATGAGAGCACCCAAATATTAAAAATAATATTGTAACCAAGTAAAAAAATGTCACTAGATAAATTAGCAAAATACAATAATAAATAATAAATCAGATTTACCTAGGGATGAAGGGAAATGAATAGAAGTATCTCAAATAGTAAATGATAAATAAATGTGAAAAAGATGAAAAAGTATAGATAAATACATGTTTCTAACTTACCTAGATCCTAACCATGACTCAAAATGCAAATAAGAGGGTCCTCAAATAGTACTAGATGAAATCCAAAAAGTAGACTGTGTTTTGTTGCAATTAACACTTTTAAAATGTCCTAAAAAAGGGTTAGACTAGTTTTTGACTCCTCCAAAATGAAAGTTGATCTGAAAGTGGTTAAGTATCTTTGAAAATGGCTTTGTAAACTTTCAAAGTCACAAAATTCCTAAAAACATTCATTAGAAATAAATTCATATAAAATTTTCTAAAATTCATGAATAAACATGTATATATATTCTCCTTCAATGTAACCTTGATTTTTCCATAATATCTAGAAGTAAATATAATTCCATAATATCTAGAAGTAAATATAATAGTAAATAAAATATGCATATTTAAGTGGATTATGCCCCTTGTTGGGAGGGTTACGCTACATATAAGTGTTAAGAATCAAGACTCGTGTAGTATATACATGAAATTAAGTGAATGATCCTTCCTAATGAGTGAGAGAAGACTCCACCTTCTATCCTTTGATAATGAATGCAACTAGATGCCATTTCTCTTAGGCCTTCTTTTGGTACAAGTATGTAGAAATGGAAACCTCAAATTTTCTTGAAAGATATATGAAAACTAGAATTAAATATCTAGTGTATGCCTTAGATTTGTATAGTGTGTGTAAAGTGACATGTATATATAGACTTCTCAAATACAAATTAGGGACCTATTGGTTTACAATTTAAAAAAAGAAAAAAGGAAGAGAGCTACAAAATAGGGACAAAAAAATGGATAAAAAAGAACAATGTCCAAAGGAACCAAAAATAAAGAGATACCAAATTAGGACTACTTCTAAAGAGGTCAAACTACTTTTAGAATAGTTTTAAAATGGTCAAAAAAAAAAATGATAGAAGAAAAGAAAGGATGGGGATACCCAAACACAAAATAGAGATAAAATGGAATAAATAAAGAATCACATGAAAAGGAAAAGTGAAGAAAAAATACAATATGAAGTAAAATAAGAACCTAGGCTAAACCAATGATCCATATGTTCAAATCATGATAATAACATTACAATTATAAGACTTGTACCAAAATCTGGTGTCTACAATTTTATGTTAATATCTTCAGATTTAAATCATCCACATAACTTCTGACATGATATTATCATTGATCATTGTAGTTGTGTTAATCTAATAACATCATGAGAAAATCCAATTTATCTTGCATGTTAAATAAAAATGAACATATCTAAGGGATTTTTATCTAAATATTATAATCACATAAGATCACATTTTATCATAGAAATTGGTTTCTTGACACTTTGAAATAAACCAGTCAATTGAAGTCATTCAATTAGGATGAATCAATTATATATGGAGCATTTTGGGATTCAAACTACTTAACTACACTTTGGGGACTATATGATCTTGAAGAGGTTTGAGAGTTAGCATATCAGATCATGATCAACAAATAAGAAATGATTTCAAATTATAGAGTGACATATTGATCTTAGGCTCATTTTTTATTAAATGGTGGCATCAGAATAATGTAATCAATCTTAATCAATGAAATTTCATGAACTTATCGATACAATAGAGATTTAGGAAACATTTAATTATGAAAGGAATTCTAAACTGTTAGGTCAAATTAGAATTAAAAACTAACATTGTCTCAATATTAAGGAAGGAGGGTGACAAATGGAATCATATTTTTAGTCTATGTTATAATATATAGATTCTAGAGAAATAATTTCAATGAATTTTTATTATGTCATAGGAATTTTTTACTCTGAAGGTGTTTTCATGGATAGAATGATAGAAGACAAACACATTTTCAGTTAAACAAATATTTAGACAAATATATTCACCAAACACATTTAATGTGACTAGTTGGGGATCATTAGCTTGTTGTATGTTGTTGTTTATGTGAGGTGAGACACTTTTGAGTTGATCATGGCAATCTGTCAAAGCATCTCAAGATGCACAGGTGGATAGGACTTCCATATTATTAATCTACCTAACAACTACCTAATTATTTCCTATTTTTCCATTCTTGTTAGATGAGTTTTTCAAAATATAGTGGGTATCGTATAATTATTCATTATTTTGGGTTTAATGCATTTTTTATCTTTACATATTTTATAGGTTTTAACAAAATTTGTTTTTATTTGTCCATTCTTCTTCTATGGGTTTTAAAAATCTGGTGGGCATCTGATCATTATTCATTAATTTGGATTTTTATTGAATTTTTAAGGATGAGCTTAACTAGCACACATAATTTATGTGTGTGTTGGTGTCACTCCCTCTAGACCCACCACAAGGGAATTTTGAAAATTATTCACACCCCTAACCACTAACTTTGAACATAACCATGACCACCAACACATAATGAATACCATCATAACTATGACTTACCCATCACTATAAATGGGAAATGTAATCCACCATGTAATCAACTGATAGCTTCATCACATAGTCATCAAGGCATGCATCAAGATTTGATGTGAAAACCATGGCCATCTCCTTCCAAACAAACATTAAACATTAAACCTACCATCAATTAAACATTTGAAAATGCTTCTTTCCCTTCACCTATATTTCCCTTACAAGGCTCACTGGTTGAGAGAAGGAGAAGGATTGTGCTGAGTGTGTGTAAAGGTGGGAGAGGTTTCTCAATCTCAAGGAAATCCTTATCTATACACAATAAATACATCTCTCTATTTTCTTTCAACTATCTGCATTTGATCTTCACAAGATCTACAAGCTGTCTTTAATTATTTTAACAACAAAATATCAAGTTCAATTATATTTTTATTAGAGATCATAGCTTTGAATTCATCTTCTCTTTTGGAACATTGTTCTTTTGACCTCTTATTTTATTCCTTCCAATGTGTTTTTACTTCAAAATTTGGAGTTTGGCATTGTTTTTATTTTTTACAAGCGAGTTTTGAAGGTTTCTCTTAGTTTGTTTTACCTTGGCCTTGATTTGTTTTCCAACTTGAGCTACTTTTCCATGGATGGAAATCAAATTTAGTCTTGTTCCTTCCAACTATAATATATCCTCAGTTTATTGAGATTCAAGGGAGATTAATTCTTCCCCAATTCCTTTTAACTATGACAAAAGGTCACCTTTTTCAGTAGAGAGAGAGAGATCATTTCATTCCCTTATTTATTTCAAACATAGAATCATCTCATCTTTTTTAAAAAAGAGGGAAATTAATTTCTCCTTTGTTTCTTTCAACTATGATAATATATCTTTTTTTTTAGCATTGCAAGCTGACTTTAATCCCTCTATTTGTTCATTCAACTGTAAAACAATAGCTTCTAGGTTCTTCTTTTCTAAATTCCATGCATCTTTTTTCTTTGTAAAATTTTCATGGATCATTTTCTCAATTTCCTTGAATTGTACAGGCATATCATAAATTTATTCTTGATATTCCTTTTCTTTCCTTAGGGAAACAACCTTTTCCTCCCTCAATGTCATAATTTTTTGAATAAGAATTTGATTCAATGTTTGCAAATGTCATATGTTTTCATCTTTTACAGCTTGCTCATATTGGGTATTTGTAGATCTTCCCTATTTATTATTAACCCCTAACTTTTTTAGTCCAACCATATTGTCCTTTCCCAAAAACTTGGAAAAAAAAACTCACTCTCAATAACATCAATAATTTTTTTTACAAGCTCTGCTAAAGTTATAAATAACATCACCATAAAAAAATTTGAAACAATGATATCTTTAAAAAAGCATTGACTATAGGCCTTATTTTAAAGGCAATGACCACACATGAATATGAGATAAAACCTACTCATGAAGTGTGATGTTGATTTTAGGATCATATCAATAGCCATATGAATATCCTAGTAATCACTATCTTAATTTTCAAACATGAATATGAACTAAAACCTATAGAATAAATTGATACACATGAATATAGCCAAGGATATTTGATATTGATTCACAATAAGATAGCCTTATAAATAGGCAAATAAAAATCACTCTAAAAGGTAGAGGAGGTTGTAGCAAGGTTGATGGTCAATGTAAATATCGACAAGCTTGTACAACCACACTAACGATATGGTTAGTATAATATAACCATAATACAAACAATATTAATAAGCTATTAAGATTGTATAAACATTTATTTGACTAACCTACCTAAATGACTTGTTTTAGTCATTATTATTATAATATGATTAAGTCCATACACAAACTTAACCAAAGTTAGGTCTGTTGCCATTATATCAATGTATCTAAATGTCCCTATTATCACCAATCCATATTATTGGAGTACATGGGTAATGAGTCACTGTAACGACCAAGTAGAGTAGGAAATGGTGCTGAATATTGGGTTCACTAGATTATGATATTCTTTAAATTATTGTCATGTCTTGAATGTGTCATGATTTACCTGCTTATTAGAGTGATTAGTTATGACAAAAAAATTTAGAATATACATCAAGACTAAACAATATAGCATAAATCATAAGATATATGTCTATGTTGAGTTGTTTAAAACCCAAAACCTATTACTTTCCATTATTTAATAAATTTGGGGCATTTACTATTCACAACAATATTGTGTTTTTTCTGTATGCCCCTTCGTATTTCACCAACCTTCATGGAAAACTTCCATTTTGGTTTGCTTTTGGTCTTTGAACTTGTGCTTGGTTTTAATACCTTCGAAATAGTGGTAAGAGAAAAATTTACCTACTCTTCACCTTACACCTCATGTTTTCCTGACCTTGTATATTTCCCTTTCAACAAGTAAGGCAATTCATCTTTTCTTACATCTTTCATTGTGGTATGGTACCACTTAGGCCTTTTATGTTGGATATCTTGATATGAATGTGAAGAGCAAGAAAGACTCTTGTCATCACTAGAACTTGACACTTATGATATTTTCATTTTTTAACCCTATTAAAATTTAATACTAGAACTTGTTCTATAAACATCATCAATATGTAGCAATACATTACTATTAGTAGATTTACATTATTATAAAATAATGGTACATTCTCATCTACAATAACATCTTTACTAACCACAATTATGTATAAAAAGAATATAATAATCCATATGCATTTATTTTCTCATAATAACCAAAAAAGATGAATAATTTTCCCAATATATATGCAGTAGATCCAAAAACATGAAGATTACTTACATCTAGTGTTTTCCATGACCATGATTTTTTTGGTGATACATTATAGAAAGCTTGTGTCAGACTTTTATTGACTGTACATTATTGTATTCACAACTTCTGCCCAGTACTAATATGGTACATTATGGCTATCTAACATACACCATGCCATATCCATCATTATATTATTCTTCCTTTCCATGATACCATTTTTCTATGTATAACATTCCATAGTTATAAATTATTTCTTATAGAATTCCATGAATTTATTAGAGATAAATTCATCCCCATTAATTGATCTAAAAGACTTTACATTTTCCTCCCTATTTCTCTATCATAACTTTCTAAGTAACAAAGTTAGAGAAACATTATGACTTTCTATGAAAAAACAAACCCGCATTTTCATATAAAAATTAATTTTTAAGTAAAAATTAATAAAAATCCCTTGATATTAAAAATGTTTGCATTGGACCATGTAAACCCACATGTACCAAATCTAATGCCTACTTATCTCTCTATTCCTTACCAAGGTCAAATGAATTTTAAATTAGATTATCTATTTGACATCCTAAACATACATTATGACTATTTTGAAAAGAAGCCATTCCATTCACCATCTTAGTCTGACTTAAAGTGTTTGAATTCTCCTAACTAAGGTGACCATACCTCACTAGTGATTTTAATTTTTGTTAGTGCATATTATCTTAATATTTTAGGATTAATCAACTTATACAATCCCTTGTTACTATCACTGATAGTAATGACTTTATTTGCATGAAGATTACTAGCTAATAATCTATTTCCTTTAAACTCCACACAAAGGTTAGGATTCATAGTTATTTCACTTATGGAAAGAATATTTTTGTTCATTTTAGGAACATATCAACCATTATAAAAAGTGTAACTAATAGAATTCAAATAAATATGAAAATCACTATATCCTATCACATATTGAACCCAACCATCACCTAATAAAACTGATTCATTGCAACTATCATCTTTGATCAAGTTTACATACTAGTCTTTATGACACATGTAGTGTCTTGATGCACATGAGTCAAAATACCATATTCTTAACTTTATTGTCTAATTCTATGTTTCCACAAATGTAAAATCACCCACTAAATTATGTCCACATTCTTCAACCATATTTGTAGTTTGTGATTTATTTCTCTGATTTTATATATCATATAGTCACTTATGATAATATTTATTCACTTGACCAATTTTATTACAATAAAAACGCTTCTATTTAGATATATAATTACCTTTGCCTTGTGATTGTGCCATGAGTGCACTTTATGTAGACTTTGATGTTGAAGTAAAGGATTGTTCCTCCCATCTTTCCTCTGTATGAGAAGAGTTGACAACTGTTCAAAGTCCAATGTCTATATTTTTACAATCATGTGTAATGATTCTATAAAATAATCATATGAAGATGGTAAATTTTACATAACTAGAATAATGATGTCTTTCTCATCTATAGGTTTTCCCACTACCTTCAACTGATCATAAATGTCCTTCAAATACATTAAATATTCAAAAATAGAACCACCATCTTATATCCTAGTGGATTTTTTTTTTAAATTTTAAATTATGTTAGCTTCATATGACTGATTTTGTCTTAAGGTGTTTCCACAAATTTGGTGCATTATCAACATTTCTAACTTCTAGAATTATTTTTTTTATGACAGAGAGTTTCAATAACATGAGAGCATCATGATGATGTTTATCATAGTCATCTAGTTGATCAATTGTTCTATAATCTTTACTAATGATAGTCTAGTCAATGTTCTTATAATTACTTATCGTAAATATCCTATGATTCCACAAGAGGAAGTTTTTGTCATTTAGTTTTTGAGAATTTAACAACAATAAATATTATAAACTAGACATTTTAACCTAGTTTTTCATGAAAATAATTAAATAAAAAAAAATATAATCACTTTTATGGATTCATTTTGGCCACTAAATCTAACCTAGAATTAGACAAAGCTAGCAATTTTTAGCAAAAACTGCTTTATAGTTTGTGAAATTTTAAATTTTCTATATTTTAAAAAATTGCTCTAAAATGACAAAAATAATTAAATCTATATTTTTACATGTCTATTTTCAAAAAAACAAACCAGTGATAAATATGATAGAAAATTTTATATTGTGCCAAAATTTCAAGATTTTTTGATCTAAAATTTTCTCCCAACATAATTAATCATGATTTTTTAGGCTAGTCTAGGCAAAAAATGAGGTTTTCTAAAGTTTGAAAAAGAAATTTGATTTTTACACTTTTTAATTTTAATCAAATTCTCTCTTTTTTTAATTAGATGTTTAAAAATTAGGATTACATGTTCATAAAACTTTGAGCCAATAAAAAAAACCTATGCATGCACTTGGAAATGGTGGATTTTCTTCATTGTGGCATCCTCCTACTCATCCAAACATCTTATGTAAAGATAACAAAGATAAAATTAGAATCAAAGAATAACAATTTACAAACCCTCATTTGGATGGAATGGGGTTGATTTGATTTGTGTTTGATTTGATTTTGATTTAGAGCTATGACATCACACCTCTTAGGCTCTAACACCAAAAACCTCCTTCCAAGCTATTACAACATTCTTTTAAGATGGTTCTTAACAGATTTAATTAATAATATAGATTTGGCTTATTTCTTAAATCTTAGAATAGAAAAATAAAATAAGAATTAGAATGTTATTCTTTTTTAGGACACCACCCTTCAGGTAGCTTGAAAAAAATCTTCCAAACACCAAAAATGGAATTCTCTTCACCAAAAAACTCCTTCCTTTTATCAAAATGCCATAATATATAGCTTGTAATGATTTTTTTTTCTTAAACTCACTCCTTTATCAAAAAAATCATTTTATCTCATATAACACCTCTCCTCTCTTTCTAATGCCTTGCCTTTCCCTTTGTCCCCTTTCTCCCACCATGTACTTGGTTACCTGAGGTGTTTTCTCAAACTATCTCCACTAGGTAAGCTCCTTCCCTAACAAGATGTTTTTATAGATAATTCATCCTCCTCTTAGGCTTACTAACCATTATATTTGATTATCATATAGAATAAACTGATACAGAAGAATAAATCCAATAATATGTGATATTGATTCACAATAAGATAGCCTAATAAATAGGCAAATAAAAAGCACCCTAAAAGGTAGATGAGGTTGTAATAAGGTTGATGTTAAATGAAAATGTATATAATACCATGTAACCACACTAACCATATGTTTATAACAATATAACCATAATACAAATAATATTAATAAGCTATTAAGCTTATTTAAACAATTATTCTAATAAAACCTATTGTGGGATGTTGTTAACTATTTGATCCTCCTAGAAATCAACATCTCAATTTAAGCCTAAAAATGCTACAAAATAGAAGGCACAAGCTAATGTTACCAAACTATGTATCACATGTCTTTCCATAGATAGATTATGTAGCAATGTTTTAGAAAAATAGTACCTTGTTGATGAGACATTGATAGTAAGGTTTCATAGCCTTCACATCAACTCTTACTTTTCTCTTGATGTACAAATCATATTTTTTGTTTACAATAAAATAATCAATAATAATACAATCTCAATATCCCTATAATAATAATAATAATAATAATAATAATAAATCAAAGTGAAGGTTTCCTCCTTATTTGAATATTTTAAGCCACTCTAGAATTTCATAATCTTCCTCATTCATTAAGTATTTGTATGATTATAATTTTGAGATATGAATCAAATCTACTATAAATAACAAGTTTAACCCAAAAACCCAATAATACCAAAAAGAGAGAAATGTAGGAATAATAAATAATTTAGGAATAAATCCTTACCATCACTTTGCTCTGATAGCTTCCCTCCAAGATTTTCCAACTAGTTTCAATGCTATTTGAATTTTATGTGAATTGATTTCTAATGGATTCAAGATGGATTTAATGGATTCTTTTTATTCTTAAGTGTATTTCAAAAGAGTGTGAGTACTTTAGATGACTTGTATGTGGATGCAAGGAAGGCTTATAGACTTTCTAATTAGCTCATTTGTGCTCCAAGAATGGCTATTTATATGTTGGTGGAAGGAATTTTAGGGTAATTTTTAATTATTTTAAAAATTTCTAGTTTGGAGATTCTATAATCTTATAGAGGGTTCTCTATATACAAATAATTCTAGGCTAGATTAAGGGATAATAGGGATTAGATAGAAATTAAATAAATTAGACTCATAATGTTTCTATTCAAATTTTTCTTTCAATATTCAAGAGAAGAATTAAGAAACTTAAGAAGGAATGGTTAAGGCTTGTATGTACCTGGATATAGTCTGCACACCGTAATCCAGACGTGTGAGTACTCCTCTTTGGCTGTGGAGGAATGACACCTGCAAAGAAAATAGGAAGAAGCCTTTTAGAAAAGAATAAAGAGGTGAAGAGGAAGAAGCCTAATGCACCTAAATGAACAAAGAGGGAAAGGAACCCAAGGAAGGCCCTAAGGGTCCCACCGGGCGTACCAGAATGTTTCTATTCAAATTTTGCTTTCAATATTCAAGAGAAGAATTAAGAAACTTAAGAAGGAATGGTTAAGGATTGTATGTACCTGGATAGAGTCTGCGCACCATAATCTAGACGTGTGAGTACTCCTCTTTGGCTGTGGAGGAATGACACCTACAAAGAAAATATACTTGGACAAAAGAAGGCGTTAGATGGATAGATGGTGGGTTGCCAAGTGAAAGCTTGATCCCAGAAGTATGAAAACTTCCTTAAGGGAGGTCAACCCACTAGTCAATAGAAAAAGAGTCTGATAAAAGACAGAATGTCAAAGTAATGATAAAAGACTGAAAAGCAAAAGGGAAGCAAAGGCTTACCTGAAAGATGCTGTCGGCCTGGTCACAGTCGCCGACGTCGGTGGTCCTACCGGCGTTGGTTGATCAATGTGCCAACGTCGGTTAGTCTGCCGATGTCAGTGGGGGAAGCGACCGGCGTCAGTCGGGGCAATAGGCTTGGATGGGGTCTGGTCAGGGCTTTGGTCTGTGGATAGGGTCTGGTTGTCCAGAATGATCTATGGATGGGTCTGAGACAGAGTTTGGACTTGGTTAAATGGTCTGGGGTCTGGGTCTGATAGTCTGGTTAAATAGGCAGAGTGTATGGTCCGAGGACAGAGGCAACAGAGAGATGGGATTCGGTCCTGATCTGGTCTAGGGAGATAGAAGTGTTAAAGGAGGGGGATATTACCTGAAAGCTATAACTCAAAAGACAATGAAAACACAGACAATATACATACTTGTGCCTGCCAAAAGAGTGCTGTTGATGTCGTACTTATTGTTGACGTAGAACCCTGATGCTGAGTCCCTGTTGTGCTTGATGTTGCAAAAACCTGATGTAGAATACCTGTTGCTGCACCTGAGGGAGAGAGTGAGAGGCTTGGCTGAGAGATTAGCAGATTGGAAGATGATCAAAGGATTCGTGATTAGACGCGTGATTTTGTGATTTTTTTGTGATTCGTGATTACCCAGAAATTGTGATTAGCCCCAGAAGAGGGTTAGAAGCCGGTTTAAGTAAACCGACGTCGGCGATCCCGCTGGCATTGGCCGACAGTTGACCGACGTTGGCGGGTGCAGAACGAGTAAAAGGGCCAATAAGCCCGTTCTACATCCGCCAGGTGCATAGTCAGTGGAAGAATTGTCGAGGTTAAGATAAATATGCACGAGAGTTGGTTAGGCGGTTGGAGAGGAGTAAGAATAGGTCTTGGGTGAGTCATAGGATGGGAATTAGTCCAAGGCGAGGTGTCACAGGTGATGTGTCCAAGGAGGGGGGGTTAATTCAAAATAAGTTTATTATTCTAAATTAGTAATTACATGTTTTAGGAATGGGTTAGGAATGGACCAAGGGGGAAGGTGACCAAGGGTTAGACACTATTTTGGTGTCTACATTTGCCCCTTTTTGTCTTGTTGGTTGTTCTGGATGAACTGTAAGACAAAAATAGGAGTTGGTTGCCCCAAGTGTGGGATGATGTGGATTGCCCCGAGTTATGGATGAGGTATTCCCCCTTAAAGCGGGAGTTGAGGGAAGGGAACCTGATCTCGGGTGCCGATTTGATAAAAGGTGGATGAGAAGGAGAGTGAGGGTGAACGCTGCAAAAGTCGTGATTATGCGCATACCACTTCACGGGACAGGTAGGTCAAATGGTCGCAGTCAAAAGGTCGAGGAGTACCAAAATTGAAATAATTGGGCCCCAACATTAGTCGTAGCTGATCGGGTTATTCAATCAAATCTGTAGCTCCAAATGGTCGTCGTGTTCCAGGTATCCCAGGCTCAGGAAGTGCTCCCGAAAACATGAAAAAAGTCACAAGTAGTGCGGATCAACCGGCTTGCAATCCTATACTTGTGAGGGTCCAAAAATAAGGTCTGCGAACAATTTTTCTATCTATTCATGAGGTAGCATGCGTGCAAACAAAACCAAGACAGAGTTGTCTCAGAAGTGGTCAGGGTCTAAGGAGATATGTGTGATCTCCATGGTTGCTGGTCGGGTTGAGATATAAGTGATCTCAAATGGGCCCCATGAGGAGTCAAAAATGACTTCGACATTGGCAGGGCTGGTTGATTGGGACATGATGGAAGATGAAAGGTCAACGTCTTGAGAGAGACAAACGAGCAAATGGGTGGACAAAGGAATGACCGAGCTAACCTCAGAAGACTGAGTGTTGCCTACATAGCCCCTATCGTTAGGGCCTCAGGCCAATGTAGTTCTCCCTAAAAGGGAGGAATGGTCAAAAGGGATTGAATTAGTCTTGGTCGAGGTCAAAGTGAGGAGAAGATGATGTTACAGCCTTTTCCAAATGGTGTATTTTGTAACATTAGTCAGGGTTCTTCATCCCTAGCAATTTTCCATATTCGTGATGGATGTATGCTAAAAATGAATTGAGGTCTATTTATGCTTCAGCAAGTAATGGTTTATGCTTGACATAAATTGTGTGGTTGATAGTTTCCATGTGTATTGATGTCTATGGAAACCATAATGATTAGGCTACGTGAGTGGTTTGAAAAGAGTCGGATTGAGTTGTCTTGACAAATGATGTGGTTGAATGTGACCAAAGTGTAGGCAGATAGTAAAAGGCATAAGTGCCCTTTTATTGACAAGGACCAAAATGACAGCATAGACAAGGGTTTGTTAGAACCAAGAGCCTCATTTATGCGTTGCATCATTGACCATGGGTTATGTTAGAGCGGTAATCGAATCACTTTTGACATTAAAGTGAGCTCGAAGTCCCTTGAGTAGGTGATATGATAGGAGGAAAGGGTAACCCATTTTATAGTATGGAGAACTTTGCCCCTTTTTATAGGATACCTTGAGACAACTACAAGTCAAGTCCATGACCCGATTTTTTTTTTTTTTTTTTAGAGCAGACTAATCAATGCGGGAAGTCCACATAAAGATGTCATTTGTTTGGTGGTCATTTGTGAAGCTGATCGATGTGGGAAGCTTCTAAGAAAGTGTTGTTTGTAGAAAGATTTAGTCGTAGCCATCCTTCGAGGGAGTGGTCTATACTTTGCTTTATAGATTTAAGGGCTTTTGAATAGCTATCCTTCGAGGGATCAGTCTATTAGCTACAGCAATGATATTACAGCTATCCTTCGAGGGAGCAGTCTGATTTTTGATTTGGTTTTGTGACCTTGGATATTTTAACATCTTGATTTAGTTTTGACAGAATGTTGAGTCATAGACAAGACTTATAGAAGGTCAAGGGATCCCTTTTATTAGGACGAAGCATCCGTACATCATAAAAGGGTTGTAGAGGATTTTGTTAAGGGAAAAAGGGTGGAATGGATTGAGGATTAAAAGGACAAGGATTGCTCAAGGGACGAGCTCAAGTTAAATGTCAAGTGGATGAGTACTCGACTAACAGTAGAATGGTCATAGATGCAAAGCATAAAAGGGCTCAGGTTCTGATAAGTCCCTGGACCATGCTAGTGCGTTAAGGTTCAAGTCAATTAGGAGCAAAGGTGCCCCATTTGCCTCTTTCCAAATTGGTCAGGTGATTGATGACAGCTTGAAGAAATGATTGTTGGTTGATGTTTGATAATTAAAGTTTGGTCGAGGTTTGGTTGATGTTGGTCGGGGTCATGATAAGAAGGTTGATTGATGGTTGGTCGAGACTTGGTCAAAGTTTGGTCGAATGTCTGGTCAAAGTTGGTCGAATGTTTGGTTGACTGTTTGGTCGGGGTCATGATGAGGTTGGATTCCCCCACTCTCTTAGGGAGAATGTTGGATAAATTGGTCAAGGTCGGTTGAGGCTTGGTGGCTAAATGGACTGTTTTGATGTCGAATAATGGGGTCAAAGGTGGCAAAGGGATCATAGTCTGGTGAGGAGATCTCAATTTAGGTGATGAGGTTTGAGAGGCATGGGTCGATGTTGATAATTTGTCGAAGAGGTGGTCAAGAGGGTCCTTGATGAGAAGGGAATCCTTTCTCCGTTGTTGACGAATGACAGCTTTGAGAGCGCAACAACTCTCAGTGTCATGTCTCAGAGTGTGATGATAATGATAGAATTTAGAGTTGTCGAACCAAGATGGCCTTGATCTGAGAGTTGATGAGTGGGGTGGTGTTGAAGGTTTGCTGATAACATGGTCGAGAAGAAGGGTGTCATTTCCCAGACATTGGCGAATAACAACCTTGAGGGCACAACAATGCTCAGTGTCATGTCCAAGTGTGCGATGATATGCACAAATGCAAGTGTCGTCAAACCAAGGCGGTTTTGGTCTGAGAGATTGATATGGTTTAAGAGGCGGGAGATAGATGCGAGAGGACTGCAACAATTACCGTAACAACAAAGCATAAGAACTGGCTAACGGGTCTGGATGTTTTGTCGCAGTGGGGGTTGATGACTTTGGTTTGGGATGTGTAAGAGGCATAGGTCGATGGTTTAGAAGAGATATATGTCTGAGGGGTTGAGGGAGTAATGGAGGCAGCTTACCTCTGTGAAGTATGGGAGTAAGAAGAACTCCTATTAAAGTGGATGGATGCAGGCCCAAGATTGAGGGTAATGAGGAAGGCGGGGTAGGAGTTTTCTGATGTGGTCTAGTAGCCTTCTTTGGTTTAGGTTCAGGGCCACCTTTGTGCGAGGTGAGGTTAGATGTGGGGTGAACACAAAGAGGTTCAATCTCTTTTGGTAAGGTGGGCGCTTGTGCAGGTTTGAGCTTAGATGTGGACGGAGGTGAGTGAGATGTAAAAATCTCAGGAAAAAGGCAAGAGGAAACCATGACTGGGTCTTCTTCAGTCAAAATGGGTGGAGAGATTGGGTCTTCTCTTGGTGGAGAAGAAATAGGAGAGTGCGGCTCCTCAAGAGAGAAGAAGGCAGGGATGATCATGCTTTCTACTTGTGCTTGAGGAGTAGGCAAGGTAAGGTCTTCGGATGAAGGTAAGGCTAATGGCGTAGGCATGGTCGAGGTGTCCTCTAGTATGAGAAAGGTAGATGGAGGACTAATAGGAGAAGAAAGTTCTTCATCTTGTGAGGGAGGATGTTGGTCAAGGACAAGAGGCAAAATAGTGTTGATTGTGTGAATATTATGGTCATGAGAGTCATTAGTCGTGGTTTGGATGTTATTTTGAGTAGGTGGATGGTTTGGAAATGATTGTTTGAAGATGTCAATGTTTTGATTTGGCGGGGCATTTGGGTTATCTAAAATAAGATCCCCCTTGTCGATCATGTCTTGGATGATGTTCTTGAAGGTTCGGCAACTGTCGATGTCATGGCCATGGACGCGATGAAAGTGACAGAAGTCGGCCTCCCTATACTATGTAGGGAGGGATTTTGAAGGGTCGAATTGAGGTGGTCGAATTGGAGGGAGATTGAGGACCCCCTGCTTGAGTAGTTTTTCCAAAACGGAAGCATATGATTCTCCAAGTGGAGTGTATGAACGCTGGGTGTACTGTTGTTGGAATTGTTTGGTGATGCTTGGAGATGTAGAAGGTTGAGGGTAACTAGTTGTCGTCGAAGATGGTGATCTAATGACCACAGTGTTGGCCACTCCTTTGGGTTTGGAGTTGGCAGAAGAAGAAGGTTTGGAAGAAGAATGGTCATTGGTTTTTGCGTTGGTATTATGCAATTTGAACTTATCCTCCTCAATGGCGCAGAGTTCAAGCTTTTGAGCCATGGTGAAAGCTTCATCGAAAGTGTGGAATGTCTGAATCCGTAAGGTAGAAGAGATGTGCCTGGCACATGCTTGAGAAAAGAGCTCGATGAGCTCGGGTTGAGGTAAGGAGAAAGAGAGCTGGTTAATCAAGCCTCTCCAACGGGCGACAAAATCGACTATTGATTCGTCGTCGAATTGCCTGATGGAGTAAAGGTCTATGATTGAGACTTGTTTGGTGATGTTGATAGAGAAATGGTTGAGAAATAATTGGGCAAGTTGAATGAATGAAAAGATAGAATGTCTGGCAAGAGAGCTATACCAGTCAAGGGCGGAGCCAAAAAGGGACATAGGGAACGTGCGTAAAAGTAATGCATCGTCGTGGGCAATAAGATAGCAGGCATGTCTGAATGCCCATAAATGTTGTTGTGGGTCCTCCTTACTCTAGAAGCAAGTGAATTTAGGAAGCTCCCATGGGTTGGGGTATGGTCGGATAGGGACATAAGGATGAATGGGCTCGTTGCAAATTTGCTCATACGAGAGAGCATTACGTGAACCATAGATAGAGGTCTCGAGACTGGACATTTTATCCATTAGCATTTTAATGATGTCTACTGATGGATTGGCAGATGGAGCGCCCCCTAGGTTGTAGGGCACTTGAAAGAGGCTAGGGGAGGCATACGACGTAGTCAGTTGTACCAGTAAGGGGGCAACATACGGATGACTAGTCGCAGGGACATAAGTGGAGGCCAAAAGTGGTTGAATTATGAAGGTCGAGGGTATAAGTTGACTAGATAACACCAAGGGTGGTTGCATGATGGCACTGGTAGAAGGATAGGTTAGCACTCCTGCATTCATGGGCACAAGAGTGTGAGGGGTCGAGACAATCAAGTTCTGGTATGATGTAGAACTTGGTTGAATTGCATGTGGTTGAGGGGGTAATAGAACCCCGATGGAGGTTGGTCTAAAAATGGATGGGGAGGCCAAACTTTGCATATTGGCCATGGTCGGGTAAACGATTGAGGCAAAAGGTTGGGTAGTGGACGGTGTTAATGTCATCACCGCTTCACCCGAAAGGTCTCGCGTTGGGTCTCTTGCGAGATAGTTTTGGAGGGCTGTGACGTCGAGGTCCAAGAATCTTTCGAAATCTTGGTCCCCTTCAGGGATGATGGGAGTCTAAGTCGGGGTCGGTCCTATAGGAGTTCTTTTAGTCTCCCAGTGGAACTCCATGATAGGATTGGTTAGGGACAATAAAGCGTGGTCAAGAAGAGGGTCAGGTTCCAAAAACTGTGTGTTTTCAGTTTCAAAAACTCAGAATGAGGTTTTGGCAGAAAAAGGGGTCGGGTTTTAAGTTGCTGTTTTGGAAAAAAGGACTGTGACAGTGACCGACGTCGGTTTAAAAACTGATGTCGGTAAGGGAAAATGGCTGACGTCGGTTAGATAACTGATGCCGGTGGAGGAAAGTGGCCGACGTCGGTGGGAAAGCCGATGCCGGTGACTGTGGTTTCCAGAAACTCAGAAAAATTTGAAGATTCTTGGAAAAAAAAGGAAGAGAACGTCCTCACTAGCTCAAAAAACCAGATAAGAACAGAAAAATAGAGAGAGAGACAGACAGGCCCTAAGCGTTAAATACTAAGAATCAACTTTTTAGAATCCTATGGATTATGCCTTAAAGTGATGTTTGGGAGGTTGGCTATTAGAAGGGTCCTAGAAGAGGTAGTTTATGGATGGTTTCAGGTTTTGTTTAGGTGCTCAAAAGTCTGTATTAGGTTCCGTACATGGCTTGGTGCTAAGGAGCAAGCTCCCCTCACTTCACGAGTCCAGTGGTTAGCTGGTCTCGCTTAGCCAAAATATACTTTCCCTAGAGATTATCCTCCGCCAGAGAACGGAGTGGGATTTCCCCTTGGTGGTGAAATCCAAGTAGGATTGCTGGGATGGGTAAGGTATCCGCTGGGTGATGAAATCCCAGTCGGGCCTTGTCTCAGGTAAGTTTGATGTTTGTTTTAGTGCAAGTGGTTTAAGTTGTGTAACATGAAGTGGACTAGATTAATTCAATATGCGGTTTGTTAATTACTAAGTGTGGACTAAGAAATACAAGCACAAGCAGAAATGCAATGCAGTATATTTTAAAGCCCCAAATTGAAATGTTAAATTGGAATGAAAACAAGTTTGAGAAAGGGTTGAAGAAAATGATTTTTTGACTAATCTAGAAATGCAAGAAAAGAAAGAAAAATTTCCTTTTATTCCTGCTTATGATGTCTTTTAGAAAAGAATAAAGAGGTGAAGAGGAAGAAGCCTAATGCACCTAAATGAACAAAGAGGGAAAGGAACCCAAGGAAGGCCCTAAGGGTCCCACCGGGCGTACCAGAATGTTTCTATTCAAATTTTGCTTTCAATATTCAAGAGAAGAATTAAGAAACTTAAGAAGGAATGGTTAAGGATTGTATGTACCTGGATAGAGTCTGCGCACCATAATCTAGACGTGTGAGTACTCCTCTTTGGCTGTGGAGGAATGACACCTGCAAATAAAATATACTTGGACAAAAGAAGGCGTTAGATGGATAGATGGTGGGTTGCCAAGTGAAAGCTTGATCCCAGAAGTATGAAAACTTCCTTAAGGGAGGTCAACCCACTAGTCAATAGAAAAAGAGTCTGATAAAAGACAGAATGTCAAAGTAATGATAAAAGACTAAAAAGCAAAAGGGAAGCAAAGGCTTACCTGAAAGATGCTGTCGGCCTGGTCACAGTCACCGACGTCGGTGGTCCTACCGGCGTTGGTTGATCAATGTGCCGACGTCGGTTAGTCTGCCGATGTCGGTGGGGGAAGCGACCGGCGTCAGTCGGGGCAATAGGCTTGGATGGGGTCTGGTCAGGGCTTTGGTCTGTGGATAGGGTCTGGTTGTCCAAAATGATCTATGGATGGGTCTGAGATAGAGTTTGGACTTGGTTAAATGGTCTGGGGTCTGGGTCTGATAGTCTGGTTAAATAGGCAGAGTGTATGGTCCGAGGACAGAGGCAACAGAGAGATGGGATTCGGTCCTGATCTGGTCTAGGGAGATAGAAGTGTTAAAGGAGGGGGATATTACCTGAAAGCTATAACTCAAAAGATAATGAAAACATAGACAATATACATACCTGTGCCTGCCGGAAGAGTGCTATTGATGTCGTAACTATTGTTGACGTAGAACCCTGATGCTGAGTCCTTGTTGTGCTTGATGTTGCAGAAACCTGATGTAGAATACCTATTGCTGCACTTGAGGGAGAGAGTGAGAGGCTTGGCTGAGAGATTAGCAGATTGGCGGATGGTTGAAGGATTCGTGATTAGACGCATGATTTTGTGATTTTTTTGTGATTCGTGATTACTCAGAAATTGTGATTAGCCCCAGAAGAGGGTTAGAAGCTGGTTTAAGTAAACCGACGTCAGCGATCCCACTGGTGTCGGCTGACGTCGGCGGGTGCAAAATGAGTAAAAGGGCCAACAAGCCCGTTCTACATCCGCCAGGTACATAGTCAGTGGAAGAATTGTCGAAGGTTAAGATAAATACGCACGAGAGTTGGTTAGGCGGTTGGAGAGGAGTAAGAATAGGTCTTGGGTGAGTCATAGGATGGGAATTAGTCCAAGGCGAGGTGTCCTAGGCGAGGTGTCATGGGTGATGTGTCCAAGGAGGGGGGGTTAATTCAAAATAAGTTTATTATTTTAAATTAGTAATTACATGTTTTAGGAATGGGTTAGGAATGGACCAAGGGGGAAGGTGACCAAGGGTTAGACACTATTTTGGTGTCTACACATAAGGATGTAGGAAAGGCTAGGGTGGTAGGTGAAATTAAGCTCTCTAACAACCTCAATTTATTGTTGATGCTTTGCCTTCTGACATGAGTTTGAATGCTTTGAATTGGAGCCTGAGCCTGAGCCTAACCTTGAGCTTGAACCCAAGCCTAAACTTGAATGCCACATTTGGACTTGTACCCTATTACCACATAGTCTAGAGTTTCACATTTCCCACTCCCACTAATGGACCACTCCATCTCCATCCCCATCTCCATCTCCATCTCGCCCTCCTCATTATCATTATTATTCTTACCAATACCATATTATCCTTCAAATATAGACTTAATATAAACATCCATATCCATTTTAATTAGTAAAATGATTAATTATAAATAATGAAGTGTAATGTTTGACCATTGATCCACATTTGATAATTTTAGGTGATTTGATAATTTTAGATGATTGAAAGTCATGTGATAGTGGGAAAAATATAATTGGTCATATTATATGAAAAATCTTACTAATGATGAACATTATATGCAAGTACTACAAAAACACGTAGGGAATGTCTATGGGGATATATTTCTCAAATTGGGTAAAAAATGTCTATTTAAAAGTAAGTTTTTATCTATACTACATATAATCTTTACACATTATTAGCACTATGCCTCTATGATACCATGCAAAACCATGCTACACCATAATGTGTACATGTTCCATAATAATGGATATGTGTTATGTTATAATATGTATGTATTATGCTACAACATGTATGCATTATAGTATAACATCTATGTGTCATGTTATAATGTGTACACATTATTATGTAACACATATGCATTGTGGTATAACACACACATGTTATTAGATGCATAGACATTAACATAACACATACATATTATAAGTTTGAATTCAAAATCTTATATTTTTGACTCAAAAATGGCATGGATTCTCGAGCCAAAGGCTTGGACCTATCACTTTATATCCAAGTTTGAGAGCTTTGATAGAAAATAATAAATTTTAACTTCCATATCCAAATACACTAGGAATTTCAATAATAAAATTCAAAAAATTATTAACATTATGACGAGTATGTTCTCCTCTTTTCAAATATATGATTTTTATAAATTTTAGACCAATTTAATGGCACAAACTATGTTGATTTTTAACTATAGCTTTTTTAGGTCACCACATGCCACAAATACACATGCCTATACATGTTAATGTAATTTGTTTTTCATTCATCCAAATGTAAAACAAATTAATGGTCACAAACTAGACCTAATTCTTCTACACACATTCAACAAAATCCATTTTCAATTTTTTTGAGGTAGTTAGGGGGGCCACACGATCGGATATCCATTTTTTTAATCAGTGTTCATGATCTATTTACTTATAAAATAATAATAAAAAATATCCATTGATAAAATAAAATAAAATATATGTCACACACTATAAGATATTATCTAAATATTCACCAAAGGATTTTAAATAATATTAAATGATGCTAAAAAAATGGTGGGACACACAACCATCTATCTACTCTATTTTATTTAAAGCAATAGGAGTTCCTATTCAAATTGTAGATGTTTGACCTAGTTATACTTAATAATTTTTAAAAAAAATAGTGTTTTGGAAACTAGAATTGAAGTTATACAATTCATGTTCTTATAACATCTTCAAAATTTGAATAGCTATTTTAAATTATCTACACAAGTTCTATTTTATGGAATTTCAAAAAAATTATGTTCATAGGTAGCCCCTTTTTGTCCCCCAACTTTGTGCACTTACCCAAAGCTAAATATAATATTTGTAATCTTGATATCTTTATAATACTTGGACATGATTCAGATGACTTAAAAAAATTATTTACATCTCTACCTAAACATTTACACAAACCTTTGGGTCATATTACATTACCCATCATAGTTTATCCACAAACATTTTTTTATATATTTTTGGGTGATGTATACTATGATACCATACAATGTTATACTTGGTATCATGTGGTTAAAATATATGAATTCAATACTTAATAGTACACATGCATATATTTCATTCAAATATCAATGTGATAGAATTATAATTCAATGACATAGAACATATTATTATTGTTTGCACAACACACCCTAATTTCACCTTGATAAATTAGGGAACCTCTTATTTTTACTTTGGAACCCAATTTTTTGAATTGATCCAGTTTATTCCTTGGGTATGTTTCAATTGTTGACTTGATTTAAAAAAGAGTCCTTGACAAATTGCAACTTTGATATGACATTGACTTTACTCTTTGAATTGAGTCTCAACTTAAAATGTCTATTGTAGTCACTTGGTCTATAACAGTTTAAAAGTGAGGCTTCATTGATACAATTATTTAAGTTTACATAAATAATAATTCTTGATCCATTTTAACCAAAGTTTTGAAATGTGTTCAAAATTCTATTTTGTAGGCCATTTATCTTATATTTAGGCTGATTATCTAATTGTTTCAAGGTTTTCATGGTCTTGTTTCTAATAATTTGATCCATATTTATCTCTTTGTCAAAATATAATGAATGATTATTGTTATGGTTTCAATTTAAGGCTAGTAACTTTTGAATTAAGGTTGGTTTTAGTTTTAAATTAAGGCAAAGGACTATTTTTCATGTATAGGTTTATTTCCTTTTGTCTTTTATTTTGTTTTGCCTTAGTATTTTTTGTTCGGGGTTGAAATTTTAAATTCAAATGACTTTGTTAATTTACTAACTAATGGTCACTTAGTTTCCTATGTTTATTTGGTCAAGAAAGGAGTGGAAACTTGTCATTCTCTCTCTTTCCTAGGCCATTTTTTGCCTTTGTCATTTTGTCATATATTTTGGGTAAGTGAGATCATGTCATATGGAATGATCCTCTATCCCTTCTTTCCTGGGCCCTTTTAAGTTTCTTTGACTAACCATATACCTCTCAAGTAATTGATATTTGGATAAGTTTCATAATCTTAGTTAATTACTTCTCTTTGGCTTCTATATTCATGAGCCTTACCCGTCAACCTCCTAGATACATGAGATCATGTAAAGTGGCATGATCCCATTTCTCTGGGCCCCAAGGGTAGTCCATATAATTCCTAATGGTAGTCAACCCTATGGATGCTTAGGATCTTATAAAGTGGCATGATCCTAGTTTACTAGGATCTCAGGGTGGTTTATATGCTTGAAATTATCCCATTAGGCCCTAAGTGAACAAGATCTAGACAAGTGTCAAGATCTTGTTTCACCAAGATCTTACAGGCCACCAACCTAACTAGACATAAAATCATGCCCTAAGTGAGTGAAAGGATGTTATGTGGCATTAAATTCCAACTAGATAGAGTGTTGGCATCCATGCCAACATTTAAACTATTTAAAATCAATGGTCATCTGGCCTATCAAGACTATCACAAAATTAGCACAATTTTTCCTTTAGCCTTAACTATTGAGTATTCTAAAATCTTTGGATTCTGAGTGTAATTCATCATTTTAATATTTATAAATTGACTAGGTTTATTAGTTGTTTTGATATAAAGGCTTAAATCATCCATCTAATGGACTAGATTAATTATGTTCTTGGAAAAAAATCCCTTCTAGATTGTTAACTTTATAAGATCTTTGTTCAAATTTTTATACTTAGTTAATTTTCCTAGAATTTAAGGTCTAACAGCTAGTCTATTTCATTAAATTCCAACATCTATACTTTATTTAAAATCTAATGGATAATTTTCTCTTTACAAGTTTGGATTCATCAATATTATGCCACTTATCAAAATCTCAAGTCTTCACTTCTCTAGAACACATTGAATAGAGAACTAAGCCTTTGATCCTCTGATTGCCTAGAATCATGCCACATGGTATGATCTCACTTCTTTGAGCCTTTAAGATAATAAAGATAGAGAGAGAAAGTAGTGGAACTTCTAGGTAAATGGGATGATTCCATATGGCATCATCTTACTCTTCTGGTCCTCCAGACCAGGCATGAATAATATGATGAGGTCAAGATCAAGTGAGTCCTTGAGATGATGCCATGTGGTATAATATTGGGACTATAGGAAAAATAAGACATGGAAAACTGATAGAAGACCTATAGAGCTCTGGGTGAGTGAGAAATTACCACTTTTTAATATCTTACTACACCATGATCTCAATAAAAGTCAAAGGTCCTCATCACACTATGAATTAATTAGAAGTTGACATGTAAGAGGATCCCTACATATTAAGGACACAATGAATTTTATTGAAGTGGAAATAATGGGACATGTGGAATGATCTTCCCAAGGAAGATACATGGACCGCTACAAACAAAATTAGAAGCTAAAATTCATGCCTTTTTTTCTTGACTATCCCATCAAAATCCATGAATGAGACTGTAAGTATAATCAAATTTTGTGAAATCATTAAATATATCCTTGTCTGGTGAAAAATGATCATGAAAATATATTATAAAGGAGATTATATAATGGATTAAGTTAGAAAAATACATGAAAATCAAGATCAAATAGGTGAAGATCATAAGAAAAAATTACCTTAACCAAGAATGATCACTACAACAAAGTGTTTGATCAAAGAATTATTTATAGTTGCAAGATAAAACATGCCCAAACATTTGATATATTGGTAACTAATTAAAAGAATTAAAAATAATTTGGACCTATGTGGAATGAAATGATGCATTAGTCCAATACTACTGTGTTACTAATATTTAATGTAAAAAGATAAAATCAAATGAGAAGCTATTACTTTGAAGAAGAACACACATTGAATTTGTGCCTTAGTTGGAAATTTTGATTTAATGTTTGTAACCACCTAGTCAATGAGTAATAATGTTGAAAGTATATATAAAGCTAAAAAAAAGACATAAGTAGGGTTTGGTTGATTAGTGTTAGAAAGTATAGTAGAGGACCAAATGCTTTTGTTTTGTAATTTCTTGTTTTCTTAAGTTAATTTTTCCTATGAGCAATGATGTTGTGAAACATTTATATAATTTCTTGACTTTGGTGGATCTAAACATTATTTTTAAGCAAATTTATATCAAATTGAAAGGTAGTGAAGGATGAAGTCCATTATTTATGCATTATTATGGTGATTTTGTCTATATTTCTTCATACCCGAATACCCTAAACTCTCACATCATCTATTTTTATAGTTATGTGTATATTGGCTAGCCAAAAAATTGATTCCATGGAGTTCATCTAAGTCAAATGAATCAAAATTAATTTAACTACAAAATAGGCTTACACATTTCTCTTTACCCTCATATTTTTATTTTTTTATACATTTGTTAGAGTAGGTATAATATATTTGAAGTTGCAATCCATGTTTATAAGATTTATCTTGATTGAAAATATTGTCATTATTATTAGTGCATTATTGAATACGTATATGCATTGAATAATTATTAAATCAACTATATCTTAATGACAAATTCTTTTTTCTGATTGTATAATTAACTAATCCATGAAACCATTCTTTATCATTTATTTGAGTTTATTCTAAACATGCCTCTTGAAATGATACAATTTTACATCAACTATTGAACTTTTTTGTAAGATAAGACTTCGTAGTAATAGGCCTTGGGGAGATTTTGTCTCCTTTCAGGATAGGTTAGGTGGATTTCCACCATACCTATATTTCTATGCTATATAACCCATCAATAGATTAATAATAGAAGGAATACCTAATCTTGAATACTTATAAGATCTATGATCGGTTATATTTTGAAACTAGGAGTTTAGTGTTAGCATTGGTAAAACATTTACCACACTATGACATTTTATGTTTAAAAGCTAGAAAATAGAAATATTATCACGAGGTCAAAGTCCATTCAAGGTGTTTTTGAGCTATTATACCTCAATGAGCATATAAAAACTAGACTTGAAAAATGGAAACCAAAGATTAGATATACTCATTCAACCAATAGTTATCCTAAGGTTATATTTTATTTTATCAATCCTTTTGTTATCCCTATAAATACACCAATGGTTATTGCTTGGCTTGGTGGAGGTAACTGCCTTGTGAATATTCCAGCAGTTACCCATGATTTGCCAAAGAATATTGAAAATTTATATCTAAAATTTGTGCAAGTTGGGATTAGGACTACTAAATAGAACATTAAGTTTTTAAAATAAGTTATCATAAGAAATCAGGTCCAACATGAGGATGTGTCTTATTTCTTTTTCCCTTATTCCTTAGATGAGGATACCTATGGTTGGTATCTTGATCTATTATAGGGACCCATCACTTCTTGGAATGACCTAGTAACTATGTTTGTTCATAAATTTAGGGTACCTATTGATCCTACCATCTTGTATCATCACTTTGATTCTACTCATAGAGAATCAAATGAATAATGAGTATGTTTAGCACCCATTTCCATAAGTTGTATAAGAGATTAAAAGATCCTTATACCCAAACTAATGTGGCTGATATTCAAACATACCTAAGAGAATTAGACCCAATGACATCCATGTTCCTTGAAATAACCCAAGATAATCTTGCATCTTTATCATTAGCCTATAATGAAGTAATCAATATTGAGCAATAAACTATGCCACAAGGATAGGGTTCTAGTCCACTACCATGTTTGGGACAACCAAAAGAATATAATTAAATCCTAATGGTTAATTAAGAACTTAGGAATAACACACCAATGATGGATAAGTTACTAGGAGCTTTGTATCCAAATAAAATCATGACTTAAAATCCAATTCTCTTCAATAAAATGCTTGGAAATCAAGTTGTTCTTCAAAATCAAATGTTGCCTTCACCTGATAATCAACAACTTTTTCCTATGCCTTACAATAACCCTATTGTGGAACCTAACATAACTAGTAATCTTATTTCAATTCATAATCAACAAGTGGTCCCAAAATTTTTAAACAATCAAATACCTCCCAATATAGTTTATAATCCAACAACACTTCTTGTACCTACATTTTAAAACCATGTAGCTCTTATAGCCAACATAATTTCAAAAAATGGTATAGGGATTAATCAGAACACTAATGTAAATCTTGATTTAGGAAACTTACAATAAATAGTTAGAATATTTACCAATGATTTAGATAACTTTATAAGACATGTGCCTTAGAATCAAATTATAAATAACCCTCCCCAAAACATAAATTTCAATTTCTAAAGGACTAATCACCAATGAAATTTGAGGCTTAATAATGGAGGTCTACCTACTCCCCTTGACAAGGTAAATTAAACCAATAATAATGATGTAAATTCTATAAATTTAGCTGATTTGGCCTTACTTAGTTTGTGTAGATTACATAACATAACAGATCATATTGAAATTGATTATGCTGATTTCATGTCCATTTCAAACATCTTTAAAAAAGAAATGGAAAATTTGGAAATAGTCCTTGCAATTGAAACTAACCAAGATTAGGTTGGAATAAATCCAATTACAACATTATTTTTAGAGACTTATAAATTCCTATGTGAAAGTGAAAATGAACTAGAATATAACTTAGATGAAGTTCAAGCTTTTAAGTAGTTTAAAAGAGGAAACAATTACATGCTGAGGAGAAAATTGCAAACACCTTTGAAAACTTCTACTCCTCTAAATAAAACTTAGGTTCCACCTGATGAAAATTTGAATAAAAATCCTTTTCCTCATAAAAATCCTAACATATCTTCAAAATCAAAGAACAATGCCACTTATTTACAACTTGATAAGAAATTAGAACAAAACAAACTTGGATACAACATTGTAGAATACTTAAAAAAATTTAAGTTAATAGATCCATGTTTGAATTGATGTAAATGACTAATTAAAAAGAATTATTGTTAAAATATTCATCTCCCCTAAAAGTAAAAAAATCAATAAAGTAGTAAACACACATGTTGTTGTTTATAATGAGAAAACTGAAATTCCTCCTTTTCTTTTGAAAATTTATATTTTTAATAAAAATTTATATAATTGTTTGGTGGATTCATGTGCTTCAAGAAATGTGATGCCATTTTTTAGTTTTCCAAAATTTAGGATTAACTCCTACCAATTAAAACAATAAAGTGGTGTGGTTATACAAATTATAAGTTAAATTGGTTAGTGATTCAAATCATATTCACATGAAATTAGCTTCAAATCTAAGGGTACAATAATTTATTGACATTAAAGTGTTTGATATCCTTGATACTTATGGCATGCTCTCAAGTAGAGATTAGTCTAGGAAATTGAATGAATATATATATATCAATTGATTTTTACCATATGTGAATCCCATGGCGTGGTATGCCAAAATAGATTAAGATCAAGAGGGAATAAAAAATGAAATATTTAATTATAGAATACAATAAGGCCAATGAGATCCTATATGAAGAACATGATCTTGGCGTTTATACTATTGAAAACAGAAATGAAGAAGTCTTGTTATTGTTGTTTCACTTGTTAAACATGAAATGACAAAAGATTATATCAATGATATTTATGCTACTGATAAAACAACTATTTATAATGAAGTAATTATTAAAAACTTAAATGTTAACATTTTTATCGTGCAAGAAAAATTAGAAGTTCCAAATCCCCAACTAAAAAATGAGATTGAGGAGTTAGAAACACTTGATGGAGAGGATTCAGTTTATGTAAGTGAGATAGTATTATTAACTATTGATGCCCCTAATTCTAGACATGCACATCATCTTGAACATTAAGATAAATATTGAAGTCCTCCATGCCTTACAACATTAATGATAATAGAGACTCAAATAGTGAGTGTTTATAAACAATACAATATAAGTGAAGATGAAGACTTAACAAAGATCAATGATGAACATACCTCTAAATTGAACAACACTACCCATACTTTATCTATTGAAGAAATAACTAAGAGGGCATTATCAAGTGAAAAATAAGATGTTTTATTTTTTGATGTCAATAGTAGAAGTAATGATGATGATATTATTGCAACATCCATATTTCAAAGACAATAAAAAATAATAGATAATCAGTTTTGGATCTTAAAGTTTGATGGTTTTAAATCCAAATGAGATAATGGTGGTAGAATTGAACTTGTCAATCCAAAGGGGAAGTCTTATTTGGTTTCATTTAGTTTACACTTTGCTTGTACTAAAAATATTACTAAGTATGAAGCATTGATTCATGGACTTTGGTTTTATCTCAGTAATAAGATTAAATACCTAAAAGTATGAGGTGATTTATAACCTGTGGTTAACCAAGTTAGAAGTCATTATGCCTATAATAAAAAACACTTATCAAGGTATCACAATAAAGTATATCATTTAATAGAATATTTTGATATCTTTAACATATAAATAGTACCTTGTTGAAAGAATCACATAACAAGTGATTTAGAAACAACTTCAAGTACTTTAGATCTTATTTCTAATTACCATATGAAGAGATTCTTAGTAGATTTTTTTTCCTTTCCTTCCATCTTATATAATATTAGAAATTTCTAGGTGTTCAATTATGACCAACATATTATTGACTTTATCACTAACACATATGTGTTTGAATCTCAAATTATTGATGAAGTTGATAAAGATGACATTTAGTTAGATGGATAAGGTGTTTTGAACCTAAAAATAAACAACCTCCAAAAAGGTATGGTCTCTTTAGAAAGATTGTTTTATATGGACTATCAACGTGAAAGAGAGAAGGATTTTCCTTCCAAAGGTATGATGCATGAACCATGTAATCTAGGGACTATAAATGATTCAAATAAATTACTCTTAGACATCAGTTGTATTGAAATAGAGAATAATAAACTTAATAAAGATTTGAAGGAATGCAAAGACGTAATATCTTAGAGTTATGAATAATTGAAGGTATTTTATACTTTAATGCTTTCTCATGCCATCCCTCTTAAGCTAGGAGTTAAACTATTTCATCAGATACATAGGCATGTTAATCTTTTGTTAGAAATTTTAATCTTAAAGGAAGTACAAAAATTATTATCATCCGAGATTACCTTTTCTATTAGTCACTCTACGTGGATGGTTAACCTTGTTACAATGTATAAAAAGAGTGGAGAGATACGCTTGTGTGTAGATTTAAGGAATCTAAATAAAGCCTCAAATAAATATAATTACCCATTTCCATAATTGGATGAGGTGTTACAAATTGTAAATCATTCATAGATGATGTCTTCTATAGATGGATATTCTAATTACAATCAAGGCTTGGTGAATCATGATGATAAAATAAAAATAGATTTCACCACAAAGTGAGGAACATTTGCATAAAAGAGAAAGCCATTTGGTATAATAAATGTTGGTGATATGCACATTACATTTAAGGACCTAGTTAGTAAGTTTATTATGATTTATATAGATGATATAACCATCTTTTAAATTAACCAAAGTGATCAAGTGAAATACTTGAGAATGGTTTTACAAAGGTGTAGAGAGCATGGTATCTCCTTGAACCCAAATAAATGTATATTTAGAGTTATTAAAGACAAGTTTTTAAGTCATGTTATTTATAAAAGGGGCATATCCATAGATCCAGATCAGGTAGAGATTGTTCTAAAATTTTCTTTTCCTAGAAAAAAAAGAGTTAAAGTCATTCTTCGATAAGATCAATTTTATATGCAAATTCATTTTAGGTTTTGATAAAATAGTTAGACCATTGAATAACATGTTGAAAAAATATGCCAAGATTAAATGGAATGGTGAAACACAAGCTAAATTTTATAAAATCAAGAAATCCATTATAAATACCCTAGTGCTAACCAATCCATATTATACACAACCCTTTTATATTTAATATTTTTCCTCATGACATTCAAGTGCTATTGTTTTAACAAAAATAAAAAAGTATAAGATGAGAGACCTATGTATTTTTTTAGTTCCTTAGTTAGAAATGTAGAAATTAGGTATTCTACCATTAATAAATAAGCATTTGATTTAATTAAAGCAATCAAAAAGTTTATACATTATACTTTACATAACAAAGTATTTACCATTGTACTTGATCCTATTATCAACATAATGTTGATGCTAAATGAGCTAGGTGAATGTATAGATAAGTGGATGAATATTTTACAATAATTTGATTTATAAATCCAACCAATGAATATATTAAGAGGTCAAAGACTAATTAAAATGATGGTTAAAGTTTATTCTCATATTATATACCAATAGTACATAGTGCAGTTCATCACCAATGATGAGTGGTATCAAGACATAGTCTATTAATTATTAAATAATAATTTCCCTAAGTTCTTAAATTACACTAAAATAAGAGAATTAAATTTAAAAATAAAAAAAATTATGATAAAATAAAGGGTTTTATGTATAAATAATCATGAGGTTATCTACCTAAGATGTCTTAATAAAGGTGAATCAACTGAAGTACTTAAAGATTTAATAAAAGTATGAAAGTGGCCATGGTTCAAGGAATGCTAAAACTCATCAAATCCTCTAGGTAAGATACTATTGACCATATATTTTCAAGGATGATGATGCCCATTTGAGGAGCTATCATACATCTCAAGTTACAACATAAAGTGTCTCCCTGTTATGTCTTTGTAGTTTGTTATTGAAGTTTAGCCTTTTAAAAAATGGGAACTAGACTTTGTTGGAGCTATTAATTCCAATTCATCAGCTAGACATATGTTTATCTTGATAAAAAATAACTATTTTACTCACTGGACTGAAGCTCAAGCCTTAAAAAAATTACACAACTGAAGTGGTAATTAGCTTCCTTAAGTATCATATCATCACCAGGTTTGGAATTCCATTTACATTGGTATGTGATAATGGTCTTACATTCTCTTCCTTGAAATTCATATAATGGGCATATGTTAAAAAAGTAATACTCAAGTACTCTTCTAATTATTATCAACAAGGTAATGGTGTGGTTGAATCTACAAAGAAGAATTTACTTATTGTGTTAAGAAAAATTTGAATAAGAATATTAGAGATTAGCATAACATGTTAAAATTTACACTTTGGGCCAACAAAATTAGAGTCAATTAATCCCTAGGCAACTCTTCATACCATTTGATATATGATATATAATCACTCTTCCCTATGAATTTAAAAATCCCTACTTTATAATTCATGAAAGATTATCTTGAAAATGATGACAAAATTTAATCTAAGTTCCTAAGCTTAATACAATTAGAAGAAAAAATAAATGCAACCTTATTACGCTTTAGCAAACATCAAAGAATTATAAAGAGATGGTTTGATAAGAGATCCAAAATAAAAGACTTTAAGATTTCTTATATTATATATGAGATAAAACTCATGCTATAAAGGGACAAAATAATAAATTTTATGCCTTTTGGTTGGGTCTATTCCAAATTTTTGAAATTTTAAGTGAAAATGATTTTAGGCTAAAGAGTTTGATTGGTGAGGATGTCCAACTAACTATTAATAATAAAATGCTCAATCACTATTTACAAGTATTAGAAGTATAACTACTAAGAAGGGGAGGGGGGTTAATTAGTTATATTAAAATAATCCTCTGATTTCACTTAATATTCATGAAGCATTCATTCACTTACATACATCATTTAGTGCATACACAAGCATCTAAGAAATCAAACAACATAAGGACATGAGATATATGTGGGAAACCCTCTATGGAAGAAAACCCACTGATGTAAAAATTGGACTACTATCCTATAAGCATTGAAACAAATTTTTAGTGAGGCACCAATCCAATAAGTAACACCAATTCCTCAATATTCAAGTACCAACTCAACTAGTGCATTTAGAAATATTCAACCTACAAGGAGGATCCAAATCCCTAGGCAACCGAGCACCAACTCAGCTACCTGTTGACACTTAGATTCACACCCTTGAGGATATGTTTATCACTCCTCACTTAAGTGGCACAATGGAGTCATATCTCTTGCTATGGGTGACAATTTTTTTGAGATGAATCTCTAGATAAGGGGCTAGCTCCCCTTGATACACCTTTAAATATCTCTCTAATCTATCAATTCGTGTATGAAAAGGCTTTAAGAAAATAACTAAGAAAACAAAAAGGTGATGTAGCAATGTTTATATCCTCTTATTTGAATAACAATATGCTATTTAAAGACCAACACATCTTTTCTCACATAAAACCCACAACTCTTTGTGTGTTATCACATCAGTGTTTCACATGTTAGATTCAAGAAGGCATTCAACATTTAGGAGAGCAATAGATGATTCCAAGAAGGAATAAAGTCATAGACTACTTATAAAATGGCTATATACTTAGAAAAGAATAATAATGACTTGGAATGACACTCTTTCTATACATTGGTAGACCACCAATAATACAAGCTAGAAAAATAACCTTTCACTAGACTAGACTAACAAGATTCAAGTCATCACTCAATAGTATAGCATGTGAGTGGAAAAATAACTTGTATTATTTCTTCAAGAGTATTTTGAGTAAAAATTTGGCCAGAGTTTTTCCAATAACTAGTGGAGGATACTCAAATGAGTTAAGAGAATGCATACTTATAGCTTTGAGAGGTGGAACGAGCAAAAAAAGTCCAAGGGTCACTTGGACATGTGTCATCTTGAGATAAATAGTTACATTTGCATGTGGGAGAGAGGTGGGTGAGCTATTCCATATCACCAAATGAATTAGTTACAAGTGAATAAGTTATAACTAAACCAAATGACTCATTTAAAATTATCATTTGTTACCTTTATATTCACCTTCAGGTTCTTGTCAAGCCTCTTGACACCAATGGCTATTTTTCATAATTTAAAGTTGACATTTTAGGGGTTGTCATCCTTCAGGGATTTTATTTAGACTTTTGTTTCCTTTGGAATTCTTGTCTTCTTGTTTCCATCAGATAATCTTTCTAAAAAAATTCATTCCTAGGACTCCCTTTCCCGTAGTTTCTTTGTTTCAGCACTTTTCTCCTTCAGAATTTTTACTTTTGACCATTTTTGTAGATAATTTTCTCAAAAAAATTACTTTAGACTTTTTTTTCAGCATTTTCTCCTGAGAGAATTCATTCATCTCTTTTTTTTGCATTAATTTTTTTGGGCTATCAAATGGCCTTTCAGCATTTGAAAATGGACCATTTGGTTTTTTGAAATGTTCTTTTGGGTTTCTTTGAAGTGGACCTTTGGGACTCTAAAATGACTCTTCAATAATTTGAAAAATACCCCTTAGGAAAAGTTGCAAGTGTCCCTTTAGCTTTTGGAAAAGACCCCTTCAAAAAATTTGCAAGTTCCTTTCAAAAAATTGAAGTGCCCTTCGAAAAAGTTATTGCGGATAAAATGTCTAAAAAAATTCATTTGGAAAAGCTAAAAATTACCCTTCAAAAAATCTAAAAAATACCCCTTAAAAAAAGTTGCAAGTGCCTTTCGGAAAAAACTAAAGTGCCCTTTGAAAAAGTTGAAAGTGCCTTTCAGAAAAATTGAAGTGCCCTTCAAAAAAGTTATTTCAAACAAAATGTCTGAAATAATTCAGCACTTGGTTGAAATAAAAGTCTAAAAGAAATAAAACTTAGTAACAAACAAAAATCCCAAAAGGATTACTATGCAAAGGCTTAGCAAAAGACCAAAACCAAACTTCTTGAAATAATTAGACTTTTACATTTGTTATGGGTTTTATCAAAGAAAACTTCTTCCAAAGAAAATCTACATACTGGTTAAGCCAAAGGTATAGACTTAGGTGGCTAAGTTTTCAAATAAAGGTGCTCAATTTTGGCTTGAAGGGCCAAAATTTGGTCAATAAATTGGTGACTCATAGGGGTAGTATGCCTGATATACTGACCATAATAGTAGCTAAATTAATCCATTGGGCATTGAGTCATCTAAGAACACTCAAACAAGGAAACATTGGCCATGACTCAAAACCTTGAATAACACACTAGACTAGAAGGAAAACCCATGCTATAAGACACAACACATAATAATAACAAAATAAACCAGACATAAAGCAAATCAAAACACAAGACAACTCACACATGTGCATAAACACTTAGGGAAAACAAAGAAAGTAAGAAACTATGTATAAAGGAAAAGGAGAAAATCAGTAACAATACTTTAGATATATCCCACTGACTGGGATATGTAGCTCCTCTCCATCCAAATTTGAAAGTTGGAAAGTATAGTGTTGTTTGCATTATGTGATCATATATGGGCCACTCCACAAAGCATCAAAATTTGTGTGTCTTCTAAGATTAGCCCTATCTTCATCCCATTTTAGAAAAATGTCTCCTTTAAAACTCCTTGGCATGGATTTATTGTCAAAATACTTCTTTTTTTTCTCTTGGTGAGTTGTCATGGTGTGCATAGCTTGATTTATTATTTCTTCAAAATCCATTAACTCACATAACCTAACCTTCATTCTATCATTCTCCATTAATTTCAGCTGATAGGTAAGATCTAAAGCTGGTAAATCAAGTGAGATAGGAAGTATAACTTCCCTTCCATAGACAAGTGTATATAGTGAATTCCCAATTGCTCTCTTTGAGGTGATCCTATCAGCCCAAAGGGCTATCTTCAACTTGGTGTGCTAAGTCCTTTGATTTTCCTCTATTGTCCTCTAATGATCCTGATTAATTTCTTATTTGTGGACTCAACTAGTCCATTACCTTGGGGGTAATAGTTGGATGAGGTACTAAGATAGATGCCATGCTTCAAAACCCATTCACTTATTCTTACTCCTAAGAAGGCTAAGGCATTATCTGAGATTATGGTTGAAGGAGCTTCAGACCTTGTTACTATAACTTCATAGAAATCAAGGATTTAACTTTCATTAGCCTCCTTAAGAGCTATAACCTCCACCCATCTTGTAAAATAATTAGTGGCTATCAACACCCACTTATGACCAGCACTAGAAGGTGGATTGATTAGGCCTATAAAATCCAAACTCTATTGCATGAAGGGTTGCTCAACCTAGATTGGATGAAGAGGCAAGATAATTAGCTTTTGTATTCCATAAAAGAGATCACACTTTTGGCATTTCCTTACCCAAGTGTGAGTGTCTTTAAACAAGCTAGGCCAAAAGTAACCAGCCCTCATAATCTTAGCAGTTATGGTTCTTGGAGCAAAGTGACCACCAACTGGTCCATCATGGAATTCAAACAATACTCTATCAATCTAATATAAATCAATACACCTCAACAACACACATGAAAATTCCTTCCTAAATATCACTCTGTCAACAAGTACACAAGGAATGGATTGTGGCCTAAAGTACCTTCTCTTGGCCCTATCAAGACCTTGTGGACACTCACCAATTTGAATAAAATAGATCATATCCTATGTCTAACTTCTCATAGATGAAGTTGAAGTTTAATAGAGTCATCATGAAGTACCAAAATATCTTCTTTTTTCTCTTTCAAGTTTGAAGTGAGATGCTTACACAGTCCTTTTCCTTTCACTAACTTGGTATTTTTAATCTCCACATCATATTCCATTACCCTTGTGATCCATCCTTCCCTCTTTTCATTCAAATATCTATTCAACAAAAATTCTTTCACCCTAGGATGAGGCACAAAAATATGAATATTTTTGTTAGATAACATATGCCTAAACTTATTTAAACTCCTTATGACCAAAAGCACTTGTTTCTCAACATATGTATACCTTATCTCATAGCCTTCCAAACCTTGACTAAAAAAGGCAATAGGTTGTTCAAAATTTTCATCATTAGCTTGAGTAAGCATGGTAGATATTACCTCTTCATTCCCAAAAGTATACAGGTCAAAATCTTTAGAGAAGTTTGGACTTGCAAGGGTAGGAACTTGGAAAATGGCTTGATTGATCTCCTCAAAACTTTATTTCCTTCTTGTCCAAGTGAACACCTCATCCTTCCTTAGCATGGAGTTCAAGGGCTTGAATAGGTTATAAAAATCATAAATAAACCTCCTAATGAAATTGATCTTACCAAATAAGCTTTGTAGACCTTTCTTATGTTTAGGCAAAGACAATGCCAATATGGCACTTACCCTTTTGGGATTAATAGACAAACCTTTCTTAGAAATAATGTGGCCTAAGATTTTTCCTTCATGAACAATAAAAACACACTTATTTGGGTTTAGATAGATCCCAAACTCTCTACACCTCTCAAAAATCTGCCTTAGATGCTTCAAATGATCTTTTGCTTCCTTGGAGAAAACTGTCACATCATCAAGATATACCAATACAATGCCATTGATTAATCCTTGAAAATACATATCCATTGCATTTTGAAAAGTAGATCCAACATTAGACAACCCAAAAGGCATTTTCCTATAATCATATGTGCCCCATTTAGTAGTAAAGGTTGTCTTATATTAGTCACTTTCCTTTACTAGAATCTAATTATACCTAGAATACCCCAAGGAGAGAAAAACTTTCACTACCAGCCACAAATAGTAATATTTATTCCATGGAAGGGAGTGGGTAATTATCCTTCAAATACACTCTATTCAAGTCCTTAAAATCAACACACAACCTTATCTTTCCATTCTTTTTCCTAACAGGAACTAGGTTTGCCAACCAAGATGAATGCTTGATGGGAAAGATGATTTTGGACTCAATCAATTTGGTGAGTTATTTACTCATGAGAGGCTCAATATTGGGATTTATTGGCCTTTGCATCTAATTAATAGTCTTATTTTTCTCATCTAACTCTATAGTATGCTAAGCTAGATTCAAATCAAAACCTTTTAAATTACTATACTCCCATGCAAAGACATCAAAAAATTCTTTGCATAACTCAATGAAAGCATGCTTCTATTTGATAGTAAATACCTTCCCAAGTGCAAGAAATTTATCTTTGAAAATATGAACCTTATCAAAGTTTTCCTTCTTGGTAGATATTCTTACCTTCTCTTTCTTCAACTGGTCATCATCATTGAATATACTCTCAAGACTGACTAGGCCTTTAGGAAGCTTATTAGACTTCAATTACACAATCTTCTCTCCAAATTATTTCTATAGTTTAGAATGATTATTGGAATAAAACTTAGCTTCTTCTTATATAAAAATTTATATTTTTTGGTCACTATCAAACACCTACCAATTAGTGACATTATCTGATATGGAGGGCCTTACAATCACTTTTAGATGAGGTTGGTTATTGTCCTCTTTTATTCCTTTTGGAACATTAAACTAATCTCCAATTTATTCTAAAATATCAAAATGATTTTTATATTCTCTTGAAATAGAAATGATGTTGAAGGCTTTGAAATATTCCACAAGATCCCACACTTTATTCTTATAGGACTTAAGCAAAGAGTTTTTTGTCAAATTTTGCCCTCTAACCTAATTGACAACAAGTTCACTATCACCAAACAATTTCAATTCTTTGACACCTCTTTTCCTAGCCCATTAAAGGCCATTAATAAGGGTTTCATATTCTAATACATTACAGGTGCAAGAGAACTAAAATCTAAAAGTTGAAAAATACCTTTCCTTTAAGGGTGAAACTAACATTTCTCTACCACTAGCCCCAATCTTTCTTCTAGACCCATCAAAGAAAAGGTTCCACAAGAAATTCACATCCTCACTTGAATTCATCAAATTAGGCATGAAATATACCTTCTCATGCATATAATAGACTCCAATACTATATTATTAATAAAATTGTAAGGATCATGCTCATAGCTGTCATCTCCCCACTCATCTAGGAAAAAATTAGAAACTCCCTCAAGGGAAGATGATAGAGATTGGTCAATATGAAGTTCATCTTCATCAATGAAATCATAATTATAATTTTACAGCTTAGGTGAGTAAGGTTCCAAGTTATCTCTATGAATATGTTCTAAATCAATCTTCAATTTAGTGCCATACTTTGTCCTAAACACCATGTAGGACCAATTGGCTACCAAATATCCACCTATCTAGGATGTGAAGTCTTTTGATAAGCAAAGAGAAAATAAGGGAGGTAAATATACCATAACCACATCATGAGAAATTTAAAAATTATAAAAATAATGAAGGATCAAATTCAAACCTTTAACTACCCCCAAAGTCTTGGCTGGCGATCCATCTAATTGCAAAACTCTTTTTGTCATTGGCTCATACTTGAGGCCTAGCTTATCTGCTATACATTTGGGCATAAATGATGTGCTTTCTCCACTATATATGATGAAATTATGAACCAAGAAATAATGATTATAGATAGGGAAAAATGAGGATTCTTCTCATCTTTCTTCACTTGACCATCTATAGATTGAGTTCCATTGACCAAAACCACATTATCATATCTAGATGGGCCAACTAGTTTACCCAATCCATCCAATTCCTTTTGAAGTATATATTTATACCTTGGTAATGTTAAATAATACCAAAATTAAATGTTTATATGAAGCTTCCTCATTTGTTCCACCACATTGATGGAAGGATTACTCACCTTGGGGTTCTCTTTATGAACATTGGCACCTTGTGATGTAGCTTGTGGAGGTAGAGTTGTAGCAGCTGACCTAAAATTTAGAATCCTCTAATTTTCTTGTAATTTAGGAGCTATATTATACCCATTGATCATAGGAGATTATGTAGGATTAATATCAAGTATTTTATTGGCTTCTTTAGATTCATCATTAGCCCTCCTTTTGGACTTAGTATTAGAGGTAACACTCGTATTTTGATTGCTTGCATTCCCCACATAATTAATGGCACAAAACTCACCCTAAAAATGATTTATGAGGGTAGAATAAGTCTAAGGTTATAAATTTTAGACCCCGAATTACATGGATCCTTCAAAATTTGAAGCTTGGATATATTTCCTAGCTTGCATTACCATGCCTTGATTGTGCATTTCATTTGCATAAGTCACTTGCTCTTGACCATGTTCAAAAGATGGATAGTTCAACTATTCTTAGACCAAGTTATTTTGAGTGGAGACAAGGGATTTGGAGGATGAGGGAGCATTAGGATTATATATTTGATAAGTCTTGACATGGGTTATTTGTCCTTGTCCTTGTACATTATTTTGGAAAAAAGGTCTACTTGTTTGCCCAAACTAATTATATGTTTGATATGGCCTATAAACTTGAGCTTGCTGTCTTTTAAGGGTAACTAACTCATTTATAACACTTTGAAGCAATATTTTAACTTTATGGATTTAATTTTCAGGAGTAATGGTAGGCCTTTATTGATTAGGCAAAGGGGATAAAGTGGGCAATGCACCTTGACTAGGAGAATGCAAATAAAGGAATAGTGGCATTAGAGGTCTACAAACTATTTTTCCTACTTGGACAAGATAATTATTAGAATTTATGGATATTTAATAGGCACCAGGTAATGTGTTTCCACCCATATATTGAATCATCATGGCAATGTCACTATTCAATGCCTTCAAGTAGTACAAAAATGCATAGTTTGAGGTTGGCCTCACAAGAGTTTGGATTCTATCCCAAGCTTTTTAGAACCTAGTATTAAAGTCTTGCATGAATTCATGTGGTTCCCTCTTGATTTTGGTAAATTTATCATCTAGAGATAGGTGATCACTCTTTTCCCCAAACCTATCAGTCAATATATCCCCCAACTCATCCCATGAGCCAACTGAATTTATGAGTAGAGTCCCATACCAATCTAAAACTTTTCCTTTGAAAGACAAGGCAAACAACCTAATAACTACATTTTCTTGAGTGATGTGAATATCAAAAAAGTTTTATATATTCCTAATGTGCTCAATGGCAATAATAGGACCATACCCACTAAAAGATGGGACACTTTTGAGGGTTGCTCCTAGAATTTGATCATATTGGGCAAGATGCAAGGGAGATGCCCCAGTGAAAGGCACAAAAAAATATCTTCTAGCCATCTTGGAATGATCACTATGGATATTAAGAATGGAATATAACACAAAATTAAAAGCTTTAAATGCAAAATCTTTTTTGTAAGGATGAGTGTATACAAACCTAAACCTTTTGGTGGAGTATAGCGGTAGTTACACAAATTCAAAAGGTACACCTTTAGCAGCAAATTTGGTGGTTACCTTTGTCATGAAAAGGACTGATCATCAACTAAATACTTGAATTCTTCAATGGAGCCACTATGTATTGAATGTAGATGCTTCTTTCATCTTAAACTATGCCAAGATCAACACCAACCTTGAACAATATTGTAGGACTTGAAATCCCTTTGGGCATGCCAAAAACTATTAACACTTGGATTCATACCCTTTAGGAGATGCTCAAATATCCTCATCCAAGTGGAAAAATGGATTCATCTCTCTTGTTGTGGGTGAAAATTTTGTTGAGATGAATTTATAAATAAGGGGATATCTCCCCTTGATGCACCTTTAAAGCTCTCTCTAATCTATCAATTCATGTATGAAAAGGGCTCAAGAAAACCTCTAAAAAAAAAAAAGTGATGCACCAATATTTATATCCTCCTATTTGAATAAGAATATACTACTTAAATACCAACACAACTTTTCTCACACAAAACCCACAACTCCTTGTGTGTTATCACATCAGTGTTTCACATGTTAGATTCAAGAAGGCATTCGACATTTAGGAGAGCAATGGATGATTCCAAGAAGGAATAAAATCATAAAATACTTCTAAAATGTCTATAAACTTATAAAATAATAATAAAAAGGATCTATAATGAAACTCTTTTTGCACATTGGTAGACCATCAAGAGTACAAGATAAAAAAGACAACCTTTCACTAGACTAGACCAATAAGATTCAAGTCGTCACTCAATAGTACATCATGTGAGTAGAAAAATAACTTGTATGATTTATTAAAGAGTATTTCAAGTAAAAATATATCCATATTTTTCCCAATAAGAAAGGAAGCTGCTCAAATGAGCCAAGAGAATGCATATTTATATCTTTGAGAGGTGGAACAAGCAAAGGAAGTCTAAGGGTCACTTGGAAATGTGTCATCTTGAGAGAAACAATTACATTTGCATGTGGGAGAGAGGTGGGTGAGCTATGCCATGTCACCAAATGAATCAGTTATAACTGAACCAAATTCCTTAGTTACAATTTCCATTTATTACCTTTATACTTGTCTTCAGGTTCCCACCGAGCCTTTTGACACTAATGATTATTTTCTGTAGTTTAAAGTTGATGTTTTGTAGGTCATCATCCTTCAAGTATTTTCTTTGGACTTTTGTTTCCTATGAAATTATTTATCTTCTTGTTTCCCTCAGATAATATATCCAAAAAAATTCATTCCTAGGGCTCCCTTTTCCTATGGTTGCTTTGTTTCAGCACTTTTCTCCTTCAAAGTTTTTGCTTTTGACCATTTTTGTAGATAATTTTCCTAGACAAATTCCTTCATAATTTTTGTTTCAGCATTTTCTCTTGATAAAATTCATTCAGATATTTTTTCCATATTAATTTCTTTGGGCTATCAAATGACCTTTTGGATTTTGAAAATAGACCATTTGGTTCTTTGAAATGTTCCTTTGGGTTTCTTTGAAGGGGACCTTCGGGACTCTGAAATGACCCTTCGGCAATTTGAAAAAGACCCCTTCAAAAAAGTTGCAAGTGTCCCTTTGGCTTTTGAAAAAGACCCTTTTGGAAAAGTTGTAAGTATCTTTTAGAAAAATTGAAGTGCCCTTTAGAAAATTTGTTTCAGACAAAATGTCTGAAAGAATTACTTCAAAAAAGTTAAAAATTGTCCTTCAAAAAATATGAAAAATACCCCTTCAAAAAAGTTGTAAGTGCCTTTCATAAAAACTAAAGTACCATTTGGAAAAGTTACAAGTGCCTTTTGGAAAAATTGAAGTGCCCTTCAAAATTTTTTTTTGACAAAATATCTGAAAGAATTCAACACTTGGCCAAATGAAAAGTCCGAAAGAAATAACACTTAGTCAAAAACAAAAGGCCCGAAAGGATTACTATGCAAAGGATTAGAAAAAGACCAAAACCAAACTTCTTGAAATAATTATGCTTGTAAATTTGTTGTGGGCTTTGTCAAATAACACTTCTTTCAAAGAGAATCTACATACTGGTTAAGCCAAAGGTATAGACTTAGGTGGCTAAGTTTTCAAATAGGGGTGCTTAATTTTGGCTTGAAGGGCCAAAATTTTGTCAACATTACCTTGAATATATGACCACCCTTGGAAACCTATTTCTTACTCAATTGAAGATGACCTCTTTTGTTTTCTCTTTTCACATTTCTTTCTCTCTAAATCAACCTATTAGGCCTTCTCGCTCAATCAACCCTCTCCTTGGCAAAATTAGGTCAAATTACCTTGCTTAACACTTGCACAAACATAGTTAGATACTCATGGCATATGAAGTTGAGTTATTTGATGATATTCAAGCCCTTAACCTATTCTCAAAAACTCTATATCCTTTTCTCAATAGCTTAATATTCTAACTAGTCAAAATAGGCTTATTAGGCCTTGACTTTATACTTGATTCTTTATCACACCCATCTTGGTCAGCCAAGTACCTCACCATACTTGTAATATAATTAAAATATATCAGTACACACTTTTCATAAGTGAAACAAACATTACATAGGTTGGTCATTACCCTTAAGGGCTAATGGAATTCTTAATTAGGCTCTAATTTGGTTTAATTAGCTCTTAAGCATGATTAAGCACTTTGTGCACAAATTACTCAAATTGATTAGAATGCCTTATTATTGGTCCAAAATTTGACTATATTGGAATTTTAAGTCAATGTTAGATTCATTAGATATGTTATCCCATTTAGGATATTGTCAACACAAAATAACAAAGGCACGTGTCTCGTGCAAGAGATTTGATAGAAAAGATCAATCCAGAGCACCTATGTGCAAAATTGGCATTTTGAATCGAAATGATTCGATCAAAGTTAGCTTCCCCATAAATTACACTATCTCATTTAGTGATACCCTGGGTAAAATCAATACTTTAATATATCAATTTCAACTTATTTAATATGTTTTAGTGTTTTTAAGCCAAATTGTACATTTTGGTGGAAATTGGTCAAAATATGAGTTAGAGGTTATCGATGGCTAGTTTTAGGTGTCTAAAAAAATGAATCAAACTTTTAGTGAGGCACCAACTGCACAAGGAGCACCAACCCCTCACTAGTCAAATACCAACTCAACTAGTGCCTTTAACAAGCTTTAACCCTCAAGGAGGCTCCAACCCCCTAGGAAACCAAGAACTAACTCAACTACCTTAAATCTATAATCAAATTTGGACACCTATTTATTAATAAAATAAAAATGACCTCCTCTTTTTTCTCTTTTCACACTTTTTTCTCTTTCAAACAACGTATTAGGCCTTCTCGCTCAATTATCCCTCTCCTTGGCAAAATTAGGTCAAATTACCTTGATTAATACCTACACAAACATAGTTAGATACTAATGGAATATTAATATTAGTTATATGATGATATTTAATCCCTTAATCTATTCTCAAAAATCTATATCCTTTGCTTAATAGCTCAATATTCTAACTAGTCAAAATAAGCTTATTAGGCCGTGACTTTATACTTGTTTATTTTTCACACCAATATTGGTCAGCCAAGGAACTCACCATACTTTTAATATGATAAATTAGACCAATAAACACTTTTAACAAGTGAAACAAACATTACATAGGTCAGTCATTACCCTTAAGGTCTAAAACCACCATTAGGCTAAAGTGAGACCTAATGCATTTAGGCCTTCCTTAAGCACACGTTTCACTTATACCTCCTCCAAACACTTTGAGACTTTACCAATAGATGAAACACTTCATATGTCACTTGAACATACCCCTTATAATATCTCATTATTTCCCCAACACCATTTGTATCTTTTCACTCCTTGAACCATCCAATTAGGTCTACTCACCAATAGGCCTTCTCACTGTCAGAAAGTCTATCTTGCAACTTTGAACCAAGTACACAAACTTGGCACATAAATCACATATAAATTAATATTATTAGGATATTAATTAATTTAAATAATTACCAAAATTATTTGGTCTTCACCACATAGGCTAAAAGACCTTAGGAACACTCCTGCAAAAGGCTTAGAATCACCAAACACTATCAATAAACAATCAAAATCATTTGACTCTCCAAACTTGAATAGGAAATTTCAATGAGAAAAATAAATTAAAATTATCCTATGAGACATTTATAACACCTTAAATGGCATTGTATCCTTAACTCAGTGCAAAATGACTCAGAAACATCATTTTTAAATGTACACAGAAAGTTGCCTATAACACCAAAAACATGGTCAAGAAAATCAAGCCATATAACATCTATGAGAACACTTATGTGATATTAAAATGGTTTTGTGTGAAAATTTATCATAATTATATCATATATGAAAATATATATTACATTTTAATATATTAATATTTGTCTTACAGACCAATCTCACTATTTCACTCTACATAGACTTTACTCTGCTAGATAGACTAGTTTGATGACAAATTTTTGCTTGAGTATAAGAATCATCAACACTTATACACCAAAGGTATAATATGGATATTTATTGAATAATTTACCCATACCTATTCCTTTGAAACCAATCCCTAATCTCAATCTCATTCTTGCCTAATTTTTTCACTATTTTACTCATTAAGCCTGTTTAATGATAGGCCAAATTCCATGACCAGTTTAGCACATTTTTGGTCTTAAAAATACTCAAAAAATTTAATGGGAATATAATATAAGTATTAAAAATCATCATAAATCCATTTTATTTCTTTGACCTAGCCAACCCTATTAGTTACAATAAAATTCTTGCAAAATAAGGGTTTTCTTATAATTTTTACTCGCTATCAAGACAAACCATAACCATATGATGAAGCCTTGAAGAGTTATTTAAATTTTAAAAAAATAAAACTAGGTAAATATGACCATTATAATCCATAAATTATTATATCTTTCTTATCGGGTCATTATAAGGGTTTTGATTGGTTTCACTTATTAACAATCATTCATAAAGGATTGCCCCTCATATTTAAAAGCAATGCTAGGAAAATCAAACTAGGGACATTAAGAAACTTACATGAAGTGATTAAGATCTCATGAAAAGGTTGCATGTGCTAGTAAGTACAAGAAATGTCTTCTCGAGTTTGCAACACCCCATTCTATGCATACAGGGAACCTTATCATAGGTTTTCACGCTTTTTACTTCAAGTATAGGATTAAATATTTTTACACACAATAAAAATGGCCTACCACACCTATTTAAATTATCTAAATATTTTTGGCATCCTTATAAAATATCTTGAACCCTCATTAGGCCACTATAGTTCACTTTGCAGACCAAGCCTTATATTGCTAGCCATAATTAGACTATGATCATGACTTGAAACCTATTGAAATATCTTCAACACTCCATAAACATGTCATATGAACTTATATCCTACCCATAACCTACCAAACTTGCTCAAATAGGTCTCAAATGGGTCAAATCATATGCTACCAGACCTATGTTATCTCACTAGGTCTTTCAACTAAAGATTAAGCCTCAAAACTAAATGTTAAAATTCATCAGTAAGATTCTTTGTCTATTTTTCATTTTTAACACAACTTATAAAAATTTCTCATTCCTTTACTAATCCAAACACAAATATTTACCATGCTTCATGTATACGTCTTCTTCATAGAGCTAGATCAAGCTAATCAAGATACCTAGTACTCAGAGTTTGAACACAAATAAGCTATCTCTTAATGATGTCATTTTTTAAACATGATTTTATGAATAAAAGTCCATTATCAATAGACTTTATGAGATATATCACATTACAACTTTGTACCAAGACCTCATATGGAATACAAGGACTTGTTGACCTATGTGCTTACCTTATATGCTCCTTAGTACTTAGAGATCAATCAAGATGCTTCCCTTGTATCTTGAACATGATCTTAACATGTCATAAAACCTTAGAAATACTGCTAGGTTGCCTTAAATTTTTATCTCAATAGACATACAAAACTTATTTGTTACACACCACTTCACCAATCATGATATCAACTCTAACTTTTGACATGAAGGACATTCAACTTAAATTTGACATCAATGACAACATTAATGCCTTAATAACAACACTAGTAACATACCTCAACACCAAGCACATGAGCCAACCTCTTTTAGCTTTGTACATAATTTTCTACTTTTGTTTTTTATATTTTATGTGTTTATGTTTATTGTACATAGATTGTTGATATATCTTCAACCTTTACCATAATTTTGGTCTTATCTGGTCCTAAGTCAGGTGGAATATGTAGATCACGAAAGAGAAAAAGGATATGTTGGTAAAAAACCTCAATAACAATTTATTGTTCAAATATTATGTTTATTTTGTTATGTAAGATTTTGTTTATGAATTTGGTTTTAAAGACTTGGAATATTGCATATGCTAAACCTATTCATGTTATGATGAGTTATAGTAAATTATTTGACTTCTAAAAGACATTATCTTGAAACCTTACACAAAACACACTTAAACTTATTTATGGGTTTGCTTGGATGAAATAATTGCAATGAATATCTAGAGGAAAAAATCTATAATTTTACCCCTCATTTGTCATGGTGGTTCCCGATCCAGAATTGAGATGATAAAAAGAAAAAAAAGAAAAGAAAATATATTATTTAAAATACTCAATTTATGGGTGATTAAAGTAATCTCTACTATGGATATGGATGTTAGGGATATAAACACATGGCTATCAGTGAAGAAATGTCTAGGTATTCATCATAAGATAAAATTAACTATATTGATGGTTTCAGTTGTAATAACTAGTCATTGTAAATTCCTTAAAATAAATGAAAACATTTACACACACTGGTCAATGTGAATATTTGATTTTGTTTTGAAACCATTCCCATCTTGTATTTTCATGAGTTTTCCATGTTTTATGCATTATTTAATCCAAACATTTTGGGTTCTTAAACATGTTTATGCATTTTAAAATACTTAAGAATATTTCCTAATAGAGTTGCCATTTATTGTTGGTTACACACCATACCATAATTACACATTAAGAAATCATGGAACCCCTTATTTTTACTTTTGATCCTAATTTTTAATTCATCTAGTTTTCTCCTTGGACATGTTTCAATTCTTGACCTGATTTGAAAAAGAGTACTTAATAGGTTACAACTTTGATATGTCATTGAATTTACTCTTTGAACTGAGTCTAAACTTAAAATATCTATTATATGCACTTATTTGAGTTTTCATAAATAATAAGTCTTGATCCATTTTCACCAATGTTCTTAAATGTGTTCAAAGATTTCATTTTGTAATTCATTTAAATTACATTGAAGTTGATTATCTAACTATTTCAAGGTTTTCATGGTCTCATTTATAGTAATTTGATCCATATTTTCTTCTTCATCAAAATATAATGAATGAGTATTGTTATGGTTTCAATTTAAGGCTTAGTTGTATTTAAATAAAAGTGTTGGTTTTAGTTTTAAGTTAAGGAAACATATTGTTTTTCATGTATAGGTTTGTTTCCTCTTGTCTTTTATTTTTTTTCCTTAGTATCTTTTACTCGAGATTTTGAAATTCAAATGAATTTTTTATTTCCCCAAATAATGGTCACCTAGTCTCCTTACATTTCTCTGGGAAGGTGAGGAGCAACCACTTGACATGTGCTCACTTTTTTGGGCCTTTTTTTTATCTTAGTCATTTTGTTAGATCTTTTGGATAAGTAGGATCATGCCATGTGACACAATTCCATGTCCCTACTTCCCTAGGACCTTTTGAATTTATTTGACTATCCATAGACCTCTTGAGAAAGTAAGATTTAGCAAGTCTTGTGATCTTGGTTACTCACTTCTCTTTGGCTTCTAGATCTACAAGCTTGACCCTTCAACCTCTTGAATGCATGAGATCATGCCACATGACATGATCCCATTTCTCTAGGTCCCTAGGGTATTCCATATAATTCATGATGATAGTCAACCGTATGGATTCATAGGATCTTTCCAAGTGGCATGATCCTAGTTCTTTGGGCCCTCAGAGTGGTATATCCAATTAGGCCCTAGGTTAATGATATATAAACGAGTGTCAAGATCTCATTTTACCAAGATCTTATAGGTCATCAACCCACCTAGATGTTAAACTATACCTCGAGTGAATGAATAAATTCCATGTGACATCAAATTCTAATAAGATAGAGCACTAACATCCACATCAACATTTCACCTACTTAAAATTGATGGCCATTTAGCCTATCAAGACTATCATAAAACTAGCATACTTTTTCATTTGGACTTAACTATTAAATATGCTAAAGTCTTTGGATTATTAATGTAATTAAAATATTATAAATCAATTAGGTTTATATGTTATTTTGATCTAAAGATATAAATAATTCATTGGATGGATTGGATTAATTGTGTTGTTGGCAAAAATTCTCTTATGGATTGCTAATTTTATAAGCTTGTTGTTCAATTTTTTATACTTAGTCAATTTTCATAAAATTTAAGGTATAATAATTAGTTTATTAGTTTAAAGTTTGATGGCTATAATTTATTTAAAATCTAATGGCTAACTGTCTCTCTATATATTTAGATTCACTGATATTATGCCACTATCAACATATCATGTCTTGGCTTCTCCGAAACACATTAAACAATGAACCAAGACTTTGACCCTCCAAGTGGCCAAGATCATGCCACATGGCATGATCTTGTTTTTCCTGGCCCTCAAGATAATCAAGACAAAGTGATCAACTAGTGGAAATTTTGGGGAAATGGGATGATGCCACAAGGCATCATTTCACTCCTTTACACCTCTAGACCAAGTAGGAGTAGTATGATGAGGCCAAAATCAAAGGAATCCATGAGATGATGCCATGTGGCATAATATTAGGACTTTGGGATAAATAAGACATAGAACAATGACTGAGGACCCACAAAGCTCTGAGTGAGAAAGATATTTCCACTTGTCAAGATCTTGCTACACCATGATCTCAAGAAAAGTCAAAGGCCCTCAAAACACTGTGAATTAATGAGAAGTTGACACATAATGGGATCCCTGCATATCAAGGACATGATGGATTTTCATGAAGTGGAAAGAATGGGACACATGGAATGACCTTCATAAATAATATATGTGGACCTCTAAGAAAAAACTTAGAATCTAAAATTCACTCCCATTTTTAGTGATTAGCCCGTTAAAATCTAGGAATTAGATTACAAATTCAATCATATTTTGTGAAGTCATCAAATATCTCCTTGTCTAGTGAAAAAATGATCATGAAAATATATTACAAAGTATGATATAAAGTGGATTAAGTCAAACAAATACGCTTAAATTAAAAATAAGACATATTAGGATCACACCATGATAAATTGACATAACCAAGCATGATCACTATAGTGAAGCATTTGATTAATGAGAAGTATTTATTGTTGGAAGATAAAACTTGCCCAAACATTTAATACATTGGTAACTGATAAAAAGAACTATAATTAATTTGGATCTATGTGGATTAAAATGATACATTAGTATAATATTATTATGTTACCAATATTTAATGGAAAAGGATATACTCAAAAGAGATGTTTTTACTTTGAAGATAAACACACATTAAATTTATGCCTTAGTTATGACCTTTGATTTAATGTTTGTAACTAACTTGTTGGTGGGTAAGATTGTTGAAAGTCTATATAAAGCCAATAATAAGACATAATTAGGACCCGATTGATTAGTGTTATAAAGTATAGTAGAGGACTAGACACTTTTGTTTTGTAATTTCCTATTTTTTAAAGCTAGTTTTTCCTATGAGAAATGTTGTTATGAAGAATTTTACATAATTCCCTAACTTTGGTGGATCCAATCATGATTTTTTAAGAAAATATATATCAAATTGAAATACATTTAAGGATTAAGTTCATTATCTATGCATGAATATGGTGATTTTATCCATATTTATTCATAGTTGAATACATTAGACTCTTGTATCATCTATGTTTATGGTTGTGTGTATACTGGCCAAGCAACAGATTGATTCCATGGAGTTTACCTAACTCAAATGAATCATAAATGTTTTACCTAAAAAACAAGTGTACATATTTTTCTTTAACCTCATCTTTTAATTTTTTTAATACATATGTTATAGTAGGTAGAGTAGATATAAAGTTGTAATCCATGTTTACAAGCTTTATCTTGATTCCAGATCTTGTCATTGTTGTTAATGCATTGTTGAATCCATATATGAAATGAATAATTTTTGAATCAACTATATCTTAATTAAAAATTAATTTTTGTTGATTATATAAGTAATTGATCCATATAACCATACTTATCATTTATCTATGTTTATTCTAAATAAGCCCCTTAAAATGGAATAATTTTTCTTCAACTACTAAATAGAATTGGAAGCCAAGACTTAGCAGTAGTAGACCTTGGGGAGATTTTTTCTCCTTTCATGAGAGGTTAGGTTGATTTACACCCTATGTAAGTTGGTGTGATTAAAAAAATCAACACATATGTAAGGAAATATTTGAATCATACCAAAATAGATCTCATTACATCTTGAAATAACTCAAATGGGCACCTAAACAAAAGCTAATCACCTATTATATTTATAGAGAAAGTAATGAACCCAAAGAAACAATTGTTAATACATTTCCTACATAATTGAACATAAATGATACATATCAATGAATCAAAGATATTGATTTATAGAGTAATTATTTATTAGAAATATCTCCTACTTTTGTCAATAGTATGTTAAGTATGCATCAACACAAAATCTATTTTGACACTTATACTTTACTCATATTATTGGTTAGTGCATTTTACTTATTACTATGAGCTTCAACACATCACTATATTTTGATGTGAGTTATGCATCTAGTCATCATATATTTCATGTTTTACTTTAAATTTGATAGTTACATTATAAATGTCTTTTGGATATAACATAGAAACAAATGAATAAATATGAAAACCAAAGACATGCACATGTACATGTACAAATATAGTAAGAAAAATAAAACTATATATCAAAAACATAGTTTGTCACCATACATCATATATGCAATGACTAGTCAAATAATTCACACATGAATCTATAGATACTAAAATTTGATTTATACAGCATCTCAGTCTTGTATACTTGATAAATACATATCATGGCTCTACCCTTTAGTTATAGACCTTCACACTAATAAAAGGATCACATTTTCCATCTCACTATGCCTAATTATTTATCTTATGGTCTGACCCTATCATTTTTGATGACCCATATCTCTTATATATAGACATATTAAAATATTTAATATATATTTCACTATCATTTTAATATCCTCAACAACTTTTGCATCCCATATAGGGACACTTGCATTGACACAAGTGGATATATTCTTATCAAGTGTCCAATCCTCAATAGTCATCTAATTTTTAAAATATTTTAAATCCTATTGGTTAACCAATTTGTCTTATTAAACCCTACTATGAGATATATTTAAAAGTTATGTTATAAATATAAATTTAAGCCTACTCATTATTCATCTAAAAAATACCAAGGAAACATCTATTCAAGCTCATTCAATTGATTGTAAAGTTAAGTTATGCTACCCTATTATTATATAATTTAATATAAATCATAGGATAAGTCATATTATAGGTCTGAAGTACTCAAAGAATAACCCATGAATAATATTTATCAAGTTACAATCTAGATCATTGCATGCCCTTACATATAGTGTATTTCACCCTTATGTACACATAAACCAACACTTAATGGAGAGCTACATTTTTATGAGGTCCTAATTAGAGTATTGGATATGTAAGAAGTGCTCATTGATAGAGGGGTCCTTGAAGTTAGCTCAAACTATGAGCCAATAACCCATTTTTGGCAAGGTACAAAGACCTAAGGTAAAGAACTAGGGTTTGATCCATAGTTAGTCATTGAAAACCCATGCATGCAAATAAAATACATCAATAAAAAGGTGACAAAAAACACAAAAATATCTAAGTAGTGATTTCATAATAAACAAATATTACGTAAAAAATATTTCTACTAATATCAGGATACCTACCTCGATGCAAGTCTCTTAAGGGTGATGCAAGTGTCTAAGCCTCTCAAAATAATATTTATAGAATATGAAAATTGGATTATAATATTGTCCCTACCTATTTACACCTTTGTACTTCTTAGATTTGCCTATGCATTTATAGATAAGCTAAGTATTATATCTTCCTAGTACTTAAGCAATCACACTATTATTTTGAATGTACTTTCTATATTTAGCATAACTTAACATTTCAATTTAGAATATTCATTTATTTAAATTTTAAATTAATTGGCCTACTCTAGAATAGTTATATTAATCCTTATGTATAGGATATTTTAATCTTTTAATCTTAAAGAAAACACCTAAAAAAGGGTTAAACATTTTGTGAACCTAACCTCTATGTCTCCTTATGTAAACCCTAGTTTGACTTAGGGTTTCTTGATTTTTTTATTTCTAATTTCTAACCTAAAATTACTTTAAAAATCATTAGTCATGTTCAATATGGAATAATTATGAGTTATTTAATTATAAAATACTTAATGGTAGTCATTTATTTTTATATTTCATACTTATCTAAAATAATCAGGACTATAAAAAGGGAGTGATTTAAAACAAGATAAAAATAAAACCTCTCTTTATAATTCTTGTAATGTCCCTTTTTTATAGCCTTCCAAAATTCTTAGAAGCTCCAAATTTATTGGAGAGTTCCATCATTTTTGAAAGGGAATTTAGTCAGTATCATTGTGTTTAGAATATCTTAAAGAGATCATACATTGATTTCTATTGGGAGTGAGGTCATTATTCACAATTTATTATTCACATGTACTATTCATGGTGATGTGGTAGGTGATGTAGGTGATGATGTAATGGATGATATGGCATGGACCATGGGGGATATCACATGTGATAAAATTAATGTGAGATAAAGTTGGGCACAATTCTAAGAGGTAATCTTCAATTAGCATGTGAAGTCCTTTAGAATAAGTCATATGTGTGAGCTATGGGTGGATATATGGTTTTCCTATCTACCAATTAGTCAAAAGTGATTTAATACTTGTCTTGAAATCTCATGTGCATATGTGGAAGAAGACAAGAGTTTTACTATTCTATATTTGTTCTCACATGTGTGATTGAGGTGTCCTTTTTGGTGTCACATAGAAGGTGGTAGACAAAACAAAATTAGGAGTTGATGATGAGATATGCCTTTTGACCATTGGCATATGAGGACAAGCATAACAATATTTCTCACATGTGTGGAGGTGGCACACCAAAGTTGGATTCACATGGGTGACTAATCTTATCTCTTGATTTTTGACTAATTTTCACAACAAAACAACTCTTCACATGGGTTTATATGCCCACATGGGAATGTGGTACCATTTTCTATTTATCTTCATATTTTATCTCTCTCATATCCTCTCTTCTTGTAAATTATATATATATATATATATATCCTTTTTAATATCATCTTTGTATAACCCCCCATTTTATAATTTTGAACTTGTGTTCATTTTTCATCTTCTTTGGATGAAAAACCATTGAATATTTAGATCTTTGGATGAAACCCCATTGATATCTTGAATAATAGGATGAAACCCCTTTGATTTAGTAGGATAATCTCACTTAGAGGTTGTGAATGTGCTTTTAAGAAGATTTAGAGTTGTAGGATCTGGTGTGTATTACTTACAGGATCTCCATTGTTATTGTGTAGAGACTTGGTGTTGTAATGTATGTAAGTGTCTGGTATTATTTCAACATTTAATCTATTTATGTAAGAGTTGTGTTTATGGATATTATCTCCTACAATATATTATGTAATCTAATTATCTTAATATGTAATCAGCTATTTATAGTGTCATTGGTTTTATGTAAGAATCATTATAGAATATATTGTGTTGTTTGTGGGTGATTCTCATATTATAGTTTTGAGTATTTTAGTTTAAGTATGAGTGAGGATTGTTATAATTTGAGTGAGAGTATATTAGTTTATATTTTCATAAGTGTTGAGTGAGTCTATTTTCAAATTTTAGTCTATAAACATAAGTGTTTAGTGTGAATTAGTATAGTGTGAGTGTTTGCTATAAAATATCCCTTTTGGGGATATTTCAATGGTATCAGAGCTGGTGATCTTACCAGCCTATAGGTTTAGTGATTTTTTATTTTCCCTAGTGATAGGGAGAATTTTTTGAAATGGGTACAAGAATAATAGATCCATCCAATATGGCACATATGATGAATGATTTTGATCATGCACAACTTCAAATGATTCAACTGATGGCTAAATAGAGTCAATAAATGGCTAAAAAGATGGCTCAAACACACAAAAAAATTACTTAGATGCTTGCTCAAATGATGATCCATAAGATAACGAAAGAAATCATTTTATTAAAGGATTAAAATCTCAACCTAGGATGCATCATCAAGAAGATTCAGATCCAAAAATGGTTAGTGATCATCCCATGGAGGAATCTACTTCCCAAGAGGAAGAACATTCCAAAATTCCTTATAAAGAAAAAAAAGTATGCAGGGCAGAATCCCAGATTGAAGATGCAAGCTATGAGTTACCAACTTTGGACGTGAAGGTTATGGATGCAAGCACATACAATGGGCCAAAAATCATGAATGTTGTGGAGTTGCAGGATGATGAGAAAAGTCACCTTGTAGATTTTTCTCAAGGGCCTAAATAAATACAAGTTTTTAAGTTGGCCTTAGAAGAGAAAGTTGTATAAAAAGATATGTCCCAAAAATAACTACATATTATCCATGAGAGTGGGTAGAATGAGGATACAAGCTTTGAGAATCCAAATTTGGAAATATAAGAACTGAATTTTAGATCATCTCAAGTATGTGTTATTGTAGGTATGAAGAGTGAGTCTCTTGAACTCATTAAGTGCAATATGGAGCTACTAATGAATATGTCAGCCCAAGTATGTGGTGTAAATGCAGATGTTGTAGTTTAGATGAAAAAAATCTTACTCTAGAATCCATTGGTGTAAGGCTTTCAATTCTTGTTAATATCAGAGTAGCACAACAGATACATGGTAGAACAACTACATCATAAAGAGGTTTAAAGATCAGAAATTGGAAATTCTCATAGCTACTTTGGGATCTTGGTATTTAGAACTAGGAAGTGAACTAGATTGCTCGAGGACAAGTAATCTTTAGGAAGAAAGGATTGTAATGTCCCCAATTTCCCTATGTGATAATTGTAGAAGACCATTAGACTATCTTATTCCCATAAGGTAAGTTGGGTGACATAAAGGGAATATTAGTGTGGGATCTGGGATCAGTCAGAGCTAAAGTTGTGATTGATTGAGGATAAGCAATCTTTGAAGGGGGAGGACTTTAATGTCCCTTTTCTTATAGCTTTCCAACATTCTTGGAAGATCCAACTTTCTTAGAGAGTGCCATCATTGTTAGAAGGTAAATTAATCAATATTATTATGTTTAGAAGATCTTAAGGAGCTCATACATTACTTTATTGGGAGTGAGGTCATTATTCACTAGTTACTATTCACATGTACTATTCACTATCACTATTCATGGTGATGTGGTAGGTGATGTAGCTGATGATGTAGTAGATGAGGTGGATATGCATGATGTGGCATGGCCCATGTGGGATCTCATATGTGCTAAAGTTGATGTGAGAGAAAGTGGGGTGCAATTCTAAGAGAGAATCTTCAATTGGCACATGAAGCCTTTAGAATGAGTCACATGTGTGAGCTATGGGATGAATTTATGGGTGGATATATGGTTTTCTTATCTACTAATTAGTCTAAATTGATTGAAAACTTGTAATGGAATCTCATGTGCACATGGGGAAGAAGAAAAGAGGTTTACTATTCTAGATTTTCTCTCACATGTGTGAGTGAGGTGTCATTTTTGGTGTCACATGGAAGGTGGGAGACAAAGACAAATTAGGATTTGATCATGAAATCAATCTTTTGACCATTGTAATATGAAGACAAGCATAACACTATTTATCACATGTGTGGAGGTGGGGTGCCAAATTTAGAGTCACATGGATGACTAATCTTGTCTCTTGCTTTTTGACTAACTTGCACAACATGGCAAATCTTCATATGGGTTTCTATGCCCACATCGGAATATGATGCATTTTTATCTTTATCCTCATATTATATCTATCCTTTGTAAGATCATCTTTGTATAACCCCCCCATTTTTGAACTTTGAACTTGTGTTCATTCTTCATCTTCCTTGGATAAAAAAACATTGGAGATTCAAATATTTTGATGAAATCCCATTGATCTCTTGAATCATAGGATGAAACCCCTTGATTTAGTAGGACAATCTCACTCAGAGGTTGTGAACATGCTTTAAAGAAGATTAAGAGCTGTAGGATCTAGTGTGTATTACTTGCAGGATCTCCATTGTTGTTGTGTGAAGACTTGGTGTTGCAATGTATGTGTCTAGTATTATTTCAACATTGTAATCTATTTATGTAAGAGTTATATTAATGGATATTGTCTCCTAAAATATTTTATGTAATCCAGTTATCTTAATGTGTAATTAGAGACTTATAGTGTCAATGGTTTTATGTAAGAATTATTATAGAAATATAATGTGTTGTTCATGGGTGATTCTCATATTATAGTTTTGAGTATTTTAGTTTAGGTGCGAGTGAGGACTGTTGTAATTTGAGTGAGATTATATTAGTTTATATTTTCATAACTATTGAGTGAGTCTATTTTCAGATTTTAGTCTATGATCATAAGTGTTTAGTGTGAATTAGTATAGTGTGAGTTTTTGTTAGCAAATATCCCATTTGGGGATATTTCAATTCTTCTTTTAATGATATGGAACCTATGAAACAAGTCCCTCTTATGCCTAAACTATTAATGATATCTAAGGGATATGATCTTGTTGAACAATCAAGTAATACAAATAATAAGATATCAATTTTGGACCTTGTGAAATAATCAATTATTTATAAGGATATATTATATGAAGCATCATAGAAAACCCAAGTACCAAGTGACATAACATTGGCTTCTTTTATGGATGTTGTGCAAGATCTAATAAGTAATGTAAATCTCATTGATTTTGATCATAAATATTTACCCTCAAAGGATATCATTGATTAAGACTTATATTTATCAATACAAATTAATATTCACAATAAAGGAAACTAAACAAAATATATGCAACAGGTCTCATTGACATATAATATTACAGATCAATATAATGATATTATTGATAAAATTTCACTTTTTTATTTGTTACACATGTCCCCCAATATAGGGATATTATTTTGAGAAGATTACATAAGACAACCTTGCCAAGTAGTTCATAACTACCATATGTGGCCTCTATGTTGAAATCTATCAAATGGTCTAAGAATAACATTTTCATTGAAAAGAAGGATTTACCACAACAAATTTCCAATGAACATTGAATTCCTTTATATATTCAAATATTTATTCATTCAATCATGGATGCATAGGTTAAAATGGAAGCCAAAACACTAGTCAATACAATGTCACAAAAACCGAATCAACTCATCTTGTCCAATGCACCTAAGAGACAACTTACATGATTATATGAGTCTCCATCTTCAATACTTATGGAACTTGTGGGGTGTCAACTCATATCTCTCCCTCCTCTTATAAAGGTTTATATGAGTCGACCTCTACCAAAAATATATGCTAATAATGCATATTGTGACTATCACCAAGGCCTCGGGAATTATACAAACATATGTTATACCTTGAAACATAAGATCCAAGATCTTCTTGATAACTGGTAGATTACCTTTGTTGACCCTCTAAAGGATTCAGGGTCACAACCTAGTGACCATGAAAACCAAATGATATTTAATGATACATTACAAGGCCATTCTAAGCAAACTCCAAAAGTGCAAATGGCATATAATGCACATCCTTCACAATATTATGGGAACCCTTTAGATGGGAATATTTTCAAGCTTTAATGCGTGATACCTCATATAGTTTAGAGGTCTTATATCACATTTTTTGGAACTCTATATGAACATCCAGATGAACAAGATAAGTTTATTCCCTAAAAGTTAATTATATATCTTGATAAGGTTAATCATACGTAAAAGGGTAAGAAAAAAACAATCCCCTTTCCTAAGTGGCCCATACTTGAGAGAACATTACACTAGAGATACATAACGGATTCCATAGAATCCTTATCTACACCTACATAGTGTACCTAGTCACTAAGAGCACATAAACATGTTTAAATTACAACTGCATTGAGGAAACCATAAAGAGATAAACAATGGGTTCCATGAACCCCTACTCCTATTACCTCTTCATAACCAAAAATTCATATAATGCATACATATAATACTAAATATTCTACAATTTCTGATATGACACCTATCCATGCTCCTTGACAGTATCACCAATTTAATGTACCATATTTTGTATTTGGATATTACTATGAGCATATTTAGTGTAGAGTAGGATTACAAGATGTGTTAGTCCATGCGTTAGTAAATAAAATCTCTATAAAAAAGCATATAGATAATAAAACCTCAAGCCCGCTCCCTCATGAGGTGTTGTTAATGAATTTTAAGAGCTATTTAAATAAGGAATACTACAAAACCTTATAAATAACATCCCTCCTTCCAAGAGTAGACAAAAAACATGTTTTTCCATAGATTTGGTGCTCCAAGTATATGTCAATGATGAGTAACATGATCCTCCATCAATTCCTTTTGTACCAATGGCTTAGGCTCTTAAGTTTGATCAATTTATGCAAATAGGTGAAGCTTTTCTATAATAATTTTTGCATAGTAAGTTTGTATATCTAAAGCTTAAAAATGGTGGTCTTGGCTCACTTAATTATAGATTTATAAAAATGTTTAGAATTAACCATGACCATCCATCTTGAGATTAAGATGTGTGGCCATAAACTGATTCAATTTTGAAGGGATGAGCCATAAATATTCCCATTAATATTTAGAAGAATGGGGTATTGATGAGGCATGGGAGAACTTAATCTTGATATTTGTTCCATTAATGGCTTATGGATGCCACCCCATTGATTATGTCATGGGATGATGTAGATTTGAGGAATGAATTTGTAATAAATAGATTTTTAATAACTTTGATGGAATTTTCACTTAGGCTCTTGATTTGATTTAATTTGCTTAAGTGACTTTGATTAATTTTTTGCATTTCTTTAGGAATTTTTTGTAAACTTAATCAACCTAGTCGGAGTGTCATTTTATTGAGTCATAATTTGAATGAAGTATAATAAAAAGAAAGTGTTAGTTGCATATGCAACAATACCTAGTTAGGGCATTATGGATGCAAAATAACACATGCACATGATGTGTGTTATTGAATTTGAATAATTTAATGGTCTAGAACATAATTTTATGTGTCAAAATTTGAATCAAATTGATTTGATAAAATATAATAATCACATAAAATGCATTACCCCATTCAGGGATACATTATCCTAAATCAGCACTTGTACATGACAAGTTCAAACCATTTAGTGCATTGTCATACAATATTGCTTAGATTGAAAATTTTAGCATAATAGTAATAGGAATTGGATGTATAAAATTTTCCCCTATTTTAGAAGGTGTGGTGAGACATTCAGTCAAAGTGATATCTTTTCAAAGAATGAAAAAGGTCATTATAATTTAAAAAAAAATAGTTCCTACTTTTCATTTTAAAAATTTGCATGAATTGTAGAGAAACAAGTTTATAAAATGCCCCAAACATCATTTGGGTAGAACATGATGCCCCCTCAAGGGGCAAACAAAAAAATTGGAAATATTTGATGGGTGGGCACTCAATTGGAAGAATTTATAATCTTGTCAATTTCAGTAAAAGAGACTGAAAATGGGGCAATTAAAAGAAAGCAAAAGGAAAAATTGATCAAAGGCGATAAAATAGTAGCCCAAGAAAGATAAAATGTTATAAATATAGTCCTCGGGGTGAAAATTTTACTATATTTTGACCCTTGGGGTTCAAAACAAGTCATTTTAACCCCTAGCAATAGTAAATTCTAAGCTCTAGTATTTGCATGTGAGAGAGTTGAAAAAATGACCAACATCCCACACCACCATCATCTTAGGGAGCATGTGAGAGAGTACCAGTGACCACTAAGGAATGAATCATTGATAGATACCTTTTTGGTTGTTTAAATTAGTCATTTATGGTATTTAATACATGTAAGAATGTGGTAGTTGAGCGATCCCACCATTTTCCTAATTTGAAAAATGGTGAGTTCACCTGTGAAAATGGTAAGAACACTATGAGATCAATGATCTCACTAATAATTCAGTAGGATCATGGGTAAAAATGGTGATATCACCAAAGAAATGATGAATTTTCATTTTTAAGTGAACTAAATGATGGTTTTACTAAGATTGGTGGGATTAGCCTGCCCATTAGCAAGAATGACTTGCTGAATGATGAGGTCATGATTTTCAGCAGGATCACCCTATAGAGTAGTAGTAAGTCACACTAAATGTTGGGATCAACATAATAATGGTGAGAATGCTAATAGAAATATAATGGGGTATATAGGAGATTAGTCTAGGCCCAAAATTTAGAAGAAAATAGATAGAGACACATAAAGGACTAGTCTAGGTTTGAAAATTAGAAAAATATGATAGAAAGATAATTGACATGACACCCTATGATTTATTTGCAAGAGTGATTTATAGTGATCACATCATGGGAGTGGAACTCCTAAGTGCTACAGTGATAGGGGCTCATAACCGATGATCACATGGGCATCCTTGTTTCAGTAGAACTTTATCACCTAGCATGCTTGCTAATGATTTATATAGATAAAGTATACTTATTAGAACTAGTAGAGAGGTGGCATTATAATAACTATGTTTCATTTTCTAATTAGAGAGGCGATGGTGAAAAATGAGGACACGTATAGGATTTTATGGGTACCTATGCGAGGACTTAGGATTACTTGGATGGGGTCAGATGACATGTCATGTTGGATGACCTACTAGGGGAGTGGAATAATAGGTTGGGGATGAGTGCATAGACATGGATGCACTAGAGGAGTTGGATTGGCCTCCAAAAAGTGGACTAGGATAGGAAATAATTTCTCTAAAGGTAGTTATTTTGATAGCTATTGTTAGAGGCCTTCTACTACTTGAAAAGAGTGGGCATTTATTTCCTTTGGGGTTTATTGGTCTGGTGAAATAGATTTTCAATCACCTGACATGATTCACATGAGGACATGTGATTCTTACATAGCTTTACAAGGATATTCATATGATAGTGTATAGGGGAGGACATAACATAGGCCACAAAACACTACTAAAGATATGGGCCTAGAAGCATATCATAATTATACAAATAGTGGGGCTAAGATATAAGAGAGGACTAGAGGATCCTGTAACTTGGGTATGGTACCTAATAGGTCCAAGGATGTAAGGGAATTTTGGGGACCTATCATAGTATAGGTAAGCCATCGATGAGATGGATGATAGAGACTTAATTTGGCATCCCTACTTGGGGACAAAGTTTTTGTAGGTGGAGGACTTATTTATGATTGGATATATGATCACACCATGCTACATTATAGAGATACATGATTATGTAGTGGAGAGGTATAGGATATATCATGTCTATAAATAGTTTGATATGTAGTAGGACATCCCAAAGGTTATACATTACTTTGCACATGTAACTAGGGAGATCAGGGAGTGTGGGTCACTAGTTACCAAAGTAGAGGTGGTAACTAATTATGAGAGGGTGTTCTATGTGATTTTGGATTACATGGGAGGGGTTATATATGTAAGGGTTACATATGCATATGCCACATGGGGGATTGGAGTGTGACCTATCTGATTGATAAATCCATTACCCCAACATATAGTCCTTCAACAAAAGTGGGTAAAGATGACGAAGGATAAGGGACATACCCTATAATAGTAGTAGGGTTAGGTGATAGTATGTCAAACCATTATATATAATATTCCACTATATTTTGTACAGCCTCAGATACAACAAGATCCCATGGAGGACATGGAGATGGCTGAGTTAGATGGCTAGAATGTGGATATAGGGAATGCCCTAGGTGGTGATGGAGGACATGGTATAGGATAAAGATAGGCAAGGCCCTCAATCATAGGGAGGTCCATTGAGGACCAGACATTTATTGACAAGATCCATAGGGATATTTATACATGCTTCTCAAAGATAACAAGGCTATAGAGCACTGTGGCTAGGTTACAGGAATAGTTAGCTACTACACATGAGAGACCACTAGGATATAGGATCTAATTATAGTTAGGGATATAGATATTTTTATTTATATATATTAGGTATAATTCTTTCATAAACCTCATAACTTATTCTCTATCTAAACTGGTCTCAATCTACTTGATGATTTGCCATTCATAACTCCATGTCTAGTTCAATATTTCACTTCTTAGATGAGGTATAAATAATCCCTTTTATTATGTACATATGTATTTTAGTCTTAAAAAAACTTAAATTATTCCCATAACCTTTATCAAATAATTTTACAACTCAATACCTACCTCATACAGTTCTTCCTTCACATGTCCTTCATATGTTGTCACTAGGTAGGCAACCTTTTATTTCTCATGTCAAACTATGATATAGATATAAAGAGGTCAATATTATACCATTAATGGTATATTAATATATTTTTATACATGTTTAAATCCATTATAATTCATAATACTGACCACATCCTTAACCAATCCTTTACACAAGGATCACAAAGACTAGACAAGGCTAGTAGCCCTATTTTGGCCTTTTCCCTTTATTCATTAAATAAACACTTTTTAGAAGAAATAAAAACATTTATATACTTCCCTTATCTCCTATAATATACTTGTAAACTTTAAATCCTTTACTTTTCCTTCATCTACCACTTCTTTTGAAAAACTAACCTCTTTTAGGCCTAATTAGGCCTTATTTCTTATCTCAGTCCTAAAAGTCCATACTATATTGTATGTACAAATATAAATACATGTTATTAACTTTATTAATGTTAAATTAAACCTCATTACCAAGTTTTATAACAAACTAATGGTTATAACTCTTTTTACAAGCATAAACCTAATTCTAGGGTTTATTAGACCTACATAGGGGTGAGACCATATAAATTTAATAGATTAATTTATAATTAAATTTAAAAGATAAAATAAGATTTATTAGGTTTTTTTTACCTTCTATCATATTTCCAAATAGGTTTTGGGCTTAGTTCAATCCATTAAGGGTACCAAAAACACAAAAATACAGTTGATTGTGCATGTATTTCTTGATTGGGCAGGGGGTTTCCATTAGTTTTCCCACCTTTTAATGTATTTAAATCTCACATATGTTATTATTTACTCATAATTCATCTTAAGTCCTTATTTTATTCCCATCTTAAAATGTTCTCTTATTCCCTTGATTACATTTATCCCTTTTTGAATATGACTGTGCAGACAAGATGATAACCTATAGGACTAGGGTAACAATAAGGTCCTTTCCTTGATTTTAAAGATTATATTAATGGGAAAAATGACTATACATCCTACTTCCATTATATAAATTACTATCAACACCTCTTTTCACCTTTTCATGCATCAATTACAATCCTTTGTTGACTGATATCAAAATCAAGATAAAACTGTCTATGACTATGTATAAGAGTCCATGAACATACATTTCAAGAGAGATTTACCCCTACAGTGACAATAATTTAAATTAAACCTTTTCCATTTTTATCCATTCAAACTATGTAATCAATGATTATTGTAACAAGGACAAGAGGATAATTCCTTAATCTTCCCTTTCAACAAGATAGTGAGCCTAAAATAGGGTTTCTTATATGTGTAACAAGACAACCAATATCTGCTTTTCTTTACAAGGTTTTGGAACCTCAATGTATCACTATAATATTATCCACCATTCCTATAACCACTAAATAAGTATCATCATTTTACATATCCATAACTTGTCTCTTTAGACATAAAACTTACATACCTTACCTTTCAATCCTATGAACAGGGGTTAGAGAACTAGAACTCCTTTCTTGAATTACCAATCATATTGAGACTCTCATCAAGACATAAAATATTCCATGACACCTTACCCCACCTTTTACAATGATAATTTCTTGTTTATTGGATCTTAAAACAACTATATAGACTATTATTTTGACTATGATCAATAGCCCAATGGTTCAACTTGTAGACTTGTCTAACCTACAACACAAGACATATATCCACCTATTCATGGTCATAAGGAAATATAATGATATATAGAAATACACAACACATCAATAACATTTAAAGATCATAAATATACAAAATGTTCCTTGTCTATATTCATTCTATACTTTCTTATTTACAAAATTGTCCATATGGGGACCCCATCACCTTCTTGAGAGGTTTATAAAGTTTCTTTCACATTATTCCATGATATTATTTCTTGGATATTATCCAACCTATCTCTCACCCTATATAACTTCCAAACGACTTTTTTTTTTCCATTTTCAATGTATAATCTTTGGTTGGTTACACTAACATTTTTTCTATAACCAACTCTCAACGTACAAGGGGGGATTTTACACTAATTCATATGACTTGACTTAAGATATAAATATGATTTATATTCAAAAACTTTGTCTCTTGAATATAATAGACATATTAAACCAACTTATTCACCTAAACACTCCAAACACACAAAATAACCCTCTTAGAATCTCGACATATATTTGAATTTTCAAATTCTTATTTTTGGATGGAAAACTCCAAACACTTCCAATTATCAATTATAAGAATCTAAATGTCTCAAAATGACATTAAAAACATTAATTTACCTTCAAATGTCCCTTGACACACACTTCTAACTAATAATTGACCCACTTTTATCTGCTAATGAATAAAACATGAAATTTGACAACTTTAGCTTGATGCTCCTACATCATACTCCCTATGATGGAGAAAACTTTAGCCTCATAATTTCTTAATTGTATTGAAATTGGTTCTTTGAGGGTACATAATACTCAACATGATGTTGTTCCTTTGTTTTATTTTCTTTTTCTTTGCCAAACTCTTGCTTATCCTATTCTTGGTCTTATCTAGCTTCGTTGTCCATGCTTCTTCCACCTCTATGAAGTGTTCCAATTGATGTATCTCCTTATTTTATATATGTTCCATATTTTACAATTTGTATTTATCTCCATCATACTTATATTTAATCAACTTGTGTACATTTATCTTCTTCATGCTTGTTTGACAGCTTTCTTCTTCATGCATCTTTCTTGATTCTTGCTTGTCTAGTGGTTTTTGCTTCTTGTTCATGATATCCTATTATTTATTAGGATATAATGGCCTCTCATTAATCTAAAAATTCATCATTTTATTCATCACATGTTCCTTTTCTACCTCTACTTCATATTCCTTCACATTTTGAGGCTTTTGCCTATCATCTTACTTACTATGCAAGAGAAACTTCTTGTTCCTCTCATCCTCATCATAGTAAAATATTACTTGGAACCTTTTTGACTATCCATGACCATAATTAGTAATTGTAAACTCAAAATTATCTTTCCTAAATGAATAACTCACTTTGTGTGCTTCTTTATGCTCCATTTGCTTGCTTATTTGCACAACTTCTTGTGTTTTCCCTTGCTGATCTTCTTTTGAGGTTTCTTGGAGTTCCTCCTTGACGTTTACCTACAGTACCTAACTTATTTTTATCCCATTTGATATAATTAATATTTATTCCAACATATCTAACTCTTATTTCAACTTTTATGCATCAATCTCCTCAAAATTCTCATCAAACTTTGGTCCTCTTTGCTCTTCATTGTTTTGGGAAACTTGTTCTTTGTCTCCTCCTTGGACTCCCTCATTTTTGAGAGTCATATCAGCCTATTCATGATGCATACCTTGATTCTCAATCACTCCTTGAGTTTTTTCACCCTCATCTAATAATTCAATAGTTTCCATGTACAAAACATCTTCCTTATTGGATTCAAATTCAAGCATTTCATCATAAACAACATTGAAAAACATATGTATCAAACACTTATCTTCCTTAATGAATTATTTTTCTTATATGCATGGTTTTACCTTCAATTATTTGGTTTTATTTTCTTACTCTACCTTTCTTACTTGCTTTGTATGCTTGTCAACTTGTTCAATCTTCATGATTTCTTAGAACACACTTACAATATGATATTCTTGTGCTCTTACTTTTCCACCCATTTTCTGCCTTGTATCTTATTGGGCTACCAATTGATCCTAGTTTCATCTATTACATGCCTCATACCTTTGTTCTCTACTTTGACAACTTGGTATACTTTTCCACTTATGCTTTGCTTCCACACTTGTGCTTGTTTTGCAACCATACTTTTTCCTTGCTTGACCTCTTGTTTGAGGTTTAAATCCTTCTTATCATCATCAATTTGTTTCATCCACTTAGGCCATACATATCCATTCCCTTGTTCTCCTTTTGAGGGATGAATTCTATCATGATTTTCCTCAACTTACATATCATCCTTTTCCTCTTCACATATGCAATAAAAAACAACATGTAAACATTCATTTACCTCCAATGACAACTATTTCAAGCTTGTATCTTAATTCATGTCTTCATGGATGATATCCATGTCTTATTTAGGAACCTTATTGTCTTATAGGTGAACCATATCCTTTATTTTATTTTTTGTACTTGTAAATGCATCATAATACTCTTCATTTTCATCATCTTCTACATGTGTCTTGCTCTCAATATTCACCATATTATCTTCTTCAAGAGATTATTTGTCTTTGTCATCTTCTTACCACTTAATGGGTGACATTATTGGCCCATTCTTCATAATATTTGAGGCCTCATGCTTGGCCTTCTATTGAATAGATTCTTGTCCTTATCAAAGGACTTTGGGGATTTATATCTTATCTTTATTTATCACTCTTATTTTCCTTGATGTTTACCTTAACACATCAAACCTAAAACCTCTTCTTCTCCCTCAATACCCTGCAAGGTTATCTCTCATGCCTATCTCATGAAAATATGCATCTTCTGAAATTAATAAAATGTAAAGAATTCAATTTTTTTTTACCCAACTATGGCTTAAATTTATCTGATACCAAATGATGCAAATATATTGGGGAGAAGTCTTTCATAAGCCTCATATCTGATTCTCTATCCAAACCGGTCTCAATCAACTTGATGGTTTGTTATTCACAACTACATGTCTCATTCAATATTTCACTTCTTGGATGAGGTATAAATAGTCCCTTTGCTTATGTACCTATGTATTATAATAATAAAAACAATTAAATGATGCCCATAACCTTTCTAAAATGATTTACAACTCATTACCTGTCTCATATAATTCTTCCTTTGCAAGTCCTTCATATGTTGTCACTAGGTAAGCAACCTTTGATTTCTCATGTCAAACTATGATATAGATATCAAGAGGTCAATATGTTTCCATTAATGGTATATTAATATCTTTTTATACATGTTTTAATCCCTTATAATTAATTATACTGACCACATCTTTCACCAATCCTTTACACAAGGATCACAAAGACTAGACAAGGCTAGTAGCCCAATTTTGGCCTTTTCCCTTTGTTCATTCAATAAAAGAACTTTTTACAAGAAATAAACACATTTATAGACTACCCCTATCTCCTCTAAGATAATTTTAAAGTTTAAATCCTTTACTCTTCCTTCATCTACCACTTCCTTTGAAAAACCAACCTCTTTTATGCCTAATTAGGCCTTATTTATTGTCTCAGTCCTAGAAGTACATACTAGACCATCCGTAAAACTCTAAATAAATTTTATTCATGTTAAATTAAACCTAATTACCAAGTTTTATCATAAAATGATGGTATAACTCTTTTTACAAAAAATAACCCTAATTCTAGGGTTTACCATATAAAATTTAATAACTTGATTTGTGCTTAGATTAAAAATATAAAATAAGCTTTATTAGGTCTGTTTCACATTATATAAGCTTTAAAAATAGTTTTTGGGATTATTTAAATCTATTAAGGGTACTAAAAACATAAAAATACATTTGACTATGTAGTATTTCTTGACTAGGCAAGGGGTTTCCATTAGTTTTCCCACCTTTTCATGTATTTAAATCTCACCTAGGTTATTATTTACTCATTAATATTAAGGCCTTATTTTATTACCCTATATAATGTTCTCTTACTCCCTTGAGTACATTTATCCCTTCTTGAATATGACTATGAAGACAAGATAATAACTTATAGGACTAGGGTAACAGTAAGGTCCTTTCCTTGATTTTAAAGCTTATCTCAAAGGGTCCAATGGATATACATCCTCATTCAATTATATAAATCACTATCAACACCTCATTTCACCGTTTCATGCATCAATTACATCCCTTTGTTTATTGACAACAAAAGAAAGATAGAACTGTCTATGATTGTGTATAAGAATCCATGAGCATACGTTTCAAGAGATATTTATATCTAAAGTGACAATACTTTAAAATCCACCTTTTCCATTTATATCCATTTAAACTATGTAATCAATGATTCTTGTAGCAAGAACAAGGGGACAATTCCTTAATCTTCCCTTTCAATAAAACTATGAGCCTAAAATAGTGTTTCTTATATATGTAACAAGGGTATGAATGAATAACCAAGATCTAATTCTATTTACAAGGTTTTACCATGTCAATATAGAACTATAATATTAGCCACCATTCCTATAACCACTGAATAATCATCATCATTTTAACATATCCAAAACTTGTCTCTTTGGACACAAAATTTAAATACCTTACCTTTCAATCCTGTGAACAGGGGCTAGAGAACCATAATTACTTTCTTAAATTACCAATTATCTTGAGACTCTCATTAGGACATCCAAGAGTCCATGACACCTCATTCTATCTTCTATAATGATAATTTCTTATTTATTGGCTCTTAAAATAACTATACAGACTATTCTTTTGACTGTGATCAATATCCCAATAGTTCAACCTACAGACTTGTCTAACCTATAACATAAGACATATATACACCTATTCATGGTCATAAGTACCTATCATGATATATAAAAATACACAACAAATCAATAACATTCAGAAAGCATAAATATATAAAAATTTCCTTGTTTATATTCATTCTATACTTTCCTGTTTACAAAATTATCCATATGAGGACTCCATCACCTTCTTGAGAGGTCTACAAAGTTTATTTGACATTGATTCATGATATTATTTACTAGAACTTATCCAACCTATCTCTCACCCTATCTAATTTCCAAATCACTCTTTATTTTCCATTTTTAACATAGGATCTTTGGTTGGTTACACCAACCTCTTTTCCATAACCAAATCTCAATGTACAAGGGAGGATTTTACACTTATTCATATGACTTGACTTAAGATATAAACATGATTTGTATTCAAACCCTTTATCTCTTAACTATAATATACCTATTAAACCAACTTATTATCCTAAACACTCCAAACACACAAAATAACCCTCATAGACTCTTGACATATATTTGAATTTTGAAATTTATGTTTTTGGAGGGAGAACTTTCAACACTTCCAATGCTCACTCCTAAGACTCTAAAGGTCTCAAAATGACCTTAAATAAATTAATGGACCTTCAAAGTTCCCTTGACACACACTAATAAATAATCATTGACCCACTTTTATCTACTAATGACCAAAAAATGAATTTTGACAACTTTAGCTTGATGTTTTTGCATTATATTGTAGGTCTTAGAAGATAGGTGGCATAACTATCAGGGGTTTAGGACCAGTTATCCATAAAGGATTTAAATTTTGTGATAATGGTTGGGGAGTGATAATTTTATCAGATGGAGGTTTATAGGATGACATAGGAGAGAGATGAGGCTTGAAAAGCAGGGATATATAGGGGTTGGATCAGTGAGAGTCTTGGTTGATGTGATTACAACCAAGGATGATGTCTTATGCATGAAGGACCATGTATTATGCACCAAGGATGATATAACCTATTGGAGGTGAACTTATGAGGTGACAATTCCTATGGATCAGAGAGTGGCTTCTTATAGGGAGTATACGAGGTCACAATAAACTAGTCAAACCTCCAGGTCTAGACATGGGATAGATTCAAAGTAGTTAGTGATGCATCTGGCTACTTAGCAGGGTGTCATAGGGCCTCCACCACCACTTTCAAGGATGAGCATGATAAGAGCTTATTGTGCTAGTTCTATTTTTTTGTACTTATGATATGTATAGATATTCTCATGATGTATAGAAACATGATTTCAAGAGATATATATGGCATGCATTTTTATCTTATTATTACTTGTATATGGACTTTTAATATTATTTTATTTTTGCATGATGTTTTCATTGATATTTCTCTTGTTATGATATGTTAGTTTTAGGATATCACGTCCTTAGTTAGCATATGGATATTGATGTTTTTGTTTTGATTTATGCATGACTAGATGGTAGAATATAATTTAGGAGATGCACATCCTAAACTAATCATAGAAATAGTCAATTAGACTCATAGTGTATGTAAAGATATGCACATCTTGCATAGATTCTTATGTTAGGTATGGTGTATTTAGAAATGTTCATCAAAGCTATATTGACTTTTGGATTCGGAGCACTTGGTGTTTAGTATAATAATTTAATATTATACATCATAAGTATGAGTAAATCATAATAAAATTATATTTCTATTTTCACCTTGGCCAGTTCAAATGTGAATATTTATAACTAAGGATATGATAAAAATTACCAAAACTAAAGTTACAACTATTTAATTTTAAACAACAAATTAAAAAAAGAAAAAGAAAAAAACAATATAAAAGTCTATCCTAACCTAAAACCAAGATGTGAAAAATCAAAGTTTATGTAGGACCAAGAATGTATAAAAGTAAAGCAAAAACAAATTAATTAAAAATGTGAAATCAAGATATAAGTAATCAAGAGCCACACATATAAACAAAATGTACTTAGAGAACAAACAAATAATAAAACAAGTCAAAACACAATCCTAAATAAATTGAGCCTAGATGAAAAATAGACTAAAAATGTTTATAGAATACACTTAAACATAAAATACTATAAATAACAAGACCAAACAATAAAATAAATGAATAAAAGAAAGGTACAATAACATACTAAGAAACAAATAACAAGCTACTAATAAAATGAACAAATAAAAAAACAATAATAGAGAAAATAACAACTCAATAAGACAATAATGAAAACATAATAAAACACCAATAAACAAAATAAGGACACAACACAATTCAAATATAAACTAACGAACGAACAACAAATCAAAAATAAAAATAAATATAGAGATTAAAAAACACCATAAAACAACAATAAAAGTAAAATAAACACACATAAACAAAGGTTAATTATTCATGTAAGTGTAAATATAGGCATTATGGTCTATGATAGGGTGATCCCTAAGCTAAGAAATAATTAAATGGTACAAAAAAATAAGAAAAAAAGAGACAATTTTCCCTAAGTGATATTGAAACAATAACACAAAATGAAATGGGCAAAATAGAAGAAAAGGAGGGGGTAGTTAGGTTGACTCCAGATGCATGAGACAAGTAGACTCTACCTATATAGTTCCATGGATGCAAGATCAAACATGAACTTTAGGCCAAATTTAGTTCTTCTAAGAAATGGGATAGAATAAAAGTGATGATAAGAAACCATGATTATAGTGTAGAGGAATAAGGAAATGGGCTCATAAAATGGTGAGTGCATAAGAGATAATTAATCATAAAATGGTAAAAGCATGCAAATGATTGCTCATAAAATAGTGAGAGCATGAGATATGAATAAACAAAGCTTTAAGATAATGTTTTTGGTCCTTTTATCTATCAATTTATAATGTTTTTATGTTTTTGGGATAAGCAACAGAACTAAAATATTAACAAAAAGGCTCAGGGAACTACCTAACTAAGGAGATGCACTTCCACAAGCAAGAGTTAAAACAATAGTTAAACCATTTGTAATGGGGATTATGAATATAAATAATGTTATAGGGAACTGACTAAGCAAGGAGATGCATGCCCAAGAATAAGAGTTCCAATAATAACTAAAAATGTCTGCAATGGCCTTTTTGATCATGTCAAGGTGACAATGCATACTAAATAAGAACAAAATAATAATAGAATAATATGTAGTGTTCAATAAATCTAAAGAACCATTCAACAGGAAAAAACCATGTACTAATACATCCTTGTTCACTTATCTATAATAAGAAGCTATGAAATACTATTCAGGTTGAACCACTTTATATAATGGGAGATGAGTGTGTCTATAATGCCTATGAATCATAATCAGGATCATAATTGGTTATGGAATAGAGTTGTCCATGTTAAAATGGTATACAATATGAAAAGAATATTATTTTAGGTAAAATCATCTAGGTTATAATGGACTAAAATGGGATAAAAATGAGTCCAATGGAATATAAATGATCCAACATGCCAATGGTCTAGGGGTACAACCATTCAAAGTTACAATAGTCTAAAGTTACAATGGTCTAAGGTAGTACAAGAATAGTGTTCAAGATAGAATGGTTTAGGATAGAATGAGACAAAATAAAAATGGTCTAGGATAGGATGGTCTAGAGTATAATAATTGTATAAATTATCTTGACACAAGGTGACCCCAAGTAAGGGGTCTTGTAGATAATGATTCAAAAGTTTGTTAAGCATAGAATCACTTGAGATGTATAATATTCATAGGTTCTAAGAGTTCTTTGCTATTTGGAGTAGCCAATCGATATACCCATGATCTATAATTTGATGTGACAATATATGGGCCCAAATAATTAGGTTGAAACTTGTCCTTATTTTTGCATTCAACATTAGTATTCTTTTGAATTTCCTTTAAGACCAAAACACCAATTTTAAACTCCCTAGGGAGGATGTGCTTGTTATAACTTATACACAATTTATTCTGATATGATTGTAAGTTGTCCAAGGTAGCTAAATGCTTGCCATCAAGGATCTCAATATCTTGTAACCTAGAAAATCTACAATATTATTTATTTTCAATGTTCTCCAAGGATATCTACAGTGAAGGTAGTTTGATCTCAATCAAGATAATAGCCTTTATGCCATAAACAAGGGAGTATGGAATAGCTCTTGTGGGAGTTTGATGATTAGTGTGATAAGGCTAAAGGGTGGGAAATATTTGTAAGTGAAAATTATGGCCAAAATCATTGATAATATTCTTTAGGATGGTAAAAATGGTTTTATTAGATGCCTCAGCTTGATTTTTTCCTTACAAATTATATGGCATGGATTTATTGTGCCTGATTTTAAATTTGGCACAAAGAGCCTTAATATCTTGGTTTACAAATGATCCACCATTATTGAATATAATACTAGTTATGAGACCATATAGACAGATGATATGGTAATGGATAAATTTTCAATCTACTTCTTGGTGATGTAAGTGAGAGGAATGGCCTCAATCCACTAAGTAAAATATTTAGTAGTAGCAAGAAAGTGCTTATGGCCATCAAAAAAGGTTGGGTTGATTTCTCTAATGAGAATGAAGCCCCATGTAGAGAATGACCATGGTGTAGTGATTGACTAGAGTGTTTAGGAAGGTGAGTGTATCAAATTACCATGTTGTTGATAAGCAAAACATTTATTGACATAATTACAAGCACCTATTTCCATCTTGGGCTAGTAGTATCTTGTTTTAATTAGTTTCTTCACTAAGACTACACCATTGGTGTGAGCCCCAAACATTTCTTCATGAACCTCCTTAAGTGATAAATTGGATTCTCCTAAGGATAAACAATAAAGTAGTGTTCCATGATATCCTTTATGATAAAATGTGTTTTTAAGGAGGGTATAATGGGCTATATGATAAAGGAAAATTTTATAACAGTTATTGGAAAGGTCAAGCAAAAAGACTTGGTCATGTAAATAATTATAGATGTCTTGAAACCAAGGTAATTTAGGTGGGGGATTGGAACTAATGATGATGCATACCCTCTTTGAATCTGGAAATACATGAGTAGGCTATAGAATATTTTTAATGAGAAATCGATACTCTTAAGACTTGTTGGAAATTTGTATCGTGGACCCAATTATTTCCATTACATTGACATATCTATTATTGGCCCATGGTATATGTTCAGATTCTAGGGATTTGAAGTGAGTCTTGAGATTATCCACAATATGCTTGTAAGGTAAAATCTTGTCATCTCAAGTCTAATATTGATCTATAGTTTGATTAATAATCAATTGGGAATCCCCATAGACCATTAAGTGTTGGATATCTCACTGTACTATAAGATGAAGTCCTATAATAAGTGATTCATACTCAACCATATTATTGGTAAAATGAAAATTAATATGAAACACTTTTAGAATCAGATCCCCTTATGATGTAATCAACAAAATATCAACCTCAATTTCATAATATGTAAAGGAGCTATCAAAGTATAACTTCCACTATCTAGGTTCTTGTTGCACTTCTACTATCATAATAGAATCATCTATAAAATCAAATTTGAGTGGTTTAGCATCTACAATAGGAGCTTATACGAGTTTATCTATAATGCCCTACCCCTTGATATCCTTTTAATTCTAGTACTTAACATCAAATTTGATTAAGAGCATGATCTATTTGGCCATACGACCTATGAGAGTTTCTTTGGATAGTAAATTTGAGAGGGTCCAATTTAGCAATAATAATGATTTTATTATTCAACATTTAGTGTCATAACTTTTGGGAAGCAAACATCATTACTAAACACACCTTCTCCATAGTTGTATAATTATGTTCATAATACATAAGTGTGTGAATAAAATAGTAGACCATATGTTCCTTTCCATGTTCATCATGTTGGGCCAAGAGTGCCCCCAGTACATGTCTTATTGCTAAAATATAAAGAACCAATGGTTGTCCAAGTATTGGTGGTATCAAAATTGATGGGTCAGCCAAGTATGTTATGAGATTCTCAAATGCTAATTGAAATTCAACGTCCCATTGAAAATTGACCCCTTTCTTCAAGAGGTGTGTAAATGGATGGCACTTATCTGCCAGTTGTGAAATGAACCTATGAATAGATTGAATCTTTCCTTGTAGGATATAGAGTTATTTGAGATTAGAAGGTGGAGGCATTTATACAATGGACTTAACCTTTATATGATCTAATTCAATCCCTCTTTGTGACATAATGAACCCTAAAATTTTTATTGAAGTGATGCCAAAGATACACTTATTAGGATTTAGATGAACCTTATACTCACGGAGTCTCTCAAATATTCTCCATAGCACATTAAGATGTCCAACACATGTTTTTGATTTGGCTAGGATGTCATCAACATAGTATTCAAAAATATTTTAAATCATGTCATGGCATGTTTATAGGTGGCCCCATCATTATTCAAGCCAAAAGGCATGATTTGATAGCATAATGTCCCCCATGGTGTGGTGAATGCAATTTTTTACTAGTCCTCTGGAGCTATCTTGATATGATTGTATCCTAAGAATCCATCAATAAGGGGCATCATCTCATACCTAGCAGTAGAATTGATAATCATGTCAATATTGGTAGAGGAAAATTATCTTTTGGACATGCCTTATTGATATCTATAAAATTAGTAAAAATGCATATACCCTATGGATTTTTGATTACTAAAACTATGTTTGATATCCATTTAGAATAGTCTAGTGGTCTAATGAATCCAAATCTTAATAGTTTCTCCAATTATGCTTTTACCAAAAGAGTGATGCATCTTTCTCAATTTTTGTTTGTCTAGTTTAGCATCTAGATGGATAATAAGTTGATTCATAACCAAGTCAGGGTCTAAGCTTAGCATGTTAGAATAAGCCCATGTAAAGATATCAATGAAGTTTATTAGAATGGTGACAATGTGGTCACACTCTTCATCAATAAGAGAAGCTAAAAAATAAATAATTTTAGGGTTATTATAAGTCCCCAAGTTCATTTTCATGGTGTTTTCTAAAAGGAGTGTAAAACCATCTTATAGAATAGTGGGCAATGTCTAATCCTGGTTCTCTTTTTTTACTTCAGCTTCTAGTTGTTCTTCATGAAGCTCTAGATAATAAGATGAATTTGAGTTTACCAGTTTAGGTAGTGTCCAACTAGAAAATATATTTATAAAGTCAAGAGAAAGAAACTCAAAGACTTTTTGTTGTTTAGATGTGATACCATAACTGGATATAGAGCTAGGACTTGGTGGACATTATGCATCCTTCAGAGATGAGCAAAATTCTTCATACAAGAGAACCTAAAATATGTTTTCACTCAAGAGATTGTCTTTTTCTCTACTATTTCCCTGATCAATGAGTGCCTTAAAGAGGTTTTAACTGAAATATCTCAATGTTTTATCTTTTTTATGACCAAGAAAGTTTGGCTACTCTTCAAAGTAGGCATAAGAGTCGAAGGAGAAGCTAAAGCCTTGCTTATGATCACCAATTGGAAATATATCTCTAAGGCCCATGTACTCAAAAATAGATTTCTAATTCTTAAATTTGTTGAAGAGTTTAATAGAATCTTAATAGTCCTAATCAATGAGGTCAAGATGGCAAAGACAAAGGAGACAATGGGATGTGATGGTCATAATGGAGTTAGAGTCAAATAGGTCTATGTCAGCAAGCTCATCATAAATTCTATAATAGGATGTTGCATCACTTTCAAGAGTCTCATTGCTATTCAATTTAGAAGAATCACTATCAAAATACATGAGGTCACCCCAAGTGGTATGAATATGAGAGCTTGATTCATATTAGGCTTACTAACTGATAATGGTTCTAGGATTCCTTCCTCTTATGGTTCGAGGCCTTTACATGTATAATCAAAGTTATCCATAATATGATTAGGGATAGGATACTTATGAGTTTAAAAATAGTTAGTAATGCCATCAAAATATAACCAGTCTCCTTTAATAAAAGCTTCTTGATCTTAATTTGGTGAAGTAGGAAGTATAAATACCATTGGTGTTTTTTGTATATCTTTCTTATTTTTCCAAATCATATTGGGCCTATAAGGGATTTGATGAGGCTTGGGTTTGTCTAAAGACTTAAGAGACTTGGGAAACTTATCAATGTGAAAGGCATGTTTTATATGGTATGTAAAATGCCTATGTCTTCAATAGTGACCTTTTTTGCAAGTGCTATTGGAAATGGAATAGATGAAGTAGAAATAAACTCACTTAGGGTGATATAATTAGACTTAGGTGGTTGAGAAACTATTCCATTATTATTCTTCATGACAAACTCAGAACCAAGGCAATAGTTATAATTGTAAAATTCAGCCTCTAGGTATTTGCAATATTGGTAGAGCTATAGATCAACAAGAATGGTGACTTCAATCCCATCATGGGGGAACTTGAGGCACTAGTGTAAAGTGGATTGGATATACTGTACTTCATGGATCCAAGGATGATCAATAAGTATGTTATAAGGTAATTCAATATCCATAATATGGCACAAAGGATGATGGGACACCAACCTAATAATGATTAATAGACAAGTAGTTCTAGATGATTCCCTTTTAGCATTTTCATATGCCTTGATCATGATTATCTCTAGATGGATGTCTTTGAAAGTATAACCCAATCACTACACTAACTTGAGATAGATTATGTTTAACCCTAAACCACTATCTATAAGATCACACTTGATCTTATGATTTTTGATGATGACCTCAATATACAAGGGGTTATTATGGCTAAGACCAAGAGTAGACATGTCCCTCTAATAAAATTTAACTTGTTGGAAATGAGATAAAAGTCATATAAGTGTTTGGAATTGTTTAAGGTTAATGTCTTGGGAAATAGTGGACTATTGAAGAAAATCATTCAAAATAGTTTTGTGGACTTTTAACATGCGTAAAAGGTCTAAAATAGAAAATTTTATAGAGGTTTTACTTAGTTGGTCTGAGATGCTATATGGATTTTCAACAAAAGTATGAGAGCATTTAGCCTTGACTGGTATAGTGTTTAGTTTTAGATTCAAAGGCATAGTATTCACATTTGGTCTAGTGTTAGAAGAGGGCAAAGGGCCCTTGAGAGTGACTCACGAGCATCTAATTGTGATTGTGTAATCTAGACTCAACAAGGGGCCATTATAATTAGAAGAAGGAAAAGGACCTCAGATGGTGACTCATGAGCATCTAGCTATGTTTGCACAATTTTGAGTTAGTGGGGAGTCATAATAATTAGAAAAAGGGAGGTCCAGAGATATTAACCCATGAAAATTGAGGTATAACATAATTCATTAAACCTAGCATGAAATTAATTGAAGAGGAGGGTTTTAACCTTATAATGGGGGATCTAGTACTTTGAAGAGCATTGGATAGTTCATGAGCTTTGATGGTGATGATGGTAGTGTGATTTATAGAAATATGTCCTATGGTGCTATTATAATCATATGTCATGTTATTATAACCTAGGGTATTAGTGTATACACATAATATTTTTAACTTTTATGAAATACCTGATGTTTTACATCTTTCGAGAACCTATCATGACTCAATCTCTTTGAGTGCATGCCTTAAGGGGTGCACCAAGAAAGGGGTGGGCAGACCTTTGGTGATTCATAGGATTTTTGTCCCTTATTGCCACATTATTTCCAATCCATTCATCTCCTAAAGCCTTTCCCTAAGCTATTTCTCCTTCCTTTCACATTCCTTTAGTCTTTTCCTCTTTCTATCCTTCTTATCCTTACTTGACACCCTTTTAACTTGTTTAACAAATTAGGTCAACCTAGTCAACCTAGTGTAGTTTAGGGTCACTTTAGCTCTTTAGGTTTGTTAGCCTTTTGGCCAACTTAGCACATACTTTAGGCATTAGCTAGAAAATATGTTAGGTCAACTAGGTCAACCTAGCATAACTGACATTCCAAAAATATTTTAGGGTGAGATAATCCAAAGTATACAAGGTCATTTTGGTCAATATAAGAATATGCAATCAAGAGTTATTATTCACTCGTGTTTATTCACAATCTACTCTTTTACCATTTTACTTGAGGAGTCTTACCTTAGGTTTCTTATTTTGAAGAATTTAGTCTTATGGATATGTCTTAGATGATTTGGCCTAAAAAAGTGATCCTTATGAACCACAAAAACCTCTTGTGAAGCCCCATTATCTAAGGGAGAGATTGAATCATGACGGATTCACATTCAGGTAAGTATATTCTAACTTTGTTCTACTCTCTTTTAGTAGATAGAAGTATCATAAGGTTGGATCGAATAATATTACTCTTCATATTATATGTATTAGGGTGTTATTCATACTTAATTTATTTGAAGTTCCCTATACATATTTGATTACTTTGCATCGAACCCCTCACATTGTGCCACAAGATTTGGTGTGCACTAGATTAGTTTATTTTTCTTGTTATTAGAATAGTTTACTCTCTTATTTATTAGCATAAGTGAAATATTAAATCATAGGACTCTTTTAGGGTTATTATGAAATTATGATAGACTATAGGATTTGGAACCCTTCTTAGTATGTTATGTTGTGACAAGTGATACAAGTGATCCCCTACTTGGGTCTAGCAGATCCCCATATTGGTCATGCTCCCACTTAATAAGTGTATACCCAATCAAAAGTGTAGGTGTGCTCTATTGTATCTGATCTAAGATTAATTCATGTGCATCATGCAATTTTGATTGCATACATTCTAGTGAACCCAACATGAAACTAACCCTTGTAGGATTTATTTTACTTATTTCATTCTTTTTGTAATCATTTCTATCATATATTTTGACACAATAGTTTGATTTTGTCAACCTAATTATTTTTCTCTATGTATAAGAACAAGTAACTATATTGATGAACTTGACCCAATATAGGTTTTTAGCTCTTTTTAGACTTCTAGTTCAGCTTACTAGGTCAACCAAGTTGACCTAGCACATTTTCAACTGCTTTACAGTAAGTTCCTATATAGCCTAAATGATCAGCTTGACCCATTACAAGTTTCATTTTTCTAGACTTCCAGATTAGCCTACTAAGTTGACCAGCTCAACCTAGTGCATTTTCAAACTTCTAGTTCAGTCAACTAGGTCAACTAGGTTGACCTAGTGCATTTTTAACACTTTTTAGCAGGTTTTTGTATTCCTTGGTTGATCAGCTTGACCCAAGTTATAGATTTTTGACAAATTTCTTTGAGGTTCTTCATTAGCAATCTCCTTTATTTCTATATCTAAACCATCAAGGTCAATATTTTATTCTCTATCACTTTCTATTCTATACTTTCCTTTGAAGTTTGTAGTCTTCAAAACTACCCCTACATAGCCAACTAGATCGACCTAGTTAACTTAGTTCTATGTTTTGTGTGTTGTCTAAAACAACTAGGTTAATCTAGTAGGTTTTTTAGACCTTGTATTCAATATTACTAGCTCGACCCTATCAACCTAGTTATGTATGTTATGTATATAGGGTCTTCACTATACCTTATTTCAAAGTTGGAATTCACCTTGTATGCTAATCACAGCTTTTATTTCAGTTGTTTGCATGCTTAGAATAGTTCACATAGTCTAATTATGAGGCTTTTAATTAACTATTTGGTTTCTATTTTATGCACACATGGCCAAATCACATAACATCAATGATCATTTTAACATTTGACTACCCATGCCAACCTACTTGGATTTCATCACTAAGGGGGAAGCTGAATTGATTCTATGGTAAAGTATAAAGCGTGTTTAATGGTATATTTTGGATAATCACCTGACACCCTTATCGTTGGAGTGTGTTAAGTGAGGGAGTAGGCCCTAACACCAAGCTTGTATCATTGACACTATAGTCCCTTTCATCCTAAACTCACCTAAAATTATCCATATATTATTATCTATTACCTTGCTTACAATGAACTCCCTATCATTTAAAAATTGTTCTTAATCATCTAATTAACATTCTAGGTTGACCAATTAGCTATCTTTACTTTCCAAGTTGTCTACTTGCTCTTTTATCAATTGTGTGTGCAAGAACTTGCATTAGCCAACATTGGTGTAAGGTTTTTCTTTGTGTGCATTAATTGGATTGGCTAGTGTCAATTCAATTTATTGTCTATTTACTTTTAGAATTTAATTTCCTAGATTAACTATAATATTATCTTGATCTATTTCGTATTATGTCATCAATATTTTATTTTTCCCTATCTGCTATACTAGGTCAACCTAGTTGACCCAGTACTATCACAAACCCTCTTTTTTTCCCCTATTCACTATGATAGGTTGATCTGGTTGACCTAGTATAATTTATAGGTCCTATTTTTACACTAGGTTGATCTGGCTGACCTAGTTCTATTTCTTACTTTCCCTATTTATCAACCTAATTCTTCATCTCTTCCAAATTCCATTATGTTCATTTTCCTTCTGTTAGAATGAGGTTTCCTATCAAAATATTTTTTGACAATCTTAATCCATTTATATCCTATATGGGATGTTCATTTCTCCCTTTCTTTTCCTCCCAAGAACACCATCACTCTTGGGGAATTTCTTCTCCTCCTTCATCTACAAATTATAACATGGTTAAAATAAAACCTCAAGATGAAGTTGATGGATCCAATCCTTTCTAAACCTACCAATAAACCCATCCAAATCTTCAAACTAATGTAGGAGTGATTGACACAAGCTTATTTAACAGTCCCACTAACAACCCTTCTTCTAATAATCCTCCCCCCAACACCAATTTGGGGAGTGCTCCTTTTAACAACAATCTACAACCCAATTATTAGCCCAAGTAATTCAACAAATGAACATTATGAAAAACCCTAATACCAATAAAATGATGCAACATCAACAACACTTGATCAATGTGGCTAATCAACCTCCAATCATGCATCCTCAAGCTAATCCTAAATACATTCCTCCACCTCTTAGAGATGCCTCAGGTAATGTCATTCCTCAACCAATAATGAATAACAAGATGTTTTAAACCATTAAAAATGATCCTTTATCTCCCTTTATTGTATCTATTAACATCGGTAACACATCACCAAATTTAAATATGATGGGACTAAAGATGCCACCTTATTTATTAAAGTCTTTGGTAATATCTACAAAGAATGGATCCAAACTAATACATTTGCTACTAGTAAAATTTTAGTTAAAAGTTTTACTAGTGATGTATTAGAATGGTATAATAAATTAACTCAACATTCTATTTGGTAACTTGAAGATTTGGTTAATCCTTTAGTTAAAGAGTTTCAACATAATGATCTTCCTAAAAATTATCTTTTCCATTTCGTAAATGCTAAGCAATCTCCTAACAAATCGGCTCATGACTTTATTAAAATATGGAAATCATTAGATCATAAAGCCAATAATAATATGTCTGATGATAACCTATTCAAACTCTTTATTACCACTTTAACTCCCACTCTTCAATACAAGGTTTGAACCTTTACTCCTCAAACTCTTAATGAAGCTCTTGACCAAGCTAAATGAAAATACTTTCATATAGAGCAATTTGAACCTAATTCTAAACTTCTTAAAGGATCTTTTCAAACATCCAATACTATCACTAGTAACACTTATCAAACCAAACTAGGACTTGTAAAAAATGATATCCCTTTACTATCTCACATAACTCTTTCGGTATATGAAATGAGACAATTTTTACCTCCCTCTAAACCTTTCATATATCCTAATGCTCCTCCTAAGTGGTATGATCCCAATATTTTTTGTTGGTTTCATGCCGACATTGGGAATTTTCATGAATCTTGAAGAGGGATATCTAAATGTGTTATTTCTTACATGCTTGGTGATTCATTCGACCATGAGACCGTTATAAAAAATCATCATCAAGAATACATCAATGCTTCTAAAAAATGACAAACCTTTAAATCTTATACATCTAATAACCAAAAATATTCTTCCCATAATCAATTAACCTCCAAGGATGTTTATGGAATTGATGTCGATTATGATCAATAGTTTAATAACTCTCAATATGTCGATATAGCTAAGGTCAATTATCATTAGAAACTAGCTCACAAAGATCTTTTTATCAAGCCTAAGAAACCTTATTTGGAGGAATAATTGCTTTAAGGTACCACCACCATCAATATTGAATCAAAAGAACCTAAGGAACAACTTCATCCTCCAACCACATCCATTCTTCCAAAGTCTAATTTATCTTCTAGACCTCATGGCTCTTCCTCTAAATCTCATTGGAATTTTCTTCAAGAACTTAACTCTATGCCATGTAAGATTCCTCTTATGGATTTGGTTCGCACTTCACGTTATCATCATAAATTTCTTATTCAACAACTCCAAGAGATCGAAGATCCATATTATTTAGATGAAGAACCACATTTTATTGAATCTCAACCAACTAACATTAATACCCTTGAATCTATTTGTCTTGTCAATCAAATTCTACCCCAAGGTTTGCACCTTTCAAATTTGGCCAAGTCCAGTACTTAGTTTTCCTTCAGAAGAAATGGTCTTTGACAAATCCCTAAAAAATACCAAGTTTTATTTATTTTGGAAGGTTATTTTTGGTCTTTGTTCTAAGTCTTTGCCTAATTCTTTTGGGTTTTTTTCCCTAAGCCCTTACCGAATTCTTTTAGGCTTTTTGTTCGAAGCCTTTTTTCCTTAAGTATATTTCTTTCAAACTTTTGTTTTTGTAACTTTTTTGAAGGGTATTTTTCCTTCTGAACGGTCCAATTCAGCTCTTTTGAAGGAATTCTTGCAGAGAAAATGGACACTTTGAAATCTTTCGAAGGGTACATTTCAAAATTCTAAAGGTCACTTTAGTTTTTTTTAGGGGCAATTTTCAACTTTTTTGAAGGACTCTTTCAAGCCAAAATGGACCCTTGCAGTTTTTTCAAGGGCACTGTTCAAGAAAAATGAACCAAAAAAAAAGTTTGAAAGGTATATTTCACTTTTTTTAAGGGAACTTTCATTTTTCTGAAGGGTATCTTTTTGTTAAAAAAAATTTCCATTTACATTTTCCTGAAGGGTCTGTTTGTAACTTTTCTGAAAGGCATTTAACTTTCTTGAAGGACTCTTTCAAGCCAAAAGAGGACCCTTTATTTTTTTTAAAGGGTATGTTGTAGTTTTTCTGACGGGTATGTTGCAACTTCTCTAAAGGGACATTCTAAGGCTAAATGGACACTTTCAAATCTTTTGAAGGGTACTTTTCAACAAGCCCGAAGGACCATTTCTAAGAAGTCATAGGAAGAGATGAGGAGAAGTGACTAAAGAAGAATTACTTAAAAAATTTTGTCTAAAGGAAATAACTCTAAAAGAATTCCTTTAGACTTTTTTCTAAAGGAAATGAATAAGCAAGAAGACTGAATACATGAATTCTTTCAAAAATATTGTCTGATGAATTCTTGTGAGAAAATTGTCTGCAAGAAAGGGTTAAGATAAAATTACAAAAGAAATACCTGAAAGGTGATGGCCCATAGAACATAAATTTAAAACTACAAGAAATAGCCATTTTTATTCAAAAAAATTGGTAAGAACATGAGAGCAGACAAAGTAAGCAAAAGGGGCAAGTTGACGGATCGAGTCATTACTAGAGGCTGACCAAATCAAAGAGTTTCTATGAGATCAACAAATACAAGTGTCCAGAGGATAACTAGTAGTTAGAAACAAAATTTTCTAACTACCATCATGAGTTCCAGCAATGTAATGTGTCAGCTTCTCTATTTTAGTTTCAAACTCTCATGGATGATCTTTGATAGAAATAGTTTCTTGTGCCACTCCTGAAGGTTTGATGTCACTTATGACCATTCTCATAACTAGTTTTGGACAAGTAAGACTCTTGACATGATATGGCTCACCCCATCCATCCATCTATCACTAATTTTTAGATATGGACACATGTCCTTGTGCCTTTTTAGCTTCTCTTTTCTTGCTCTTCCTCAAAGTTTTATAAATTGATCCATTTCAACCATTGCATATAACCACATTTTTGGTATGGTGAAGCCCTACTGAAATGACATTACACTTTTCTTTTAACATTGAATACAATACCGATTCTGAGTTGTGAATTTTTATCTGAGTATGTGAGTGATGTATAATGGAGCTGAGTGATAGCATTATCCTTACTCCCTTTATCCTTTATGTTTGAACAAAGATTCTGATGCTAACAGGTCATGTGGAGTGTGTTAAATGTGTTAAACTTTATGTCAAGTATGCAATTGTGTTTATGGTATGCAATCTACCCCTTAGGTCGAGTATCTTGATGATGGTTTGAAACATGCTACCTTCACATTGAAACACTATATTAGTATCTTTCAATGCATGGAATTAATCTCAAAAAACATTGTTACTCAATAGAAGTGTGATAGTTAGTGGATAAATTCTTTGTGAATTACCTCTTTAGCATAGTTTTTTATTTTATGCAAACTCTTGACTCTTTTCATGAATAAGCATTAGATTATGTGATAGACACTTAGATCAAAATTTAGGGAGCTAGCCCTTTTCAATCCTAGAGATTCATCTCTATTATGATCTCACACAAACTTGAAAGATGATTCAATATTGCCTCAAATTGAAGGCATTTCATAGAATGTCCTAGGGTGCACAATTTGATGACAATAGTTTTGACACACCTGGTGGGATAGCTGGTCCTAATTATTTTCATGTCAAGGTGAATGGTGGCCTCAACAAGTCCAAGGTTGCAAAAGTGTTCTAATCCAACATTTGGTGACTCTAAAAGGTGAAAATATTTGTTTGTAGATTAGTTTTTCCATAGTATACTTCATGGTCCTCACTAGATCATCTTCTAGTAGGCTTTTCAATGAAGTTCCTCAATCTAAAACTCCTCTTGAAGAACAACACCCTGAACCATTCCTGACCTTTAGAGATCTTGAACAAGAAGGTTTTGAAGAGGAAGAAGAGGAGATTAAAGAAAGAGTAGACAAAGAGGAAGAAGAAATGGCTAGAAGACATCCTTTCCCAACCTTCAACACCCAAAATATAATTAACCTTCATATGATCCTATTCCTCCTAATGCTACCAAAAGTCTCCCCAATTAGGGGAATTTCAAACTTAGGGGAATTTCAAACTTTGAAAATTTATGCAATATAACCCAAGCTAACACAACTATTAGACTACTTGCCATGTCTCTAAAGGGGAAGGCACTTGATTGTTATAGGACATTGGAAGCTAGTTGTATTACTAATTGGGATGGTTTTGGAGAGTTTTTGGTAAACAGGTTCAAAAATAAGAGTGACCATACTTCACTAATTCACCAGTTGAATGTGATAAAGAGAGGTCCTAATGAATCCATGGGAGATTTCAAAGGACATGACATAGGCTGACACCTATTACGAGGCCTCTTCTAAGCTTTATGTTGCCCACCTATCTTAAGGCTACTGTCATTGATGTAGTAGTAATGTTGTAATCAATGGGAGGATTTAACTTACCTGAGGCATATGAGATATCTATTAAAGCTGAGAATAGTTTGATACAAGCTGGGAAACTACTTCCAAGAGTCTCCATGCCTTTTTTGTCTCATAATTTACTTGAATCCCCAAGCATATCACAAGTTCCCAATACTAATGCCAAACCTATAATTGCCCCCAAGAAGGTGGATGATGTTATAGATAAGGATGAGATGATTTAGTCTTTACAATCCTAGCTTAAGAAAACACAAATGTATGCAAATGCTCCACCCAATCCTCAATACTATCCTTAGCATGGCTATAGACCTCTACCCCAATACACTAACCAAGGAAGAGAATAAGGCCAACAAGGTTTCAATAGGCAACCTAACGCCTATAATCCTAATTCCATTTCATTGACAAAGCTTGTTGTTACAATCCACACCAATCTAGTTCAAGGAGAGGAGAATTTGGATTAGTGGGGGAAATATCAAGGTCAGTTTATGAATAATGGTGGAGAAGGCAATAAAGCTCTGGTATCTCAAGAAGGATCCACTCCTTATGCTACATCAGAAGAAGCAAATCTCATGCAAAGAGATGTTCAAGGAGAAGGTAGTAGCCAAAGTATTAGTTTTATGAATTTCTAAGTAGAAGATGATTATGTGTTGAATCAAAATACATCAGTTATAGCCAACACAAGGGCTAAAAAGAGGTCTTTGGGATATACTCCAACAACACAAGTGATTATAAGTAGTTCTTCTCTAAGGCCACAAAGTGCAAGTACCAATATATCAGATCCTACTAGTCACACTACTCCTCAAAGTCAGAATGTGAGAAAGGATACCAAAACTCTAGTAAAACAAGTTCAATTTCCCTCATTTCCTTCTAGATCACAAGACAAGGTGAATACTTCCCCTCTAAATATTGTTGACTCTTTGAAGAATACCAAAACTAGTATTTCTCTTTGGTAAGTATTGCATATGCCTGGCCAAAAGGATCTTTTGCAAGAACAACTCTCAAGCATTCATGTAGCCTCTTAGGTTTCAAGACATAATGGTGTATCCCTTACCAACACACCTAATAATGTCTTAGAACCATCTACCAAATCCAACAATCCTCCACCTTTCTATCTCACACTTATTGTGGGAGACAAATTGGTTCATAACTATATTGTGGATAGTGGGGATAGTACCATAGCTATACCCAAAGTGGTTGTTGATAAATTGGGACTAAAATATGAGCCTCATAACAAGGGTGTGTTGTAGGTTGATGGAACTCCAGCCAAGATTGTGGGGTTGGTTAAAGGTTTGAAATTTTTCTTTCATGATTATCCAAGTTTCCCCATCTTACAAGACATTATGGTGGTTGATCTTTTAACTCATTTTGTTATTTTCTTGTCAGGAGACTTCATGGCTAAAATTGGAGGGTACCTTACAACTGACTAGTCTTTTCTAGCTTTTAGAACAAGATATGGAGCTAAATTAACTATTAGAAGACATCCCTTGCCAAGGTCCCACATTGAACCATATATGGAGACAAGTTCTAGTGAGTAGGAAGAAGGTGTCATTGATGGTGAAACATCATTTCCCTTTGAAGGTATTTATGACATTTTTCTTGATGAGTATGGTAATACAATTTATGAGCATGACCCCTATGAATTCATAAAAGAAACTAAATTAGGAGTATATTGTATGCATGATAAGAACACTCCTATACCATCACTCATTAATGAAGATCATGAACTTGAAGGGGTAGGAGCTTGTGTTATGTTAGTTTTTCCTTCAAATAACTAGTATTATTCTTCATATAGATTCCATTTTAGTTGTACTTGTAATGCAACTGAATATGAAGGCTTGGTTCATAGCCTCCAATGGGCAAAGAGAAAGGGAATCAAGAGTTTAAAGGTATATAGAGATAGTGAATTGATTATACATCAAGTGAGAAACCAAGCTATAGCCAAAAACCCTTTAATTAAGTCCTAAATGCATAGGGTGTGGGATCTAATTGAGTAATTTGATGCTTTCAATATCCAACCTATACCAAGAGACTCAAATAAACACGTTGACAGGTTGACTATGATAGGAGCACATTTTGATATAGTTTTTGATGTAAGTAAATAAAAGGATCAACATCACATTAAAGTCATTGTGAGACATTATATTCTAGATAATTAAGTGTCTTGGAATTTTTTTTAGAGTGATAAACACATTATACACTTCATTCAAAATGAAGTAGAATTTTCTTCAAAAAATCAAAAGAAGCTTCATAATCAATATGAAGAACAAGTTATCCAACTGAAGACAAACAAAATATGAAAGGGGATGGTTAATTTAGAGATTATTTTCAATGAATATGATCAAAAAAGGGAGGAAAAGGTAAGCATGTCTACAAAGGAAGAGAACTATGAAAGAATTCTAATATTTAAGGACAAACTTCTAAAAATTGGTAAGATATGTTCTCTTTTCGAAAGACAAGCCTTCATTGAATTGTGTAAAGAATTTCATGATATATTTACTTGGGAATACAAGTATTTGAAAGGGTTTGATCCAAGTCTAGTTCATCACACCATTGACTTGGAACCTAGAGCTAAACTAGTTAGGCAAAAATAGAGACCTGTCAATCCCAAAATAGAAGAACTCATGAAAAAAGAGCTTACCAAATTGATTGAGTCTAGGATTATCTTTCCTATCAAGAACTCAACTTGGGTAGCTAAAATTGTACCTATTTTAAAAAAAAGTGGAGAGATTAGACTCTATATGGAATTTAGGGACCTGAATAGAGTTTCACTCAAAGATCATTACCCATTACCTTTCATGGAGTAGATTTTGCAAGTGGTTTCAGGTTCTCAATGCTTTTCACTACTTGATGGTTATTCAGGTTATAACCAAATATTGGTGAATGAGGAGAAATAGTTCAAGATAGAATTCACCACAAAATGGGGAACATTTACATATAGAAAGATGCCTTTTGGTTTATCTAATGCTAGTGTTACCTTATAAAGGGCAATGGACATGGCCTTTAAAGGTTTTATCAATGAGTTTTTGCTTGTATACCTTGATGATATAACTATTTTTTCCAAGGATACTAATGACCACATGAAACATCTGAGGCAAGTATTTGAGAAGTACAAAGAGTTTGGAGTTTCTCTTACTCCAAAAAAATGTATTTTTATTGTTCATGAAGGCAAATTACTGGGTCACATTATGTCAAAGGAAGGCCTGTCTATTGATCCTAAAAGGATTGAAGCCATTCTAGGCTTATCTTTGCCTCTACAAAAGAAAGGTTTGAAAAGTTTCTTAGGCAAGATCAACATTTTAAGAAGGTTTATTCAAAGATTTTATACTTTGGTGAAGCCTAATACAAATATGCTCAAGAAGAACCAAAATTTTTCTTAGACAAAGGAAGGTAAGAACAGTTTTGAGCTGATCAAATAAGCAATTGACCAATATCCTAATCTCTTATACCCAAAATTTTCCAAGGATTTCATACTCTATAATTTTTCTAATCTTGACATAATCTCAATTATGCTTATGCAAAAGAATGATGAGGAAGTTGAACAACCCATTGCATTCTTTAGTCAAGGATTGGAAGATTATGAGGTCAAGTACACATTTTTTGAGAAGTAGGCTCTAGCTATGATAAGAGGTTTGAAAATTTTTAGGCACATGGTTTCAAACAATAGGATACATGTCATGGTTTCTCATCCTAGCACCAAAGAGTTCCTCTTAAGCAAAGACCTCAATGGGAAGAGAGCTAGGTAGATCATAAAGGTAATAGAGTATGGTGTTGATGTCAAGGTAACCAACTTAGTAAGAGGAAAGGGTTTGTGTGAACATTTGGATTCAAATCTTCAAGGGCCAAAGGAAGAGGTCTTGGTTAATCAAGTTCATCCCCAACCAACTATTCACATACCAATTCAAAGTTGGACACAAGACATCATTGGTTTCCTCTAAAATGGTGATTGTCCTAATGGTTTGAACAAGTCACAAAGAAAGTATTTTATATTTTAAACCATTCCTTATTGTCTTGTAGATGGTATTCTCATTCAAAAGGATTTGAATGGTGTAATACTAAGGTGTGTTGACAATGATCAGTTTGGCATTTTACTGGAAACGTTTCACAATTGTGTAGATGGAGGTCATTTCTCCCCAAAAATAATAGTTGCAAAGATAATGAGGGTAGGGTATTATTGGTCTAGACTTTTCAAAGATTGATACTCTTGGGTTAGTAGGTGTCCTCAATGTGCCTTATTTATAGGCAAATAGAAACTTGTAGCCCTTCCATTGAATCCTATCCAAGTGAACCAGCCTTTCATGTAATGGGGCCTTGATTTCATTAATATGATCAACCCTCCATCAAGTGTTGGACAAAAATGGCTATTGACTGCTATTGACTATTTCATAAGGTGGGTAGAAGTTGTTGCATTGAAGGAGGCAAATGAAAATGCAATTTTGGAGTTTTATGAAAGTATCATAACAAGATTTAGGGTCCCCTATACTATCATTTTTGATAATACACTTGCTTTCATGAGTGTTAAAAATTTTGAGTGGGAAAATAGGAATGGAGTTTACTTAAGTACCTCATCCAAATATTACCCTCAAGGTAATGGATTGGTTGAGTTTAATAATAAGAATCTCATCAAGATCATTAAGAGGACATTAGAGAATAATCAAAGAGCATGGCACACCAAGTTGAAGATAATCTTATGGGATGATAGGATCACTCCTAAGAGATCAATTGGTCACTCTCCCTTTATGCTTGTTTATGGGAGAGAAGCTGGGTTGTCCATATCTCAAGAGCTCCCTACTCTAGGACTTGAACATTAGCTAGAATTGCTAGAAAATACTCCAATATAAGTCACATTGACAGAACTCATGTAACTACAAGAAGTAAGGGATAATACACATAAGACCATGGAACACCACCAAGTACTCATGAAGAAATCCTTTGACAAAAGAGAAATTACAAAAGTGTTCAAGGAAGGTGACTTGGTTTTGAAATGGGATGAGGATATAACAAAACTAGGTAAACATACAAAGTTTGATGATTTGTGGAGTGGCCTTTACATCATCATCAAGTGAAAGAAAATCAACTCCTTTCAGTTGACCAAGATGAATGGATAATAATTGCCTATCCCTATGAATGGGATACATCTAAAGTTCTATTATTAGTCCTTGCAGGTCTATCTTATAAATAGTAGCATAGGTGTGTGTGTTTAGTCTAGTTTTATTTTAGTTGTGCTCCCTAAGTGTCCTAGTTGACACATGCACATTTCCTTTGTTTTGCTTTGTATTTCCCTAAGTTCTTACTATCATAAGTGTGCCTTTACTTGTGTGTGTCTTGTGTAATGTCATTGTCTTGTGGTTAATCCAAGGTTTTTTCATGATAATTTGAGTGCTCATTTGTGTGACTTCATGCCCAATGGAGGTATAAGGCAGCTATTCCTAAGCATAGCAAGCATGCCACCCTTGTGAATCACCAAGAATGTTATTCAAATTCCACCCCTAGGTTTGCAACTTTCAAATTTGGCCAAGTCCAGTATTTAGTTTTCCTTTGAAAGAAATGGTCTTTGATAAAGCCAACAAAAATACCAAGTGTTATTTATTTCAAAAGGTTAATTTTTGTCTTTGTTCTAAGTCTTTGCCTAATTCTTTTGGGTTTTTTATCCTAAGCCCTTGATGAATTATTTTTGACTTTTTATTCAAAACCTTTTTTCCTTAAGTATATTTCTTTTAGACTTTTTTTTTTGTAACTTTTTCGAAGGGTATTTTTCCTTTCAAATGGTCTAATTCAACTCTTTCAAAGGGATTCTTGTGGAGAAAATGGACACTTTCAAATCTTTCTAAGGGTACATTTCAAAAGTCCGAAGGGCACTTTAGTTTTTTCTAAGGGGTAGTTTTCAACTTTTCTGAATGACTCTTTCAAGCCAAAAGGGACCCTTGCATTTTTTAAAAGGGCACTTTTCAAGCAAAATGAACCAAACAAAAAGTCTGAAAGGTACATTTCACTTTTTTTGAAGGGCACTTTCATTTTTCTAAAGGGTATCTTTTTGTCAAAAAAATTATCCATTTTCATTTTCCTGAAGGGTATGTTTATAAATTTTTTGAAAGGCACTTTAACTTTCTCGAAGGAATATTTCAAGCCAAAAGAGGACCCTTTATTTTTTCCAAAGGGTATGTTGTATTTTTTTTGAAGGGTATGTTGCAAATTCTTTGAAGGGACATTCTAAGGCTAAATGGGCACTTTCAAATCTTCTGAAGGGTACTTTTCAACAAGCCCAAAGGACCATTTCCAAAAAGCTGTAGGAAGAGACGAGAAGTGACTAAAGAAGAATTCCTTTAAAATTTTTGTCTAAAGGAAATAATTCCAAAATAATTCCTTTAAACTTTTTGTCTAAGGGAAATGAACAAGCAAAAATACTGAAGACACAAATTATTTCAAAAATATTGTCTGATGAATTCTTATGAGAAAATTGTCTACAAGAAAGGGTCAAGACAAAAGTCTAAAAGAAATACCCAAAAGGTGATGGCCTATAGAACGCCAATTTAAAACTACAATAAATAGCCATTGCTATTCAAAAGACTTGATGAGAACATGAGAGTAGACAAAACAAGTAAAAAGGACAAGTTGATGGATTAAGTCATTGCTAGATGCTGACCAAATTAAAGAGTTTCTATGAGATCAACATATACATGTGTCTAGAGGATAATTAGAAGCTAGAAAGAGTATTTTTAAACTACTGTCATGAGTTCTAATAATGTAATGTGTTAGCTTCTCTATTTTAGTTTCAAACTCTCATGGATGATCTTTGATAGAAATAGTTTCCTGTGCCACTCCTAAAGGTTTGATGTGACTTGTCACCATTCTCATAACTGGTTTTGGACAAGTAAGAATATTGACATGGCATGGCTTGCCCCATCCATCCATCCATCCATCCATCCATCCATCTATAATTGATTCTTAGATATGGACACATGTCCTTGTGCCTTTTCAACTTCTTCTTTCTTTCTCTTCCTCAAAGTTCTATAAATTGAGCCATTTTGGCCATTGTAAATAACCACTTTTTTGGTATGGCAAAGCCCTGCTGAAATGACATTGCACTTTTCTTTTAACATTGAATACAAGACCAAATCTGAGTTGTGAATTTTCATCTGAGTATGTGAGTGATGTATAACGGAGCTGAGTGATATTATTATCCTTACTCCCTTTATTTTTTTATGTTTGAACAAAGATTTTGATGTTAATAGGTCATGTGGAATGTGTTAAATGTGTTAAACTTTATGTCAAGTATGAAATTGTGTTTATGGCATGCAATATACCCCTTAGGTCGAGTATCTTGATGATGGTTTGAAACATACTACATTCACATTGAAACACTGTGTTAGTATCTTTCAATGCATGAAATTAGTCTCTGAAAACATTGTTACTTAGTAGAAATGTGATTGTTAGTAGATAAATTCTTGGTGAATCATCTCTTTAGAATAGTTTTTTGTTTTATGCAAACTCTTTATTCTTTTCATGAACAAGAATTAGATTAGGTGATATACACTCAAATAAAAATTTAGGGAGCTAGCCCTTTTCAATCCTAGAGATTCATCTCTATTATGAGTTCACACAAACTTGATGGATGATTCAATGTTGCATCAAATTGAAGAAATTTAATAGAATGTCCTAGGGTGCACAATTTGATGACAACATGTCCCTCTTTCAAGCCTTCCTTTGAATTCCTTGAAGAGAACATGATTAATGAAGAAATCCTCTTTCATGCTGATGATCCACCTCTCTTCATCAAAATAGCCATTAATACCACCCTTATTCAAAAATTTATAGTTGAATTTGGTTTTGGTATTAATGTGACTTCTTTATGGCTTCTAAAATAACTTGGTTACAACAAAGGTCATCTTAAACAAACCCATCTTACTTATCATTTTTTTTACAAGACTAATCAAAAGCCACTTGGTTGTATATGGCTTCCCTTAACCATTGGTCTTAAGACTGTTCTGATGAAACTGATGGTTTTTAATCTTCATTTGTCTTATAAGATACTTTTTGGTCATCGATGAACTCATCAAATGAGGGCCATTGCTTATTCCAACAATCAATGCATTAAATTTATACATAAAAAAACATTATAAGTATGAAGCCAATCCCAACCCATGGATTATCTAATTACCTAATCCTAAATCATTATATCATGTTCTTATGATCCATAAAATTAATAATGCTCCTTTACTAGAGTTCATCAATATGGATCTTGATTTATAAGTCACTCTTGTGGATTTTGATGATGATGAGCCCAATGAATTACAACATACTTGAAACATGACCAAATTACCTCCATATATTTTGGAGTGGCTTCCTCTTCTTTTGCCAAAGGATAGTACCATTCCTCTCATGGATGAGATTACCAATTTCCCCCCTCCATGAAATGCTCAAGAGCCATCATTACCTAAAGATTATTTTACTTGCAATGATTTTGGAGTGGCTAAATTGTTTCAAGATCCTCTCACCATGTCTCCTCGAACATTCATTAATCTTGGGATTTTTCCTTTTGAAGATCCTCCTAAATCTCAAGCATGCACAATTTCTCCCACATAAGATGATAACTATATAATGGCCAAAGCTCGATCTAGAGGCTTGGATGTCTTTCATTATCAAAATACATTAGCCCAAATTCATGATTTCAATTAGGATGTGCATACCATTTCTATTGATAATATCTTATAATCTGAGGGTTATGTGCTTCTTATTAATCCTTCTCTTATTAATTCTTCTGGGTGGTAGAGCAAGTCACACCTTCCAAACCTCTGGAAGTACTCTCATCTTCTTTACCTCTTTTGGATCCTCCCATAGAATCTAATCCTTCTCCTATCAAAGAACCCATCAACACTCTATCTACCTCTTCTACTCCATCTATTTCTTCTACTTCCAAAATCACACTTGATGCTAAGGCAACCAATGTCTATCAAATACATTCCAAATATGATCACCATGGTAACCAAATTTTAGATTTAGAAGTAGATGTTGAGTATTATGTTCCTCTTCCTAATTTTCCTAGTGACAAAGCTATTCTTGAGTTACTTTATGCTCAGGAACCTCAAATACCTTGATAGCATCATAAACTTGGAAATTTTAAAACTAAAAATCCCTATTTCAATAACTTTATTGCTAGCATTGATCCCAAAACCAACCCAATTTAATTTTTACCCAACACACCATACCACTTTCAAGATGGTAATGCCATTCTTATTGAATATGGTACTCCCTTGTGTCCTCAACTGATCATAGTTTAAAAATAACTTTCACCCTCTAAACATGATAATTTTAGCTTATTTTTGATAAATATCAAGAGACATTCACTTGGTCTTGCCAAGACATGCCTGATATTGACCCTAGAATAGTGGTCCATAACATCATTACCTATCCTGATGCCAAACCTGTGCATCAGAAGCAACATAAATTTCCTCCTGAAGTTACCAACTTATACCATAAGGATATCATCAAACTAATTGATGATAAATTTATTAAACCTATGGATTATTCTGAATGGGTTTCTGATATTATTTTTGTTCAAAAAAATGTCTCTATGGTTATTCATATTTGTATTGACTTCTGCAATCTTAATTTTTCTTATCCTAAAGACAACTTTCCTTTGCCTTCAATAGATGCCATTGTCAATTCCATGACTGGATATGAAATGTTATCTCTTATGGATGGTTTTTTGAGATATAATCAGATTTATATAACTCCCAAAGACCAATATAAGATGAATTTCACCATGGAATGGGGAACCTATTGTTATGTTAAAATACCCTTCCATCTTAAAAATGTTGGGGCCACTAACCAATGTGAAATGAATTATATCTTTCATGACCTCATCCATAAAATTTTAAAAATATATGTGGATGATCTTATCGCCAAATCCAAACACCATACAAATCATCTTTCTAATCTTGCCATCATCTTTGACCATCTCATCAAATATAAAGTCTAATTTAATTCTTTCAAATGTGTCTTTAGAGTTACATCTGGTAAATTATTAGGATTTAGTCTCTCTCTATGGCATTGATGCTGATCTAGCCAAGATTAATGCTATTATCAACATTCTTATTCCTCATTATATTCTTGATATTCATATCTATTTAGGCAAACTTGGGGAAATTAGACTATTTGTTCTCGAGATGGCTTATCTAATTCACTCCCTTTATTCCCTTATTAAGAAAATTACAGCCTTGGAATGGATGGATCCATGCCAAAAAGAATTTGAAAACATGAAAGAGTCATTACTTCATCCACTTACACTTCATCCTCCTTCCAATGATAGACCATTAATTCTCTATACTTCTTCAACACCTATATCAGGTAGGGTAATGCTTAACCAATAAGATGATATGGGCAAGGAATATGCCATCTAATATATTAGCCAAGGCCTCATTGATTATGAAACATGTTATACCAAAGTTAAGAATAATTGTATCACTATCTATTTCATATCTAAAAAGCTTCATCACTACATGCTTTACCAAACCACTTATGTCATTATTCATTCTGACCCACTTCCTCATTTCTTCTCTAAAGCATTTCTTCCAACAGATAGAATTGACAAGTGGATGGTCTTACATATGAAATTTGATCTTCACATCGTCACATAAAAATATATCAAAGGGCAAATCATAGCTAACCAACTTGCTGCATCTCCTATTCTAGCCACTTCTTCCCTTCAAGATAACCTTCTAGATGATAATATCCTTTACATTGAAGGTCTTAATCAAGAAATTTATCTTAAAGATTATCTTCATAGCTTTACTACTGATCTTAAAGCTAATAAACTTGATGAATATTTCACTTCCTCCGATACTATTAAACCAAAGGCAATTATTTAATAGCTTGAAGTTAATGTTGACTTGCATGAAGATACTTGGACCCTCCACTTTGATGGTGATAAATACTTGCGAGGAGCTGGGGCAGGTTACATTCTCAATAGTCCTCTTGGAAAGATAATTCCCTTAGACATTTTACATTTGATTTCACCAATGATATGGTCAAATACAAAGCTCTTATACTAGGTATGAGAGCTCCTCTTGATTTAGATATACAATATCTTCATGCTTTGGGTGATTCTTAACTCATTTGCCTTCAAGTTAGTGGTACCTATCAATGTAAAGGTGAAAACATTATCACCTAATCATTTCCTTCTTATCATGATTTCTATCTATATCTATCTAATACTTTTTGCAAGTTACTTAAGCATGGATTTCTCCATCTACAATAGTTCCCTCTTGTTCACAAACATTTAGTCCTCCCTTTTTGGTCTTTTGGATTCTTGATGTGCAATGGTCTTCATTATCTTATTTTTCATTTTCCTTTTGCTTACCAATTTTGATTTGGTGCCCTTTGGGTTTTTATTTTACGAGTTTCTTTATAATACCATAGATAAGACTTAACATCCCTTACAAAACCACCATATTTTACTTATTTTCTTTCTCTTTTTGTTGCTTGCCAATGCTATTTTGGCATCCTTTGGGTTTTTCTTTTGTGAGATGATTTGTAAAAAGGTTCCCTCACTTTTCTTATTAGCACCCTCATGGGAACCTCTTTTATGAGTTATTTTTTAAGACTAGAGATAGGACTTGACCCTCATAAAATTACCATTTTTTATGTTCTTGATCCTTGTTCTTAAACTTTAACTTTTTCTCCTTTTTCTAGATGGAAATTGCAAACAAACCATGTAAACATGTTTTCTTCCATTTCCCTATTTATTATGATAAGGAATCACACCTTCACTGTCATTATATCCCTTTTTGCCCTTTATCACATTTTTTTTGTAATTTTAAGTAATTCAAATTGTTCCATGTGTCATTCCTCTTGATTTCCCCTTTTTCTCATCTCCACATTGGATAAATCAAGGTCAATGTCAAAGATATCACTTTTATTTCACCTAAATTTAGGAAATTCTTAGACCCCATGTTCTTTGAAGTTTATCTCTCTAAGAAACTTTGTCCCAAATTTTCAAATGAAAGTCATTTTTAGCACCCATGTTTGGTTTTATAAATCCATATGGATGAGGAATAGAAAAATCCATCAAAATAAAGTTAAAATCCAAATAATTTGAACATAAAAGGTAATTATATCTAAAAAGGCAACATACAATTCTCAAAAGTCAATTTCACACCAAAAGACATGATTAAAAGCACATCTCCTATCTCCAATCGAAGCTCAAACTCCATAGTCAGATTTACATAGAGCGAAAGACTTTGGGGTGTGGTAGGCCAGTAGATTGGAATAGGGGAATTCAAAAAAATCTATGGTGTTACCTATTTTCTCACACAAGTACCCAATCTTTGCAGTAAATCGATGGCTCTGTAAGGGGCCTTAAAGAATGGGGAACAAGTCATGGGGAGGTAGGTACATTTTAATTTTCATGCATATAGCCTTCATGGGATGATATATATACTCTATTTTTTGACATAAAACTTATGTAGTTAAGAAAATTTCTTTAGAGTCTTTAAGGTCAACATTCCTCTTGTTTTGACAAACCAAATTTGAGTGTCTTGACTTCAATAAAGAGTTTCTCTCCCTTGCTTTTCCCTCATTCTCCCCTCTACCCATTTCATTTTCCCCCCCTTGACAGCCAAATTATGATTCCAAATCTATTTTCCTTCTTTAAATTCCTTCTTCATTTATTGAAAATATACTAGCAGCACTTTGTTTCAGTTTTATCTATCTTTAGATGCAAAATAAAATGTTTGAGAAACTTTGGATCATATTATTCACTTCATTTTACATTTACTAGACTTAATTTACTTTCCTTTTACCATTTAGCATGATTTTTCTATCCTACTATTATGGACACTTGAGTTCGTAGCCCTTTTTCTATTATTGAGTGACATGTGGTTTGTTACTGCTCACTCATCAATGTTGTTTTCAATTTTATGCACCATTTTCCATTAATGATTGAGATGTGGATATTATTGCTCACTCATCAATGTTGTTTTACCATTTTTTTTCTTTTTATCATTGATTTGTCTTGATTATCATTCCTTTTTAAACATGTATCCTTGGTTTGAATTGGTGAGTTTGCCTTTTCTTACTTGAGTTTTACTTGTTTGAGTTTTTTGGTCTTTAGTAGCTGTCATATTCTGTTTTAAACAGTGGATTGTCATCCTCCAAGAAGCCTTAGTGCTTTTAGGACCAAGCTTTTGCTTGGCAATCCACCCTCTTATCAACTAACATTTTTCGTGTTTTAGTGTCTGTCTCTTTCAGGTGTCATCCTCCACAACCAAAGAGGAGTTCTCACAACATCTGGATTACGGTGCGCAGACTACATCTAGGTACACACAAGCCTTGACCATTTCTTTAAGTTTCTCATTTTCTCTCTTTGAATGTGAAAGCGAAATTGCATAAAAACATTTTGGTACGCCCGGTGGGACCCTTAGGGCCTTCCTTGGGTTCCTTTCCTTCTTTTTTCATTTAGGTGCATTAGGTTTCTCCCTTTTTACCTTTTTCTTATTTTCTAAAAGACATCATAAGCAGGAATAAAAAGAACTTTTCTTTCTTTTCTTGCATTTCTAGACTAGTCAAAAATCATTTTCTTCAACCCTTTCTCAACTTGTTTTCATTCCAACTTAACATTTCGATTTGGAGCTTAAAAATATATTGCATTCCATTTTTTGCTTGCTTGCATTTCTTAGTCCACACTTAGTAATTAATAAACCTCATATTGAATAAATCGTAGATCACTTGATGTTACACAACCAAACCACGTGCACTAAATTAAACATCAAACTCACTTGAGACAAGGCCCGACTGGGATTTCATCACCCAGCGGATACCTTACCCATCCCGACGATCCTAATTGGATTTCACCACCAAGGGGAAAGCCCACTCTGTTCTCTGGCAGAGTCTAATCTATAGGGAAAGTATATTTTGGCTAAGCGAGACCAGCTAACCACTGGAATCGTGAAGTGAGGGGAGCTTGCTCCTTAGCACCAGGCCATGTACGGAACCTAACACAGACTTTTGAGTGCCTAAACATACATGAAACCATTTTTAGACTACCTATTCTAGGAACCTTCTAACAGCCAACCCCCTCAAACATCACTTTAAGGCATAAGCCACACGATCCTAATAAAATTATTTCTAGGGATTTAATGCTAGGATCTGCCTGTCCTCATCTTATTTTCTATTTTTATCTATTTTTTTTGAGCTGGTAAGGACGTCTTATTCATTTTCCAAAAACTTTTTTTTTGAGTTTCTGGAAAACACAGTAACCAACATCGGTTCTGTAACCGACGTCAGCAACTTTCCTCCACCGGCATCAGTTATCTGACCGACATCGACAGACTTCTTCACCGACATCAATTTTTCTACCGATGTCGGTCACTATCCAATTTATTTTTTCCAAAAACAACAAGCTTAAATTCCAACTTTCTTGCTGTCTAAACATTCATTCTGGTTTTCTGAGACTGAAAAAACACAGTTTTCTGAAACTTGACCCTTTCTTGCCTTGAATGGTTTTGACACGCAGTCAAACCAAGGCTCTCCTTGACCACGCTAGGCAACAACCGCTTCCACCTTCACCATCCATAACCAGTCCTATAATGGAGTTCCACTCAGAGACTGAAAGAACTCCTACTCGCCCAACCCCGCCTCAGACTCCTATTGTCCCAGAAGGGGACCATGATTTCGCATGATTCTTGGACCTCAACATTAAAGACTTACAACACTATCTCATGCATATCCAAATGCGAGACTCCCTAGGCAACCCAATCTATGGGATGTCAACTTCCTTAGTCGAGACAAGGATCACATCAATAGCACCTACAATTCAGCCACTAGACAATCAAGTCAACACCTCCACCAATAACCCAACTGTGTCTTACCTTCAAAATTTAACCTCTCCTTCTAAACCTACTTCCATGGGAGTTTCGGTACCCCCTCAACCTTAAAACACTTAGCCAAATCCCACACCTTTCCAAAACCTACTGGTCTCTATTCCCCCTACTCTTACACCTATCAACACAAGAGTAACTGTTTACCCATCAACAAGTGTGGCCACTCCTCAACCATCCTTGACGGTCCCTATCCAACTTGTGCCTACCAACCCCATAACACAAGTGCCCTTGGCTCTAAATTTTGCTCCAATAACTAGCTACCCATATGTTGCATCTACACAACCAACCACGTCATATGCCCCACTAAATATCTTTCAAGCACCTTATAATCTAGGGGGCACTCCACCCGCCAATCCGTCAGCAGATATCATCAAAATGCTGATGGACAAGATGTCTAGCCTAGAGACCTCCGTTTCCAGCTCATGCAATGCTCTCTCATACGAGCAAATTTGCAATGAGCCCATTCATCCTTCTGTCCCGATTAGACCATACCCCAACCAGTGGGAGCTTCCCAAATTTTCTCGCTTTCAAAGCAAGGAAGACCCACAACAGCACTTACGGGCATTTAGACATGCCTGTTACCTTATTGCCCATGACGATGCATTGCTCTTGCACACATTTCCTATGTCCCTTTCTGGCGCTGCGCTTGACTAGTATAGCTCTATTGCCAGCCATTCCCTCTTCACATTTACATAGCTGGCCCAGCTCTTTCTTGATCACTTCTCCATTAACATCACCAAGAAGGTCTCAATCATGGACCTCTATACTATCCACCAATTCGAGGATGAATCTATAACTGACTTCATTGCTCGCTGGAGAGGCCTCATCAATCAACTCTCCTTTTCCTTACCTCAACCCAAACTTATTGAACTTTTCTCCCGAGCCTACGCCAAACATATTTCTTCCACCTTACGGGTTTAGACCTTCCGCACCTTCGACGAAGCCTTCACGATGGCCCGCAAACTTGAATTACGTGCCATCGAGGAGAATAAAGTCAAGTTGCGGAGCAATAATCCCAACTCTAAGACCAATGACTCCTCTTCTTCTAAACCTTCATCATCCAATCCTAAGTCTAAAGCTTCAGCTAACGCTGTGGTCATTAGACTTTCATCCTCTTCAACCAATCAGCCTGAGCCATCCACATCTCAGAGTGCCACCCGTCAATTCCAGTAGAGATACGTACAATGACAGTATACTCCTCTCAGAGAATCATACGCGTCTATACTGAAAAAACTTATTAGACAGGGGGTTCTTAATCTCCCCCAGATTTGACCACCTCCACAATTTGATCCCTCATGTGCCATCCCTGCGTGGTATAGGGAAAATGACTTCTGCAATTACCACCATGTCAAAGGTCATGACACGGGAAACTACAAAACCTTTAAAAACATAATCCAAGACATGCTTGAAAAGGGTGACCTTGTCTTAGATAATCCCAATGCACCTCCTAATCAGGGCATCGACATCTTCAAGCAACCATTTCCCAATCATCCACCAACTCAAAATAATGTCTAGACCTTGATTGACAACACTCATGAACATGACATTCGAACAGTCAATATGGTCTCTCCCTTCATCCCTGACCAACCTCAAGAGGTTAGTCCATCTATCAGTCCATCACGTGTGGATGAACCTCTTTCCTCGGTTAGTTCTCCGTCAACCTCTCTTATCTTGGAGAACGCCTCAACCTTACCGGCACCACCGGTCTCACCATCCTCCTTCCTACTGCCTATGGAGGACCCGACCTTACCTACTCCTCGACCGCAAGTGGAGGGCACCATAATCCCTGCCCTTTACCCGCTTGAGGAGTCACATTCTTCAGTTCCTTCTCCACCAAGAGAAGAACCTGACTCTCCATCTTCTTCAATCAATGACAATCCAGTTATAACTCCCACACAACTTGGGTCTGAGACTACTGCCACACCTAACACATCTTCTCAAAGACCCAAACCTCATCCAACATCTTCTCAACCATTTTCCCGACTAGTGGAGAAAATCAAACTTCTCCCTTCAAGGAAAGTGAAGCATCAGGGATTGTGGGAGTGTCTTAAAGCTCTTCAACATTCCCGTGCCCTCTCGTCTCATGCTGCCAATCCTCCCAAGGCAAAATCTCCCAAGACTCTCAACAAAGACCAGACTCTCGCTTCTAAACCTGCATCTACCCCGTCTAAACCGATCAAGTCATTCGGCATTCACCCTGTTTCTACCCTCACTCACCCGCAAGTGAAGGTGGACTTAGACCAGACCTCAACCAATAGTAGTCTTCCAACCAAGTCGAAGAAGACTACCAGACCACATAAGCGAACCCCTCCTCCACCGTCAACATTACCCTCCATTTTAGGCCCTCATCCTTCTACCCTAATCGGAATGCTCCCTACTCCGATCCTTAACCAACACAAATTACCTCCATTACTTCCTTTGCCCACCACAAGTCAACCCCCTCTCAAAAATTTGGCACCTCTCACAAAGAAAGTGCCGTCTTCACATGTGGCTGCACCACCAACCCAAAAGGTGGTACAGAAACCTTCTTCAACATCTCCCAAGCAAAAGTCACCAGCGCATCATGCATCAACAATCACGGACCCCTTAGTAGGTTCATACGCTTTGATATTACGCCAAATTTTGTAGACTTCTAGCATAACCCTTCCATCTATTAAGCCATTCCAACCCCTCGGGTCAAAACCTTCCTGGTTCGATGATATTAAGATTTGATTATACCATCATACGCCAAGACACGATACCGAGACTTGCTATGCCCTCAAGGCAGTCGTTCACCACTATATGGAGAAGGACACTCTTCTCCTTGAGGACACTCTTGACCAACCCTCGACACCTTCCCGTCTAACCTCTTCAACCTCATCAGCATCTCGCCAGTAGGCCATGACCCCTTCTTCACCTCCTATCTTTGAAATCAATGCTATCCACATAACCACCAAGTCACAAAAGGACAAGGCGAAAGAAAAAACTACTATTCCTTGGACCTATCCTTTTGTCCAGTCACCTCAACCACCAAAACCCAAGATTTCCATCTTAGGTGCATCTCAACCCCCTTCTTCAGAGGTAATTAAAGACTCTATGATAAAATAACTTCACCAAACACCTATGAAGATGACCTTATATGACCTTATCCAAAGCTCCCCCCAGCATCGTCAGGCTCTAATCAAAGCCTTACAGGCAGCAAAAGTCCAACCTGAAGACCCTCAACCACTAGCTGCCCTAGTCCATTCTTTATCCCCCGTCGCCTCTATCACTTTTAGTGATTTTGAAATTCCTACCTCTACCTTGGAAGATAAAGACGCTGCTATTTTCATCATAGGCTACTTTGATCAAACCTGTATTAAACGAGTTATGATTGATGGGGGTGCCAGCATTAATATCATTTCCACCCATGCCTTTGATCAATTGGCTCTTCCCAAGAATTGCGTATCGAAAACTGACGCAATCCTTAGATCTTTTAATGACACCATCGCTAACACTATTGGCACTGTTGTCCTCCATATTTGCATTGGTCCACGCACAATCCTAGAGCTCTTCTACATCATTGAGGGAGAATTCCAATATAACATGCTATTAGGATGACCCTGGATCCGCGCCATGGCTTGCGTCCCTTCAACACTTCACCATTGTGTCAAATTTGAACACGACAAACAAGTCCATGTCATTCCTACTGACCCATCCCCTTTTAAGACTTGTAACACAACTTATCGACCAAACGACGTTCTTATCCCTCTCAAGGCACCAACCCAAACATCGTCTCCATCTGCAGAAGCATCAACTAGTACACAAACAGCGGTTGCCACCACATCACCTTCTCAATTAACAACCAAGGACCCCATGGATGATATCTTCCAGAGACTTTCACTAGGGGAATATCACCTACTTACTCTAAACATGTTCTAGACTCCTCAAGAGTATGGACAGCTTCATCAAAATCCAAGCTATGACTGTCAGATCGGGATGGTCATTCCTTATGGTCCTCCTAGCCTTAGAACCAATCTCATCTATGGGGGGTTGGATCAAGCTCCTACTGAATCAAATCCTTCCTCCTCACCTCAAATATTCACATCCAATTTCTCCTTTCTTGGCAACCCCACCTTTGCACATACCTACCTTTATAGGTGTGCATGGAAGGGTTTTGGCTTTGGGCGCTACGAACAAGGCTCCCATCGGCCTATCGAACCACCCAATGATGATAATGCAAAGAAACGATATGGACTGGGTTTCCAAGAACCCACTGAGACTTCCAAAAACCTTTTCCCTGAACCAATCATCGACCAATCTCTTCCAGACTCACCTATTCTTCCATCCTCACCTACGGAGTCGGTGGTTTCCATCCCTCCTAGTTTTTTTTTGCATAAACACCATCCGCTTGGAACCCTTAACCTATCAGCTCAACGGGGTTCCCAAGTCTCTCCCTATTGTTTATCCCAGCATGATAGACGATGAATCAGCAACCATCAACACTGTCCACTACATAGATGATGACACCATTCTTACCTATATGGGTGCCAACGATTCTTTCATTCAACGCTCCCTCCCTTCTGAAACACAGGTTATGTTAAATGAATCAACCATTGACATTAACCTTTCATCTTCTGATGTTCCTTAAGTCTTAAAGATTGGTCAATCTTTAGACACCCAAGAGTAGATCGACTATCCACATTTCTCTCAGACAATCGCAAAGCCTTTGCCTAGACCTATGCTGACATGCCTAGCATCGACCCTAACATTGCCACTCATAACATTGTCACAAACCCAGAGGCTAAGCCTGTTAGGCAAAAGCTTCGCAAAATGCATCCTCATGTTGCACTTCTTGTCAAAAAAGAGCTTCAGTGCCTTCTTTCTGTCTCCTTCATCCAACCCATCGATTATCTGCAGTGGGTCTCTAACATCGTTCCTGTCACTAAGGTGACTGGGGGGATCCAGATCTACACGGACTATCGCAACCTTAACCTAGCCTGTCCCAAGGATGACTTTCCTCTTCCAAACATTGACCAACTTGTTGATCTTACGGCTGGCCATGAGATGTTATCACTCATGGATGGATTTTCAGGATATAACCAAATCTTGATTGTACTGGAAGATCAGCACAAAACCACCTTCATTACACTATGGGGAACTTTTTGCTATCGGGTCATGCCTTTTGGTCTGAAAAATGCAGGTGCCACATATCAGCGTGCCATGACTTACATCTTTCACGATCTCCTCCATAAAATCATGGAGGACTATGTAGATGACCTGCTTGGCAAGTCTAAGCTTTGTTGCGACCATTTGACTATCCTCAAGATCATCTTCTCTCGCCTTCTTCAGTACCATGTCCGTCTTAACCCCAAGAAATGCATCTTTGGGGTCCTCTCCAGAAAGCTCTTGGGATTCATTGTCTCTCTTCATGGCATCGAGATAGATCCTGCCAAAATTTGTGCTATCCTCGAAATGCCACCTCCAACTAATCTCAAGCAACTTTGCAGTCTACAAGGGAAGCTCCAATCCATCCGTCGCTTCATTTCACAGCTTTCTGACCGCTGCCAACCCTTTCATCACCTCCTTAAGAAGGACGTCTCCTTTAAATGGGATAACGATTGCCAAGAGGCTTTTAAAGCCCTCAAATGCTATTTGGTTTCTCCACCAGTCCTTGTTCCACCAAAGGATGACCAACCCTTCTACCTCTACATCTCAGCAACCAATCATTCGTTAGGTGCCATGATTGTGCATCGAGATGAGCAACACCATGAGCAAGCAGTCTACTACATAAGCTGAACACTTGTCGATTACGAAACTCGGTATACTCATATCGAGAAGCTCTGTTTGGCATTAGTCTTTGCCACTACCAAGCTTTGTCACTATCTTCTCAATCACAAAACCTTTGTCATCACCCACACTGATCCTCTTAAATATATGCATTCTAAGCCATATCAAAATCAGCGTATGGCTCATTGGCTCATGCTTCTTGCTAAATTTGACTTAGAATTTGTCCAGCAAAAATCTATAAAGGGGCAAACCATCACTGACCAACTAGCAGAATCCCCTCTTCCTGACAATCAACCTTCTCAGTGTGAGTTTCCTGATGAATCTATCGCCACTCTCTCGACTGATGATACATTCTACCAAATGATGATGTTCTTCGACGGCTTTAAATGTCAACTCGGTGGGGGTGCGGGGGTCATCCTCATCCCACACGAGGGTGAGCCCATGCCCCTGTCTTTCAAACTCGACTTTGAATGTACCAATAATATGGCCGAATACGAAGCCTTAATTTTGGGACTTCAAATTGCCCTTTCTTTAAATATCAAGACCATCAACATCTTCGGTGACTCACAACTTGTCGTCAATCAAATCAATGGTTCATATCTTTGTAAAAATGAAATTTTACAAAGGTACAAGCACCGTGTTGACACTCTTCTAGCATCTTTCGATCATCACTTATTGCAGACTGTTCCTCGATCTATGAATAAGTTTGCTGACACCATGGCTTCCCTCGCCTCGCATATTCCCTCTTCATCATCATCCTCATCAAGAATTTATGTCATGGTATATCGTGTGCCATTGCCTTCATACATTTCCACTGACATCAACCTCGTCCACACCATAGACTCTAGTTCACAAGATGTATGGTATAAACAACTTGAGGACTACTTGGCTCATTCTATCATTCCTCCCAACCTCTCTAGCAATGTGTGGCAGGCTTTCATCAAACGCACCGGTCGCTATACTATGCTAGGGGGCCTTCTTTATAAAAGAGGTTTTGACAACCTTCTTCTTCACTGTCTAAACTCCACTGAAGCCTCTCATGCTGTTAAACAAGCCCATGACGGGATTTGTGGTAGACACTTCAGTGGTAACTTGGTTGCCAAGCGCATCCTTCACCTGGGTTATTATTGGCCCACTCTTCATCAAGACTGTAGTGATTATGTTCGGTGTTGCATCAAGTGTCAGTAGCATGCTAACTTGCTTCATCTCCCTAGTCATGCCTTACAATTTGCTCAAGACTTCTGGCCTTTTTCACAATGGGGCTTAGATCTCATCGGTGAGATTAACCCTCATTCGTCTCTTCATCATCAGTCCATTATCACTGCCACCGAGTATTTCACTAAGTGGGTGGAAGCTATTCCTCTCGTCTCCACAAAAGCCGACAAGATTGTCGACTTCATCAACACCCATATCATCTGTCATTTTGATGTACCTCACAAAATCATCACTGATAACAGAAAGTCATTTAAAAACAAAACTGTCCAAAAACTTTGTGACTCCTTTGGCATTAAACTCAGCTTTTCTTCACCTTACTACCTACAAGCAAATGGGCAGGCCAAGGCTTCTAACAAAATCTTAACTAAAATTATCATGAAGGTGGTCAATGACACTGGAAGGGATTGGCACATTCATATTCCCTTCGCTTTGTGGGCCTACCACACTAGCATCTGAACCTCTACAGGTGCTACCTCTTTCTCTCTAGTGTACGGAATAGAGGCTGTCTTACCTCTCAAAGTACAGATCCTGTCTCTTCGCAATTCACTCCATGACATTCTTTCTAACGATGACATTCATCAAGATCGATTAGCTCAACTTGAGTTACTCGATGAACGTCGTCTTGCTGCCCTTAACCATCTCCATGTCTATCAAAATCGCATCAAACGAGCCTATAACAAAACTCTGAGAGAAAGAGATTTCAATATCAGAGACCTTGTCCTCAAAGAGAACCAACATGTGACCAATATGGAACGGAGTAAATGAGGCAAATTTGCTCCTAATTGGCTTTAACCTTATATCATCACGCACAAGTATGGATCAGAGACTTATCGTCTGTCTTCTCTTGAAGGCCGACCAGAACCTGAGCCCCTTAATGCTTTGCATCTGCGACCATTCTACTGTTAGTCGAGTACTCATCCACTTGACATTTAACTTGAGCTCATCCCTTGAGCAATCCTTGTCCTTTTAATCCTCAATCCATTCCACCCTTTTTTTTCCTCTACAACCCTTTTATGACGTATGGATGCTTTGTCCTAATAAAAGGGAGCCCTTGACCTTCTATAAGTCTTGTCCATGACTCAACATTATGTCAAAACTAAATCAAGATGTCAAAATATCCAAGGTCACAAAATCAAATCAAAAAGCAGAGTGCTCCCTTGAAGGACAGCTGTAATATCATTGCTGTAGCTAATAGACTGCTCCCTCGAAGGATAGCTATTCAAAGGCCCTTAAATCTATAAAGCAAAGTATAGACCACTCCCTCGAAGGATGGCTATGATTAAATCTTACTACAAACAACACTTTATTAGAAGCTTCCCGCATCGATCAGCTTCACAAATGACCACAAAATAAGTGACATCTCTATGTGGACTTCCCACATTGATCAGTCCGCTCTAAAAAAAAAAAAAAAAAAGAGAGAGAAGGGGTCATGGACTTGACTTGTAGTTGTCTCAGGGTCTCCTATAAAAAGGGGCAAAGTTATCCCTACTCTAAAATGGGTTACCCTTTCCTCCTATCACATCACCTACTCAAGGGACTTCGAGCTCACTTTAATGTCAAAGTGATTCAATTACCGCTCTAACATAACTCATGGTCAACGATGCAACGCATAAATGGGGCTCTTGGTTCTAACAACCCCTATCTATGTTGTCATTTTGGTCCTTGTCAATAAAAGGGCGCTTATACCTTTTAATTTCTACCTACACTTTGGTCACATTTAACCACATCATTTGTCAAAACAATTCAATCCGACTCTTTTCAAACCACTCACATAACCTACTCATTCTGGTTTCCATAGACATCAATACACATGGAAACTATCAACCACACAATTTATGTCAAGCATAAACCATTACTTGTTGAAACATACATCGACCTGCAATTCATTTTTAGCAAACATCCATCACGAATATGGATAGTTGCAAAGGGATGAAAAACCCTGACCAATGTTACAAAATACACCATTTGGAAAAGGTTGTAGCACCATTTTCTCCTCATCATTTCAAAGCATGTACCCTTAGACAAGTGGGAAGTGCTATATCATTATCATTATCATTATCATTATCATGACCAAAATCAACCACTTCGATCTTTTTCCTCCCTCTTGGGAGAACTACATTGGCCTGAGGCCCTAACGACAGGGGCTATGTAGGCAGCACTCAGTTGACATGGGGTCTTCTGGGGTTAGCTCAGCCATTCCTTTATCGCATTTCTTCCATCACATTCTTTTGTCACCTGCCAATCACATCACAACAATCACATATTTTCATAATCATTAACATTAATCATTTTCATCCATATAATTAATCTTAATCATACATTCATCATCATATCAACACAACAATATCAACATCATAATCCTAAACATCATTTCAAAATATACATCAAATCAAAATAACAAATACAAACGCATCCACAACATTTTTCATAAACACATCCATGATCAAAATCACATCATATATATATATATATATATATATATATATATATATATATATATATATATATATCAATAGTTTTTTACAATGACACAATCCGTGTCTCTATCTCTTTCTCTCAACCAAATATATATACATCTCACATCATCAGCTCGCAGGCCGGTATATACATAGTAGTAAGGTTTGCCCTCAAGGCTGTGGCTGTGGTGGTGACGGTGGTGGCCTGGAAGATGCTGTATCATCTCCCCCCTCTGATCTGCACCTCCTGCATGACTCAGTAGCAGTCATCCGTGACCTAGACCGTTGTCAGCTCTGCTCTACCCTCATATCAAAGTACTACTGTATTTGAGGAAACCCCCTAATGACTCCCTCATAATACGTGATCTCATCCAATGCATTATGGTATCTAACTATAGATACCGTCTGCGGTGGACCCATCTGACCTACAGCTATGCCCTACACTGAACCCTATGGCTATGAGAACGCTAACTGCGCTGACACTAACTGTGTGGGCTCCTAAGCTGGCTACTGAGGTGGATGCTGCATCGGGTCCTACCCCCCAAAAACCTATCTTGCCACTGCCTGTGCCTGGGCTACGATGAGCTGTCCCTGTAGTAGTGTGACCTGACCCGTCAACACTGTCACTCAACTCATCATCTCTGTCAGCTGCCCTGTAACCCCTGCCAATTGTCCCTACAAAATTGTGACCTGGGCCTGTGCTGCATCCCTCTCCTGCCGCATAGTGTGCCTCTCCTCACGAGCTGTATCCCGCTCCCTGGTAATGGCCTGTGGATCTGGCTGCGGCCCTACCTATAAACCTATGTACTGCCCTGCCCACCATGCCATGTAGGCCTCTATACAACCTGGGTCAGCCATCCCAGGTCCTACCGGCAACTCCTCAAAATCTGGGCCCTCTATCTCCTTTGGTAGTGGGAGCGACGCCTCCATGTCATCTCGTCTGTACAGTGGGAATGTGGGAGGTACGTCCTGTAACAGCCCGTACTGGAACCACACTCTCTCTGTTGGCACTCTCTCGAGCTCACCGGCTCACCTGCCCCTAACCCATCTCAGGGTCTGCACACCAACCAACTGCTCTCCGTAGTCTCTGAATGCTGGATAAACCAAGTATGGTCTCCAGATGATGTCTGCAGGAATCAGGGCCTCCAGTACCCCTCTGTAGTGGTCAATGTCTCTGACCACTCCGTCTACCCACGTCTGTGCCATCAACTCACGCCACTGCCTAAATCTGACCCTGAAGCCAGCCAAAATCACCACTAGGAGGCCAAGAGGACGGGTAACCACTATATGCTCATAGGCCCAGCAATGTAGCAGGTGGCCCACACAAAAGCTGTATCGCCGCCGCCGACTAATACCCCACAACTCTCTATATACTTGGGCCAAAAAGACAGGCACCCAAGCAAACACTATCTGCTGCTCTATCATTTCAAGCAAAACTCCAGTCAAAGCGACTGGAAACCTGCCACCCTCTACATCTAGCAATCCGTACACCGTGATGCCTATCATCATCAACACCGTTAGCCAATGTGCGTCCTCATTTGTAGCATACAAAGGCTCATACGCAAAACTCACTAAGTGGTAGCTCGTCTCAGCGATGTGCTCTCCAAACAGCGTAACCATATGAATATCATGCACCTCTCTCGAGCACGCATAAAGGTCTACTCCGTGTACTGGCAGCCACAAAATTTAGTACACATCCTCGACTGTGACCATCATCTCTCCTGTGGGAAGATGGAAAGTGTTGGTGGAATGATCCCACCACTCGATCAGTGCCACCATCAAGCTCACATCCCGCGCCACTCTGTAGTAGCATCGCAGCCCACCGAGTCCAACTGTGCTCATCTGCACCCACTCATCGACTGTCACCCCTTCGTGCATCTGCATCAACAATGTCAGGAGGTGATCCTGCAACATCAAAGTCAGCCTCGTCTGCATCCACCCAAGTCAATCTCATGTTAAAAATTTTCTCTATTTCACTATCTATGCCTGACCCAACACCCGAGAAGCCCTTGGCGTAGCTTCGACCCCTCAACTTAAACATTTTTCATCCCTCTTTTAACTAGGTAGCCAACCGACATCGGTTAGCATGCTGACAATGGCACTCACCTAACCGATGTCGGTCACATAGTGACCGACATCGACAGGTTATTGACCGACACCGATCGCTGGTTGACCGATGCCGGTGAACCCACCGACTGGTTCGGCCCTAGGGCCGAACGGGGCGTGCCCTAAAATTAGGGCTTCCCCTTTTAAACCCCCCAAATTCCTCCTAGAAGACTCCTAACCTCTCCTAGACCTATTCCCCACCCTTCTAACTACCCTCCCCCCTCATTTTCTGCCTAAAACAATCAAAAATTCAAAAATCAAATCAAATTCAAACAACAACCAAATAGGGTTCAGAGACCCTCCTACCTCATCTCGACGTCACTGGTGTGGTGGTACGATGGGTGCCGCTAGTGGTGGACCTCTCACCGGTCCTCTACTGCCCTCTACCATCTCGTCAGTGCCCAAATCTCTATGAACTCCTGCTGGCCCACAACTGACTCTTCAACCTCCAATCCAACTCCAATCCACTCCCTCTCTCCACCAATCTCACTCTGCCACCTCACACTGCTAATTCGCTCACTACCAGTCACTTTCACTACTAAAATCCAGAGCACCTTTTTTTCTCTCAGTCAAATAATCACAAATGACTTTTGGTGGGCTGTCAATCCAGTTTTGTTGGATTTGGCAGGCCACCGACGTCGGCATTAGCGTACCCTAATCCGCCGACGTCAGCCGACCTCTGTCGACATCGGTGTCCTTCCAACCTCCTTTTTTTCATCACGTTACCCCAAAATCATGCCCCCAATCAGTCAGCCCTCTAGTACACGTCATTTTGGCCCCCTGGAGCACACTTGAGATCCCTTTTGCCTCCGTCCATCGACCACTAGACCTTGGAGATCATGACCATCTCCTCTAACCGTGACTACTTCCAACGTGATTTTGCCTTGGTTGTTTTTGCATGTATGCTACCTCATGATTGGTTAGCAAAATTGTGCGCATATTTTTGACCTTCACAAGTATAGGATCGCAAGCCAGTTGATCCGCACTACTTGTGACATTTTCATGTTTTTGGGAGCACTTCCTGAGCCTAGGATACCTAGAACACGATGACCATTAGAGCTTCAACTTTGATTGAATAACCCAATTAGCAGATGACTAAATTGTTGGGGCCCAGTTATTTCTATTTTGGCACTTCTTGACCCTCGACCTGTGACAATTTGACCTGATAATCTCGTGAAGTGGTGTATGCACAATCACGACTTTTGCAGCATTCTCACTCTATCTTTACCCTCTTCATCCACTCTCTGTCAAATCAGCACCCGATTCCAGGTTCCCTTTTCTCGACTACTACTTTGAGGGGGGATACCTCATCCATAATCGGGGCAACCAACCCTCTTATTTTTGTCTTGTAGTTCACTTGAACAACCAACAAGACGAAATCAACCTTATCCCATATCTGGGGCAACCGACTCCTATTTTTGTCTTGCAGTTCATTTAGAGCAACCAACAAGACAAAAAGGGGCAAATGTAGACACCGAAATAATGTCTAACCCTTGGTCATCTTCCCCCTTGGTCCATTCTTAACCCATTCCTAAAACACACACTTACTAATTTAAAAATAATAATTTATTATTAATATCCTCCCCTTTGACACATCACCTATGACACCTCGCCTTGGACTATTTCCCACCCTATGACTCACCCAAGACCTATTCTTACTTCTCTCTAACCACCTAACCAACTCTCGTGCGTATTTAGCCCAACCTTTGACATTCTCCAACGGATAGTGCACTTGGCGGATGAAAAATGGGCTTGGTGGCTCTTTTTCCCATTCTACACCCGTCGACGTTGGTCAAATGTCGGCCGATGCGGACAGAATCGCCGACGTCGGTTATACTTAAACAAATTTTCTAACCCTTTGACGGATCCCAATCAGAAATCGGTTAATCTCTGGAGCTAATCACGAATCTCGAATCTTCATCCGGTGAAACAAAGTTCTTGTGCTTTTGCTTTTTAGTGTTCTGGGCTTCTTGGTGTTCTTGCAGGGATCAACATTCTTGACAGCACTTTCTAGGCACTAAGGTCTTGCATTAGACATTCTGCATAGGGATTGCATGATATCTCCATCACCAGCAACAACCAAAACATAGATTTTGCACCTTTGCTAATTCGTATCATAGCTAAGTATTTGTACTATTTTCATTTCAGTGTCATTTACAATATATTAGAATTCTGTCTATTGTCTATTCCAAGCATCCTTGACCCAACCTTCCCTGTTCTTCTCAGAGAGGCTGAAAAGCCTTCTCTCACCCCTTATTCCTTTTTCTTTGCCTCTGATACTCCCTTAGTCTCTCTTCAGACAACACCCTCTGTCCAATCAATTCAGCACAAGTTATCAAAGACTTATAGACCATCTTAAGACCAATCTAATCAACCTGACTAAATTGCTTTACGAAAAGGCTGAAAGGGCTTTTTTCTGCCCCTTACCCCTTTTCCTAACAACATTCTCAGTCCCTTAGACCCCAAGCAGTCTCTCTGACTCCCTCATAGACCCTCAGACCCCCAGACGAGACTACAGTCCATTTTGCAGACCAAAAACTAGACCTGTAACCCATCCTTGGCCATTACCCCGACCGACCTCATCCACTTCCCCTACCAACGTCGGCAGTCTAACCGTCGTCGACAACCTTCCTGACCGACGCCGGCAATATCGCCGACATCGGTGACTGTGTTAAGCAGATTGCATCTTATCAGGTATGCTTTTGATTTTAGTTCTTGCTTTTCAAGTCTTTCATTATTTCTCTTTTTTGTCTCTGTCATATTTTGTTTTAAACAGTGGATTGTCATCCTCCAAGAAGCCTTAGCGCTTCTAGGACCAAGCTTTTGCTTGGAAATCCACCCTCTTATCAACTAACGTTTTTCATGTTTTAGTGTCTATCTCTTTCAGGTGTCAAATTCCACAACCAAAGAGGAGTTCTCACAACATCTGGATTATGGTGCGTAGACTACATCCAGGTACACACAAGTCTTGACCATTTCTTTAAGTTTCTCATTTTCTCTCTTTGAATGTGAAAGCAAAATTGCATAGAAACAGTAGCCTTGGATTTTTGGTTACCTGATTTACTCTTATTGTTGACTTCTTCATTTGGTCTAACATAGCACTTGTCACCCAAATTGACAAATTCCCAAGTATGTCCCATCCACATAACACTAGTTATCTTGGCCTTTCTTCTATTTGTTTGTTTTTGCTCCTTAGTTTTGTATTTTTGATTTTATCAGAAGTAATCTTTGTGTCCTACATAATCAAAATTAAAAACACAATTGACAATCATCCTATGATAAAGGTAAGTCAAGGTAGGCATTAGTTTTACTTTTTAGTTATTTACTTTTTAGATCAATTTCCCTTTCTATCATTTACTTTTAGTTATTTTATGCTTTTTAAAATACTGTAATTCTTTTCTTAGCATCAACGTTGTGTGCATCCTTATGTTCTTTCTCAAATCACCATCCCTTGTTACACCTTAGTGACACATGATGAAATTTGAGTGGGGAATATGTATACACATAATATTTTTGACTTTTATCAAATAATGATGCTTTACATCTTGCAAGAACCCATCCTGACTCAATCTCTCTGAGTGCATGCCTTAAAGGGTGTATCAAGAAAGGGGTGGGAAGACCTTTGGTGATTTTTATGATTGTTATCCCTTATTTACACATTATTTCCAATCCATTCATCTTCTAAAGCCTTTCCCTAAACTATTTATCCTCCCTTGGACATTCCTCTAGTCTTTTCCTCTTTCTATCCTTTTTCTCCTTGCTTGGCACCCTTTTGACATGTTCAACAAACTAGGTCAACTTAGTGGACCTAGCACAATTTAGGGTCACTTTAGCTCTTTAGGTTTGTTAGTCTTCTAGCTGACCTAGCACATACTTTAGCCATTAGCCTAAAAATGTGCTAGGTCAATCAGGTTGACCTAGCACAACTAACATTCTTGAATGATTTTAGGGTGATATACTCCTATATATATAAGGTCATTTCAGTCATTATAATAATATTCAATCAAGAGTTAATTTTTTCTCACGCTTCTTCACAATCTAATCTTCAACCATTCTACTTGAGGAATCTTAGCGTAGGATTCTTATTTTTGGATAATCTAGTCTTATGGATAGATCTTGGATGCTTTGGCCTAACAAAGTAATTCTTACGAGCCACACAACCTCTTCCAAAGCCCCATTGGCCAAGGGAGAGATTGAATCATAATGGATTCACATTTATATAAGTATATTCTAATTTTTTTCTCTTCTCTTTTAATAGATAGAAGTATCATAAATGTTGGCTCGAATAATATTACTCTTCATATTCTATGTATTACGGCGTTATTCATACTTACTTTATTTCAAGTTCCCTATACATATTTGATTATTTTGTATCTAACCCCTCACATTGTGCCACAAGATTTAGTGTGCACTAGATTATTTTAATTTTCTTGTTATTAGAATAATTTACTCTCTTGTTTATTAGCATAAGTGAAACATTAAATCATAGGACTCTTTAAGGGTTATTGTGTGATTGTGTTAGACTGTAGGCTTTAGAACCCTTCCTAGCATGATATGTTGTGACAAGTGATCCCATAATTGGGTCTAGTGGATCCCTATATTGGTCATGCTCCCGCTTAACAAGTGTATACCCAATCGAAAGTATATGTGTGTTATATCTTATCCAATCCAGGATTAATTCATCTGCATCATGTAATTATGATTGCATACATTATGGTGAACCTAACATGAAACTAACCCTTACAATATTTATTTCACTTATTTCATTCTTTTTTTCATCATTTCTAACATATATTTTGACACACTAGTTTGATTTTGTACACCTATTTATTTTTATCTATGTACAAGAATAGGCAACTAGATCGATCAACTCATCCCAATATAGTTTTTTAGCACTTTTTAGACTTCTAGTTCAGCCTATTAGGTTAACCAAGTTGACCTAACACATTTTTAGCCACTTTATAGTAGGTTATTGTATAGCATGATTGATCAACTTGACCTAGTACAGGTTTCAATTTTCCAAACTTCTAGATTAGCCTACTAGGTCGACCAACTCGACCTAGTACATTTTTAAACTTCCAGTTCAGTTAACTAGGTTGACCAAGTTGACCTAGTGTATTTTTAACACTTTTTTAGCAAGTTTTTATATTTCTTGGTCAACCAGATCGACCCACTTTACATATTTTTGGCAAATTTCTCCAAGGTTCTTAATCATCAATATCTTTCATTTCCATCTCTGAACCATCAAGGTCAGTATTTTATTCTCTATCAATTTTTGTTCTATACTTTCTTTTCAAGTTTGAAATATTCAAAACTACCCTTGCACAACCAACTAAATCAACCTAGTCGACCTAGTTCTATGTTCTGTGTGTTATCTGAAACAACTAGGTCGACCTGATCGACTAGTAAGTTTTTTCAGACCCTATCTTCAGTAGTACTAGCTTGACCCTGTCAACCTAATTATGTATGTTGTGCATATAGTGTCTTCACTATACCTTATTTCAAAGTTGGAATTCACCTTGTATGTTAATCACATATTTTCTTTCAGTTGTTTGCATTCTTAGAATAGTTCACATAGTCTAAATAAGAGGCTTTTAATTAACCACTTAGTTTCACTATTTTTATTTTATACACACATGAAAAATCACATAACATCAATAAACATTTTAACATTTGACTATATAAACCAACCTACTTGGATTTCATCACCAAGGGGGAAGCTAACTTGATGCTTTGGCTAAGTATAAAGTGTGGTTAATGGTATATTTTGGCTAAGCACCTGACACCCTTATCATTATAGTGTGTTAAGTGAGGGGGTAGGCCCCAATAGCAAGCCTGTATCATTGCCACTATAGTTCCTTTCATCCTAAACTCACCTAAAACCATCCATAGATTGCTATCTAGTACCTTACTTACAACTAACTCCCTATCATTTAACAATCATTCTTAATAATCTAATTAACATTCTAGGTTGACCAATTAGCTAGATTTACTTTCAAAGTTGTCTAATTTCTCTTTTCTTAATTACATGTGCAATAACTTGCATTAGCTAGTGTTGGTGCAAGGTTTTGATTTGTGTGCATCAATAGGATTGGCCAATGTCAATTCAATTGACTGTTTAATTATTTTTAGCATTTACTTTCCTAGTTTAGCTGCAATATTTACTTGTTCTATTTCTTATTCTATCATCAATATTTTATTTTTAACTATTTAATGTACTATCATAGACCCTATTTTATACCCTTGTTCATTATTCTAGGTCGATTTGGTCAACCCAATATAATTTTTAGGTCCTATTTTTACACTAGGTTGATTTAGTCAACCTAGTTTTATTTCATGCTTTCCTTGTTTATCGACCTAATTCTTCATCTCTTCCAATTTGCATTATGTTCATTTCACTTTGGTTAGAATGAGGTCTCCTATAAGAATCTTTTTTGATAGTCTTAATCCATTTATATCCTATATGGGATGTTCATTTCTCCCTTTCTTTTCCTCCCAAGAACACCATCACTCTTGGGGGATTTCTTCTCCTCCTTCATCTACAAATTGTAACATGGTTTAAATAATACCTCAATATGAAGTTGATGGATCCAATCCTTTATACAACTACTAATAAACCTCTCTAAATCTTTAAACTAATGTGGGAGTGATTGACACAAGCTTATTTAAAAATCTCACTAATAACCCTTCTTCTAATAATCCCCCCCAATACCAATTTAGGGAGTGCTCCTTCTAAAACCAACCTACCACCTGATACAACCCAATTATTAGCCCAAGTAATTAAAAAAATGAACATTATGCAAAACTCTAATACCAATCAAATAATTCAACTTCAACAACACATAAATATGGCTAATCAACCTCCAATCATGCATCCTCAAGCTAATCTTAACTACATTCTTCCACCTCTTAGAGATGCCTCAAGTAATGTTATTCCTCAACCAATAATGAATAACAAGATGCTTCAAACCATTCAAAATGAGCCTTTATCTCCCTTCATTAAATTTATTGACATTGGTAACACATCACCAACTATCAAATATGATGGGACTAAAGACCCCATCTCATTTCTTAAAGCCTTTGGTAATCTTTACAAAGAGTGGATCCAAAATAATAAATTTGATACTACTAAACTTTTGGTTAAAAATTTCACTAATGATGTATTAGAATGGTATAATTAATTACCTCAACATTCAATTTAGCAGCTTGAAGATTTGGTCAATCCTTTAGTTAAAGAGTTTCAACACAATGATCTTAAAAATTGTTTTGGCCATTTCATAAATGCTAAGCAATATCCTAATGAATTAGATCATGACTTTATTAAAAGATGAAAATCATTAGCTCATAAAGCTAATCATAATATGTTTGATGATAACCTATTCAAAATCTTTATTACCTCTTTAACTCCCACTCTTCAATACAAGGTTTGCACCTTTGCTCCTCAAACTCTTAATGAAGCTCGTGACCAAGCTAAACGACAAGACTTTATTATGAAGCAATTCGAACCTAATTATAAACTTCTTAAAGGATATTTTCAAACATCCAATGCTATCACTAGTAACACTTCTCAAACCAAGCTAGGAGTTGCCAAAAATGACATTCCTTTACTATCTTACATACCTCTTTTGGTACATCAAATGAGATAATTTTTACTGACCACTAAACCTTTCATATATCCTAATGCTACTTCTAAATGGTATGATCCCAATCTCTTTTGTTGGTTTCATGTTGACATTGGGCATTCTCATGAATCTTGTAGAGGGATTTCTAAATGTGCTATTTCTTACATTCTTAGTGATTCAGTCGACCATGAAACCATTATAAAAAATCATCATCAAGAATACACTAATGCTTCTCAAAAATGACAATCCTCTAAAGCTTCTACATATAATAACCAAAAATCTTCTTCCCATAATCAATCAACCTCCAACGATGTTTATAAAATTGATGTCGATTATGACCAATACTTGAACAACTCTCAATATGCCAATACGACTAACGTCAATTATCATAAAATACTAGCTCACAAAGACCCTATTATCAAGCCTAAGAAACCTTCTTTGGAGGAGCAATATCTTAAAGATACCACCATCATCAATATTGAATCAGAAGTACCTAAAGAATAACTTCCTCCTTCTGATCCTCTAACCACATCCATCCCTCCAAAGTCTAATTTATCTTCTAAGCCTCATGGATCTTCTTATAAATCTCATTGTAATTTTCTTGAAGAACTTAACTCTATGCCATGTAAGATTCCTCTTATGGAGTTGGTTCACACTTAACTTTATCATCATAAATTTCTTATGCAACAAATCCAAGAGATTGAAGATCCATCTTATTTAGGTGAAGAACCACCTTCTATTGACTCTCAACCAACTAACATTAATACCATTGAATCTATGTGTCCTCTTCCAAACCTTCCTTTGAATTCCTTGAAGAGGACATGATTAATGATGAAATCCTCTTTCATGTTGATGATCCACCTATCTTCATAAAAATAACCATTAATACCACCCTTATTTAAAAAGTTATAGTTGATAAGGGTTCTAATATTAATGTGACCTCTTTATGGCTTCTAAAATAACTTGGTTATAATAGAGGTCATCTTAAACAAACCCATATTACTTTTCATGGTTTTGACAAGACTAATCAAAAGCCACTTGGTTATATATGGCTTCCCTTAACCATTGGTCCTAAGACTATTCAGACTAAACTCATTGTTCTTGATATTCCTTTATCTTATAAAATACTCTTTGGTTGTCGATGGACTCATCGAATGAGTACCATTGCTTCTTATGGTAGTCAATGCATTAAATTTATACATAATGGAATACACTATAATCATGAAGTCGATCCCAACCCAAAGAGTATCTAATTACCTAATCCTAAATCACAATATCATGTTCTTATGATCTCTAAAATTAATAATGCTCCTTTACCAGAGTTCATCAATATGAATCCTAATTTACAAGTCACTCTTGTAGATTTTGATGATGATGAGCCCAATGAATTACAACATAATCTCAACAAGATCAAATTAACTAAATATATTTCAGAGTGGCTTCCTCATTCTCTTTTACCAAGGGATCATACTATTCCTCTCATGGATGAGATCTTATCGATTTCCCCCCTCCATGAAATGCTCCAGAGCCATATTTACCTGAAGATGATTTTACTTGCAATGATTTTAGAGTGGCTAAATTGTTTCAATATCCTCTCAGCATGTCTCCTCAAACATTCAATAATCTTGGGATTTCTCCTTCTAAATATCCTCTTGAATCTCAAGCATGCATAACTTATCCCACATACAATGACAACTATATAATGGCTCAAGCTCAATTTAGAGACTTGGATGTCTTGCACTATCAAAAGACATTATCCCAAATTCATGCATTCAATTAGGATATGCATACTATTTATGTAAATAATAACTTAGAATCTGAGGGTTATGTGCTTCCTATTAATCCTCCTCTTATCAATTCTCCTTGGGTGGTAGAACAAGTCACACCTTATGAAAATCTGGAAGTACTCTCATCTTCTTTACTCCCTTTGGATCCTCCCATTGAATATATCAAATAACCCATCAACACTCCATCCACCTCTTCTACTCCATCTACTTCTTCTACTCTTGAAATCACACTTGATGTTAAGGCAACCAATGTCCATCAAATACATTCTAAGTATGATCACCATGGTAACCAAATTTTAGATCTAGAAGTAGATGTTGAGTATTATGGTCCTCTTCCTAATTTTCTTAGTGATGAAGCTATTATTGAGTTACTTTATGCCTAGGAACCTCAACTCCCTTGGTAGCATCATAAACTTGGAAATTTTAAAACTAAAAATTATTGCTTCAACAACTTTTTCAGTAGCATTGATCTAAAAACTAATCCAATTTAATCTTTAACCAATGCACCATACCACTTTCAAGATGGTAATGCCATGATTATTGAAGAAACAACTCATATCGAATATGGTACTCCCTCGTGCCCTCAAACAATCATAGGTTCTAAAGAACTTTCACCCTCTGAACATTATAATTTCAGCCTATTTTTGATAAATATTAAGAGACATTCACTTGGTCTTACCAAGACATGCCTGTCATTGACCCTAGCATAGTTGTCCATAACATCATTACTTATCCTGATGCTAAACCTATGCATCATAAGTAACACAATTTTCCTCCCAACGTTACCAACTTATGCCATAAGGAAATCATCAAACTACTTGATGCTAAATTTATTAAACATATGGATTATTATGAATGTGCTTCGAATATTGTTCCTATTCATAAAAAGGTCAATATGGTTATTCGTATTTGCATTGATTTCTATAATATTAATCTTACTTGTCCTAAAGATAACTTTCCTTTGCCTTCAATAGATGCCATTGTCAATTCCATAGCTAGATATGAAATGTTATCTCTTATGGATGGTTTTTTAGGATATAATCAGATTTATATAGCTCCTAAGGACCAACATAAGAATACTTTCACCATAGAATGGGGAACTTATTAATATGTTAAAATGCCCTTCAGTCTCAAAAATGTTAGGGCCACTTACCAATTTGCAATGACTCATATATTTCATGACCTCATCCATAAAATTATCAAAACATATCTAGATGATCTTATCACCAAATCCAAACACCATAAAAACCATCTTTTTGATCTTGCCATCATCTTTGACCATCTCATCAAATATAAAGTCTGACTAATCCTTTAAAATGTGTCTTTGAAATTACATCTAATTTTATTTAGGATTCTTAGTCTCTCTCTATGGCATTGATGTTGATCCAGCCAAGATTAATGTCATTATCAACATGCCTATTGCTCATTCTATTCCTAGTATTCATACCTATTTAGGCAAACTTGGGGTAATTATATGATTCATTATTGAGATGTTTTATCAAATTCACTCTGTTAATCCCCTTCTTAAGAAAAGTATAGCCTTGAAATGGATGGATCCATGTCAAAAAGTGTTTGACAACATGAAAGAGTCATTGATTCATCCACCTACACTCCATATTCCTTCCAATGATAGACCATTAATTCTCTATACTTCTTCCACACCTATATTAGTTGGGGCAATGCTTTCCCAATAGGATGATATGGGCAAAGAGTATGCCATCTACTATATTAGTCGAGACCTCATCGATTATGAAACTTGTTATACCAAAGTTGAGTATGATTGCATCACTATATTTTTTGCAACTAAAAAGTTTTGTCACTACATGCTTTACCAAACCACTTATGTCATTGTTCATTTTGACCCCCTTCATCACATCTTCTCTAAAGCATTTCTTCCAGGAGATAGAATTGGCAAGTGGATGGTCTTGCTTATGGAATTTGATCTTCGTATTATCTCACAAAAAGTTGTCAAAGGGCAAGTCGTAGCCAACCAACTTGCCATAGCTCCTATTTTAGCCACTTTTTCCCTTCAAGATAACCTTCTAGATGATAATATTCTTTACATTAAATGTATTAATCAAGCAATTTCTCTTAAAGATTATTTTCAAAGATTTACTACCAATCTTGAAGCTAGTCAACTTGATGAAACTTTGTAAATCAAAGTGTTCGGTTTCTTGATGTGTTTTGTATTTCACACAAATAATTTTAGACTCAAAACAACCAAACAAGTAAATTATGAAGTTAAAAACACACCTAAGTGTAATGTCGTAAATCCTAAAACTGACAAGGTTGCATGATACTATCTAATTCCATATATATACATGATATTAAGAGGATTTTAATTATTAATCCAAAAATAAAAGTGCATGAAAAGTATATTTTTTACACCCCATCTTCTCTCAAGAGTTTTTACAGTGACATGGAACTGTAGGATACTCGTCTTGCATCAATAGTATGTCTGTAACAAGTGGTGTTTATCTAAAACTAAATTTTTACACATCTAGATGGTCAAAAGTGTGGCTAACACTAGAGATGCTCATGCCAATAATATCCATGTCAACCAAATTTATTGTGAAAATGTCTTGTACTTTTCAAAACCGCTATATTCATTAATTTCTCAGTGTAGTATAATGTTTGAGTTACCCCTATAGTACAAGGTTGATAACTAATAACAAAGCTTATTTTAACTACTCCAAATAAGAATCCCAGTGGGTCACCCTAAATTTATATACCCCACCATGGAGTGGGGTTGAAATGATGCCAAGAGATGAATTCTTGGGTCAATGCTTCTCTAGAGAACCCATGAGGGGGCAATGAACTCCTGCTCACAATCCAATTACATAAAAATAAAGACAAGTGAAAAGACTTTATGGTCATTTTAGTATCACCCAAATCATACAGATTTGAGGAGGGCCTAAATTTTTTTTGTCACACCTTTGGAAAAGATACCAAATTCAAAGAATGAGTGCTTCTAGTTACTTGAGTTCTCACAACATATATGTAACACCAATTTTGTTAAAATCAAACACTTCAATAAAAAAACATAAAAAATGAAACTCTTAAGAGTGTTTAACTAATTTATGAGAATTCATTTTAATCACCAAAATGAAGTGTGAATGAGTTTTACCTTTGAATTGCTAATAAATGGAGACTAAGTGACTTAAATCCTACAAATAAGATGTTAAAAGTTTGAAATCAAGGTGTGAACTTGTTATAAGAACTTCTAGCTTACTATTTTAAGTCTCTATTTTCTTATGTAAGTCAATCTCACCATTGCACAGAGAAACCTCATCATTCCATAGGTTGATCTCATTTAAATATAGAATAAATATTACACTAGTTTTTAATCTCGCTTATTGACATGACGATATCACTGATTAACAGGGCGATCTCACCAAAGTATAGGGATTCCTGTCAAAATGATAAAAATTGATTAAAAAATAATAGTCACCTATCAGTTTATAATCCATGGTGATCCCATAATTTCATAGGTAAATCTCACAAATATGTAGAGTAAACTCATTGATTTGTAGTGCATTCTCATCATTTTATAGATCAATCTCATTTATTCATAGTGCAATCTTGCAAATCTTATAAAACACACAGGCAGACAACGAATGAATAAAATTGATTCTTCCATTTATAAATGTGTTCTCACCATTTAAAAATGTGATCTAACGATGTTTAGGTCAATCTTTCCAAATTCCAAAGTGATCCTACCATGTTACTAGACAATCCCACCATTTGTCTCAGAAGCTATAGAAATATAAAATGAGAGAACAAGAAGTTATAAATACTTGTGTGAGGTGCAAGTCCCACCAGGTGTGCCAAAATGTAGAGTAGGATTAAAATATGCATTAGTCAATAAAATATCTATAAAAATTCATATAGACAATAAAACATCAAGCCCACTCCCTCATGGGGTGTTGCTAATGAATCATAAGATCTATTTTAAAAAAGAATACTGCCAAACCTTCTAAATAACATCACTCCTAAGAGTATCCAAAAAGTGTTTTTTCCATAGATTTGGTACACCAAGTCTATGTTAATGATGATTATCATGCTCCTCCATCACTTCCTAGTACACCAATGGATTAGGCTCATAAGTTTGATCAATTTGTGAAAATAGGTGAAGATTTTCTATAGCAATTTTTGCATAGTAAGTTTGTATGTCTAAAGCTTAAAAATGGTGGTCTTGGATCACTTATTTATAACTTTATAAAAAAATTTAGAATCAACTATAATCATCCATCTTGAGATCAAGATGTGTGGCCACAAACTGATTTAATTTTGGAGGGACAAGCCATAAATATTCCCATTAATATTTGGAAGAATGGGCTATTGATGATGCATGGGAGGGTTTAATCATAATATTTATTCCTTTAACATATTATGAATGCCACCCCATTGATGATGTCATGTGATGATGTAGATTTGAGGAGTGAATTTACAATAAACATATTTTCAATAATTTCCATGGAATTTTCACTTAGGCTCGTGATTTGATTTAATTTGCTTATGAATTTGATTAATTTTCTATAACTCTTTGGAAATATGTTTCATGCTTAATCAACATGGTTGGAATGTCATTTTACTGAGTCATAATTTGGTTAAAGTATAATCAAAATAAGGTGTCAATTTCATATGGAATAATACCCTAGTTAGGGCATCATGGATGCAAAGTAACACATGCACATGATGTGTGTTGCCAAATTAAAAGAATTTAGTGGTCCAAAGCATCATTTTATGTGGTCACAATTTGAATCGAAGTGATTTGAGAAAATATAATAATCACATAAAATGCATTACCCCATTCAGGGATACATAAGCCTAAATTGGCACCTATAAGTGACAAGTTCAAACCATTTAGCATGCTTTAATGATTTTGGCCCAAATTATGCATTGTCACTGAATATTACTTAGATTGATAATTTTAGGACAATATTAATAGGAATTGGATGTCTACACTTATAAGAGATCATAGATTAGTATTTTATTTTTCAAGTATTCTAAAAATTCAAGAAAACCAAATATTAAAAAAAATACAAAAGCATTCAAATAATTCAAAAATATTCAATATACAAATGTTTATTATCTCCTTAGAATTTATGTTTTTATAGTCATAAAATGTCATTTTAGTGTAATGAGTGTTACTTGAGACCACCTTATCCTAGCTTATCCCTAGAATTATATTAGGTATTATTTTGATCCTTTTTGGGATTTTATGTAGGTCCAAACCACTTTTAAATATACCAAAAGTAACACTAAGCCATCCCCTAGGCACCCATACCCCTTGTTCACCAACTTCTACCACTTAAACATTAACATGACCCTTTGGACACTAGTGCACTATGTTATTAACCTAAGGGCTATGCTAGTATCCCTTAGCTCCTTACCCAAAAAATATATTTCAATTCCCCAAAAAATTCCTAGGGTTGAACTAGACCTATTTCACATCTTGAAAATCACCAAAACACTATATATACACCACATTGTTTCACTTATCCACTAGATGTAAGTCAGATGTAAACACCCATAAAAAAACTCAAAAAAAGTTATGTAAATCAAGGCCATTGATCCCTATTCTACCCTAATTCTATATACACCCATATACCTCAGCCTAAAATCTCATATTTATAGTCTCAAGTCACACTCAAAGCACTCAAACTAGAACTCATACTAGCATTCACTTATACTTACACTAGAACTTAGATTGGGATAACTACATAGGGCTTGATCTCCTTTCAAGGTATTGGTATGTAGGTAATGCTCAACAAATGGGGTGTTGAGATCACATCTATACTACATTACTAACACCACTCTTTTCTACTTGTGATCCTCAAATACCCTAACAAACATGAAGGCCTAGGGTTTCACATGAAAATTATTCAAAAATAGGGAATAGATAGTGAACCAATATTCATCCTCATAGGTACAAGAATCTTAGGACTAGGTAAAGGTATACCCAAAATTTCACTACCCCTACTTATATAAGGAAACTATCAAACCCTAGAGGATACTAGCATATTACACTACTATCTATAGGACCACACTATTATCTAGGAGGGTTTTTTAACTCCTAGTTTTTTGTTCACAACATCTTGTACACTCTCTATATCAGTTTCCATCCTGTAATTCATTTATCTTAGTCAATTTAAAACTAATTACATCTCTTGTAGTTCATTTTATATTTATAGAATAATCAAAAAAGTCAATTATTGTACAAATTAGATGTTGTAATTATTTCATATTGATTCCTTGATTTATTATTCTAGAACCTTAAAAAACTAGGGTTTTATATTCCATAATCCCCTTAAAAGTTAAATCATTTGGTGAACCCGACTTACTTTGCATAGTGAAAAAACCTATCCCTAGATGATCTTAGGGTTTATATCCTCTTTTTTTCCTATTTCCATTTTTTTTGCTAGGCTTTTCATATTTCATATTTTTTTTTTATAGTAGTCTTATTTCATTTTGTTTACTATATGCCATCTAAAAACGTTATATCTCTTCCTTTATGAATAAGTGCTAGACTTAGTGGTAACCTTATTGAGCATACCCAAATTCCTTCCATTCAATCTTATACCATGGATAAAGGATTAATTAAAACCCCCCTCATTGATCCTTCACATCCTAACTTTGTGAACTTTAATGATAATACATTAGAACATGAGCAATACAATTAATATTATGATGATACACAAGATAGGACTCATGACACACTTCCCCCACTTGATGATGATAATATAATAATTAATAAATATGAGGTATTATAAAGTTTCAAAGATAGAATTTGGAAATAACCCCATAATCATGCATGTATTTTTCAACTTATATTGTAAATCAAGAACACATCACTTGGTCAATCCCGAACCCCATAAATAATAATATTGTTACACCTACTATGGGGGAAACTCAGAATTCGTAACAACCAGATACAACCATCTAACCCTCACTAATGACACTACCTCTTATGGCTAGTACACATCCCTCCTCTTTATATGTACATTCCCTTCGACCAAAGATCAATTCTTTATAGTCTAAGGTATTACATATTCAACATGGTGATACTAGACCATCTTATGGCTTCGATTCTGATATGCTCCTATATACACCTTTGGCACAACATATATTAGTAACTCCTTTGCATTTTATATTTGTGTCACCCAAGATTACTTTGTATGATGGTAAGAGTAAATCATAGCATTATATCTACACTTTTCATGAAACATGTTTGGATTACATGTCGAATGATTGGATCCTCACTGAGTTTTTTATTTGTAATTTAAAGGACTATGCATTAAAATGATTATATGATATTCCTAAACAATCCATCTAACATTTGATCCACTAGAAGACATGTTTTTAGTAAACTTTTCAATCAATATTAGTGACAAGGTCTCAAACACTCAAGTTTTAGAACTCAAAAAAAATCTAATAATTCAATAGCTAAATATGTCTTACGATATAAAACTATATTAGAAAAGATGACTCACCCCATGGTAGATAGATAACTACAATACATATTCAAGTAGAGTTTATTACTAGTATTACATGAAGCTATAATATTTACAAAGTTTCCATCATTCATAGATCTATGCCATATAATGAAAGAATGGGAAGTCAAGCTTCTCTCCATGGGAAAATTAAAGTACACAACTAGATCAAATTCAACTATATTAAGGTGAGGGACACTAAAAACAAGAATGACCAAAAAATAATGGTTAATTCAGATTTACATCCTACTTTTCACATGGTTTTATTAGCTCCTCCAAGGAGACCTTTCAAAAATCTTCTTGAATCACCAACACGTGTTCTTCAACAACTCTTAGAATGCAATGACATATCTATCCCTCCCATCAAATAGGTTGATACAACTAGGTATATTCCAAAGAGTTATGATGCTAATGCATTTTATGACTATCATAAGAAACTAGGCCATACTACAAATAGATGCATTATCTTGTGACATAAGATACCAGATTTGATATATGTGAATATCAATGATGTCGATACTCCTACAAAGGCACATAGAACACAACTAATGGAAGAAAAAGCATTGAAAATATTTTTAAATCCATTTCTAAAGCATAAAAATAATGATATAGTAGGAAATTTAGGTGTTCATTATACTTATTAGGCACATCCACCACTATCATCTTATTATACTCATACGATGGACACATACCCTCTAAATAATATCATTGATGTGTATGATACTGTAATGCCAACTAGACTTATCATCACTTTATCAGAGTAGGATATCATTGATAATGACTAAAATTTATATGCACTTCATATGTACTTACATTGATCATCATCATATTTAGAGTGTCATGGTTGATAACAGGTCAAACACTAATGTGTGTACTATTACACTTATACAATAATTGAGTTATTTAGAGCAAGATATGTCTCAGATAGATATAGTTAATCATGGATTAAATGGCCATGTTTAAATATCCATCAAGGAGATATTAATTACATTATAGGTTGGTACCACACATGTGGCCACCAGATTCTTAGTAGTACTTAGTGCTAACACATTTGAATTATTATTGGGTAAGCCTTGTTGACTACTAGACTTACACCCTTGTGAAGATAGTTTTAGGCCTTGACAATCTAAAGTAACATGGAGATAATACTAGGATATGGGTAGAGTAATGAATAGATTTAATATATATATTTTAAGGGCTATTTTCCCTTGATGTATCTATTAGGATCTCTACTCTACTTTACCAGTTTGCAAAGGAAAAGAGAAGGTAAACTAAAAGGAAAACCTATCTAATTAGGGTGATACACAAAAATTTGACCGAGAGGTTATAGATTCTGGGGGAGCCTAAAATTAGGGGTTGAGGGTCTCAGAGCGTCAATAGTTTCCCCCTTGGCTGAGAGGTCTAGATTGGACACTCTGAGAGGTTCGGTGGACACTATCTGACCATGAGGTGAGGGAAACTACTGAGAGTGAGAATCTAACCCCTACCCATTGGATTCACCAATTTTTTAACACTAACTGATTGCCGTTACACCAAAAGCTTGAACTATTAGTGAGGGTGAGACCAGAGAGGTTATATATTCTAGGGGAGCCTGAAAGTAGGGGTTGAGGGTCTCAGAGCATCAATAGTTTCCTCAAATTATGTATTATGCACTAATAAGGTTTAATAATAACATATAAATAATTACACTTCTCAAATTAAATCCTCCAAATATCAATGTTTCACATAGGGGCTCAGGCTTGATGCATGATCTAAGGCATATGTTCAATAGGTCTCTTAAAGACACTAAAGAAAGCTTTCATTTTCCATAAAAAACAAGATGATTATAGAACAATATGAAACCTATAAGGATGATATAAAACCTAAAAATAGATAATAAGGAAAGGACAAAGTGAAAGGAAGTCTATACTATCACTATCATTCATCAATAAACCATGAAAATACATCAAATAGAAAGCTTTTAGGAGGTATGAATTCAGTCTAATTAATTCAAATAGGAAAGTAAAAGTGTTTTTATGATCATATACTTGACATAAATTAGGTTAATTATTATTTAAAATTCCAAAAACTGGATTACATATAAAGAATATGAGAGGGGAGAGAGAAAGAAACAAGGCAACCCCAAAACTAAGAAATGAAACCTTCACTTAATCTTCCTCAAATTACTATGTAGTATATCTTGTTTAATATCTTTTATTACTTATAAAAAGTGGATTAGGGGTTAAGGTGAGATATTTTTTGTAGAGTTGAAGGAGTCTTGAAGAGGTCATCACCCTTGATTGGAGAAGTTTGACCAATAACAATGCCTAAATCCTTATCAAGAACCCTATATTCTTGGTTGAATGCCTCTTTGACTTGAAAAGGTCATTTACTTAAAATTATGTATGAAATTAACATTAAATTATTAATTTTAATTATTTATCTCATTAATTTATTAGGTATCTCCAATAATTTAAGGCTATTAGGACTCTTTGTGCACCTTTGACTTTGTCTTTTGACTAGGCATTGGAGGGAAAAAAGATGTTATTAGGAGTCTTTGAGACCATTTCAAACCTTGAAATCTTATTTAAAAAAATATTACCTTTTCTAAAATTTAAAGCATCATGGAAGTTGAGTATCATATTTATAAATCTTATTGAATAGTTCTTATGCACCATTTAGTACTTGTGAACACTTGATTCTTCTATATGAGCAAAAAGAAAAGGAGAGAGAAAGAAGAGTTTTTGCATTGGACCAGGAAAACTTCCACTAAGGATGGATTATAATAATGACATAAAACCTACAAAAATGAATTTAGAGTCATAAAGTATCCCAAAATATTCAATTTTGCTCATATAACATGCTTTATCACCCCTTCCTTGTAGCCCTAAAAACCTAAAAATATCCTTGTATAGAAGATTTTATGGACCAAATTTAAAACCTGAGAAATTTTTTGAGTAACCTCTATCCCCTTACATCTCCACACAAAATTTCATGAGACAAATGTGGAAGTACTCATTTTCCTTCATTTTCTTCTCTAATTAGGCCTCTTAGGCCTAGAAAGAGAAATTTGTCCCAAATGACCACCCACACATGTGAAACTAGACAAAATTGTGTGATTCACTTTAAAAATGTTAAAATCATCCTCTATGCCAAATTTAGGGTCCTGAAATCCTGTGGAGGTATATAAACCAAGAAACCACCTTGCTTTTTAGTCTTATTTTGGGCCTGTTTGGGACTACCTTGGAAAATGGGCCTGGTTCAAGCATTTAAATAATATCATATGAATTTTTTTGGGTTTTTATATCTATAAAAAATTACAAAGGACATCATCTAATTACTATTAAGTTCTCCCCTTCTCAGAACACCTAAAAAACACTAAAAATCATGAAAAATAGGGTTTTTGAAGCAATCCTACAAGTTATGTCAGCATTAAAATACATGTGGAGAACCTCCTTGGAGTCATAAAAAATATCCAATAGGTTTTAGGATCAAAATATGGAATTATATGTGTATTTGAATCCTTTATTTCATGATTGTTCACTATCAAGGTTTAAGAGAGGTTTAAGACTTGTTTGGGGTCTTAACAATTTCATAAAGAAAAGATGTCCAACTGACCTCCTTCAACTTGGAAAACCTTATTAATATACCCATTATCATACAAATTTTATTTTTAAACCCTTTATCATACATTCTCTACCTCTTATTACATAATTTTGTCATGATATAAAGGACATACTGATTGTGTCTCTTCATGACTACTATAGGTGACTATTTAGGATGATCTTGATTATGCATTGGTGTTTTAATACCTCACATATTCAGCTTATGACCTCCTCACTAAATTTTAATAGTCCATAAACTTGTTTGAGGCCTTAAATTAGGTTTAGAACACCTCTCACACACCTCTCCATCTTCATTAGGTTCCCGACCTTTTGAAAAGGAGTTCACATTGTATTTTGACTGCTGACTATAGGTAACTATCAATTCTTGACTATAGGTGCATTCTAAGTAGGTTTTATGAAATATATTAAAGAATATTTTAATACTATATGAAGGTATCTAAACATTTCTCCACCATAAGGCTTATTATAAATTGTAAGACATAACTGACTATGTGTTTCTTGTGTCTTGACTGTAGGTTTACTTTTTGAAATTTGTACAGACTATAGGTTGCCTTTTATGGAGTCCTTGAAGGTAATTGATATTCCTAGTAGTATTTTAACTTGGTTGAGGATCTTAATTAACTTAAAAGTATCTTCAAAACCTCTGTCTCTTATCAACACCCCTGCTTAGCCTTGAAGAAGGAACCAACCCTCTAAATAGGTCTATAGGTGCCTATTTGGGTTAGTTGACTGTGTAATATTGCTTTTTATACCTTTCCTCTACATCACTACCCCTAATTAGGTTTTGGACCTAGCTTTATTCTCAATTTAGTTCAAATTTCTCTCAAACACTATTATATTACTATCATGATATGAGCCTTACCTTACACCTTTGAGTCATGGATTAGGTCTTTTTTGGGTGTTTGACTGCATTTCTTGGTTTTAGAACCCTAGTCATTCTCACAAATAAATTTTCATGGATTTTAACTAATTTAAGTCTTCAATTAGGATTCAAACCCCTTTCATATACTATAATAAGAATGTTTCCAAGTTACTTGTCCTTACTACCTCATACAGTTTGTAAAACTATTGTAGATGACTGTGGGCTATGTAATTAGTGTTCTAGGACTTACTCCTTCCAAATGGCCTGAATTCCATGATGCATCCCTATCACTCCTCTAATATTTAAAAGCTAAATAAAATAAAAAATTCACCCTTAATTCTCTTAACTCACAAAGAATATCATTAATTGATATAGGTAGACAATGGTTGTACGTGGAATTTTAATGCTTTTATGAACTAAGGAAACTGTCTATGGACTCTTTCTATAAAACCTTGGATTATTTAAGAAACTTGGTTACCATTTAGAGGTCTCGTAACTTAGTGATCAACCTTGAAACCTTCTAACCTTACTCAGACAACACCTTTTCAAATAATGACATCTTTCCTTTTGGCTTAAGAAAAGAAAGGTCTCTCAAAAGGCATGTAGGTGATTTGAGAGGTTCCTGACTATATTATTGGTCCTTAAAACCCATTATTACAAAATTATATTATACAAGACCTTTAATTTGTTTTATAACCTCAAGTGGGCTCAGATTTCTTTTTAACATGATCCTTTTGATATTTTAAACTCCTTTCTTTCTATCCACTTTTGTATAGGGTACTATAGGTAGCTGTAAATTGTCAACTTAGTCTACTTTCTCATCCTTGACCTAAAAGTGACCTAGTATATTTTTAGGGCTTGTGAAATATATGAATACAATGAGGTTATGTCTCCATCACATTGTCTTAAGTTGGTCTAAACTTTAGATAGGATGTCCAATTGAAGACCTACAAGCTTGGGGACCTGTAGATATCTACTTCACTACTTAAGGATACCAAGAGACATTATTTGAGTTCCTAAACATATAAACCTTATAAAAACACTATATAATCCCATTTTAATTCCTATAAATATTTCAATGTTCAAAGAGTTAACAAACATTCTATTACCTTCAGTTCACTTGACTGGTCTTATACAAACTGCAAGTATAGTCAATCTATGTATATGATATATGAATCAAGAGTCAAAATATATAGTACATTAGAGGAAATTGGTTATGGAATTTATTTATTCAAGGATATATTAATGTATTAAGAGATATCAATCCTTTTCATGAGTAATGAACATCTTCCATACACTCTACAGTTTGTACAACATGCCAATGAAGGAAATAACTATGAATTTTAATGGAGAGTGTGCATATGGTCTCTTAACTTAAAATTTATACTATTAAAATAATAAAATATCATATTATAATCATTAAAAATGATGTATCACTATAATTTGATCCAAAATTAGCAACCAAAACTCTAGTGGACTGTGCAAACCTTGACAATGTCTCCAAGAGCAAACATACTTGAAGAATATGGACCAAATACCATCTTAGAAAAACTAAAATAAAATATATGAAAATAATGGATATAAAATTATTTAATAATAAATATAAAAATTTGATAATTATCAACATGAAAATAAAATAATAACTTGCATCATAATCCACTAGAATAACTTGTACATCAAGACATTCTTATTTCAAGTGAAGGCACCTAATAGAGATGATTTGGATGATGAAATAAACATGAAAATGAGAGAAAATAAATATAAAAACTACCCTAAAAAACTTTCATCTCCATTTATTTATTAAGTGTATAAATGGGTGCAAGAATAGACCCCTATTAGATGAATAGACCATAGTGACCTACTATCACTCTTAATGATTTTTCATAAAGAAAAAGCCATAACTATGAAAACCAATGTCATTTATTTCAATATAAATATGAAAAATAATAATTTAAACTTTTTTATATCCTAAATCTCTCTCATCTATCCATACCAAGCACTTGAAAAATGCCTACTAGAGCTGCCAAAGAGGTCGATATGAGAGATAAATCAATTGTCTTCATTTTAAGAACTAAAACCTATTTTAAATCACATTTTTGAAATTTTAATGTATAAATAAGGTATTTAATATTATTTAATCTCAATTTTACCTTAGAAATATATAGATGGCCTCAAAACATGCCTTTTTGGCACTAAAATTACCAAAATCACTTGAGAAGTCTGATGAAACTAATGAAAAATGGATCAATTAGATATTTTTAGGCCTTAAAAAGTAAATAATTTTCTAAAAATAAATTTTTTAAGTGGTATGGGTGATAATTTGATGTGTGAGGTCAAAATTATTAACAAGCCTTGGATACAACTTTAGGCTATCCCATCTGTATACACATATTTTTCAAACTTTATCAAGTATTGATGCTTTATCTCTTGAAATAACCCATAAATTCTCAATATCTATAATTTAATGCCTTAATGGGTGCACTGGGAAAGGGGTAGATAGACCATTGGTGCTTTACATGACTATTTTCCCTTTACTACCACTTGTTATCTACACACCCATCTCCTAAAAACATTCCCCTAAGCTTTGCCTCCTATTTTACACCATCTTCTAATAATTTTATGCCTTCATTATCCCTTACCTATTCTAAAATAATTTTTAATAGTTTATGTTACATTTTCAGCCCCATCGACCTTATACTCTAATTGATAAAAATTATTTAGGGTCTAGGTTGGCCCCTGGCTGACCTATACCAAGACCTAATTTGTTTTTGTCAATAAAGATACAATGTTGATTGGGTCGACCTTGTCGGCCTTAAATTTTAGAAAGGATTATGGTTAGATCCATATATATAAACATCCATTTTTTCATTTATAAAATAAGAGAAGAAGGAGAGATATATATTGCACATTACTTATCCACCATTCTACTTGAGGAACAAAGCTTAGGGTTTCATACTTTCTTTGGAGATACGGATATTGTCTTGTGGATAAGTCTTTTAGATGCATTGATAGGTTGTGTATCCTATATCTGATTTATCATTTTCATCCTTACATACCATAACAACTTCTTACGAATCACCTTGGCCAAGGGAGAGATTGAGGCTCAACGGGTTTGTCTTCAAAGGTAAGTATTCTTAACTTTGTTCCTCCTTTCTCAGAGTAGATACATATGCATTTGTATTTATCTCCCATGAATTAGGATTATGTATACATTTACATGAGTATATGTCTTCTATGCATGTTTAATTTTAATGTTTATTACCCCCACTTTATGCCACAAGCTTTGGTGAGCACCAGATTAGACTTTACTTGTTATTAATTTAGTAAATAAGAAAATATAGGACCTAGATAGAGTTATTGCATAGTTTTGCTTGACCAGAGGCTTTGAAACCCTCCCTAGTGATATTATCATGGTAAGATATCCCTTGAATATGTATAGTAGATCCATCTTGGTCATGACCCCAAATATCTAATGTATCGATAATCAGAAGTATAATTAGGATTTATATTCTCTGAGCTAAGATTGATTTATAGATTAGTTACATTTACCTTTGTATACATTATGAACTTGTGGCCCTTTCTTCCCCTATGGTTCCTCCACCCTTTATCCCTCCACCTATGGATCTTTCTCCACCTATGGTCCCTTATCCAATAGTGACTCCTTCATGTCCCACATATTTCACTTCTATTCCTTTTCCTGAGTATCCTATGTACAATAACCCTCATGAGCACAATCCTTCAAGCATGTCTACACTTTTTGTCAAGGAAATTCAATGAGAGGTATTCTCACATCTTTTTTTAAGATACATGAGACCCTCACTTCATTTAGAGTCCAAATTTATAGAGATTTATCAAATGTTATGGATAATGTTTGTGGACAAATTTACTAGTATTTATGAGCACAATATAGTGTCCTTCACTTTCTTATTAATTTTGGATTGGATGTGTGCTCCAATTTTATATTTATCTACTTTATATCATTTGACACTATGTTAAATTTTTATTTCCTTATTTATCTTATATGGCTATTTATATTTTGCATTGTATGTTGTCTATGGTGTTATTTTCTTTCCTTTGATCTATTATGGATTCTTTTCATGACTACATTTTTGTATCTATGAGTTCATTTATTTCTATGGATGTATTTTTATTTTCTCATTATTTCTTGCTACCTTATCTCTATAACATGAATAATAATTATTATGACTTGGTTATTAAAACCTTACTCCCCTTAGTCCTCATTTACCATGTGATCAGTTTGAAAATAAGTCATCTCATTATAATCTCATTTTACCAGTCCATCTTGGATCTCCCTTTATTCACCTTATTTCATTTCACAAACTAAGCATACACATGGTTAAAACTTGAGATAACATGCTGGTTCATAGGTAAGCCTAAGTGTTTTAGTCAATCATGTTTTTCAGATAATTAACTTCTTTTAACCAAAGTCTAAATATAATATATGTGTATCAAGTTATCTCTCATGTTGGTCATTCTAAATCTGTATAGAGGAGGAATCTTAAAAGCCATAAAAATTTAAAAGCTAAATCATTTTAACAAAAGCAAATGATACAAAAGGCAACATTCAAAATTTCGAAAGTCAAATAACACTAAAAGACATGATTCAAAGCACATATCCTTTCTCTAATTGAATCTCAAACTCCACAATTGGCCTCATGATAGATTTGAGGTCCATTGGTGTGCGATAGGCCAGGAGATTGGAAAAGGAGAATAAAAAAATATTTTAGTGATACCTTCTTTATCACATAAGTACCCAATCTTCATAGTATACCAATGACTTTGTAAGAGGTCATGAGGAATGGGGACCAAATTTTGGCAAGGTAGGTCCATTTTACTTTTCCTTATTCCAACAAACAACATAAGTCGATATTAGTATCTCACTTATTTGCATATATGTCTTTATGCTTATTGTGAATGGGTATCATTTGTATATTGATGGCCACTAGTCACTTAATGTCTTCTCTATGTCATTAGTGTGCCTCATGTTTCCTAAGGTCTTATTATATATGACTATGTTGTATTTTTTACATTCCCTCTTTCATCTCTCACAATCATAATATTTCCCCTTGAGAAATATTGTTTTTGTTCACTGATCACTCCCTCCTAGGGATTTCTTTTGTGATTTGCAATGTAAGACCATGGATAGGCCTAGGCCTTCCTCATAAATTACTAACTTACCATTCTAAAAATTCATTTTAACACATTTTCCCCATTATTTCCACCTTATTTGTATTTTCTTTGTGAGTTGTAGTGTAAGACCATATATAGGACTAGGCCTTCCTCAAAATATTTTCCAATATCCTAGCCATAATGAAATTACATGTGTCAAATTTGAGATAAGTCATGATTGATCATGAGTTACATGCTTCCCATCTTGATATAGTATGTTTTATGCTTACTTCAATGATATTTCATTTTTATCTTCTTATTTTCTGATTGCATGTAAAAATACAACCATTTTTATTAAGTTTTTCATACTTCCTAGCTTGAATTAGTGTGAACAATTTAAGTTCATTATTCCAATTTTGTTTCTCTTTTATACTTTCCAACATGATTTAGTATTGTTAATTGACTTAATTGTTTTTTTAAATACCATTTGGTGTTCTTATGTCTTCTATTTTATTACATTATTTTTATACTTCCTAATGTTATTTAGTGTGATTTTACTTGTTTTAATTTGGTGTAAATATTTTCATGGTTTAAAAACATTTTGTTATTTATTTTACCATCTTTAGTTTATTATATTTAGTCATCTTTTATTATTACACATTTCCCATCATGATATAGTGTGCAGTACATTTGTTTTGATTAATTATACTTTCCCAAGTCATTTTTCCTTTTATTTTTAACCATGCATGTGTATAACATAATGATAAAAAAGAAAACTATCCACATATATTTACCATAACATATACAACAAAATATAAAAACTTGTGCTAGAAATAAATATATCCATGCATCAACATACACAACCAAATATAACTCATGATATCAAATCCAACTATCAAAATCAATACACACACACACACACACACACACACACACACACACACACAGAGAGAGAGAGAGAGAGAGAGAGAGAGAGAGAGAGAGAGAGAGAGAGAGAGAGAGAGAGAGAGAGAGAGAGAGAGAGAGAGAGAGAGAGAGAGAGAGAGAGAGGAGAGAGAGAGAGATGAGAGAGAGAGAGAGAGAGAGAGAGAGAGAGAGAGAGAGAGAGAGAGAGAGATCATGTATTTTACACAATACAAGGTACAAAATACAAAATACATAGCTCCATATTTACAGTTGGGATCCATCATGCATATCACATGGCCTAACCATGCTACCCATAAACACCTGGGACTGCCCCCTCTACATGGTATGATGTAATGAGGTAGATTGGGATCTCAATCCTACTACCTATCCTTGTAAGTTGGTTATTTGGGCTTGTACCTATCCAAGCTAAACCATGGTATCCATGTGTAAGACTCTCTCCTAAGCCAAGTCTTCCAATCTGGTGCCTCTCTCAATTCAACCCATGATGGTGGATGTAATACATCCTCATATGTATAAAAATACCTCACATACTCACACACCAATCTAAAGTATCCTACCTAGGTTGGGATAGATGGTACTATAGGATCATATAGTGTGGTGGGGTCGTATGGTACTAGAACCGAATCCAAAATGTCATGGTACATAGCTATAATTAAATATCCCCATCTGACCTCCTCTATTATCAAATATAAAAACATAAAACCAGAGAGATATTATATCACATATATATTTCAAAATTTATTTATCTAATATAATCACATACAACTAGTATTCTATATCAAAGTTTAAAATTACAACATTTCTCACTAGTCTAGGTATCACCAACCACCATCTCTCCATCTGCTCATCCCCAAGCACCTCCTATATAGGTCACCTCCCCACCAATGAAAATATAGGAGTGAACACTCATACACAATGTGATCCTCTCCTAAGAGATGCCTTTATCGACTAACTCTATCATGGAATAACTATTGCATCATCCTATGTGGCTATCTTTGCCTATGCTCGCTCTTGTTGATGGTACCTTCATATATGGTGTGGATAAGGTGGTCATTAATGATCCTAATAGAGTGCCTACTATGGTTCTTATTGAATCCTTGAATCCACATCCATATCCTCTCTTCCTCTGGTCGCTTGCTATCATGCTCAACCAGTCCATAGTCTCATATGTTGTAGCCTAATATCGGGTCTCTCCACTAATACTCCTCTCCCCTTCATCTCTCTAGCATGTTGTGCCCAAAAATTAGGAACTAATAGAAGGGCCAATGGGTGTATTAGTTCAAACTACCCTAAAAATCATGCCACTAGCTATGGCTCTACCCATAAGGTATAGTGGCCTATGATCTACACTCAAGCCAACCCTATTGCCATAGTCGACCAAGTAAGCCAAATATTATTAATGTTTGCATAAGGATGACAAATGATCTCCACTCATGTGATCATATTTAAATATGGCACATGGGGCATGACTCATACTACTTGGTCCTACCACCATCTTATCACTTGAGGTAACCTATCATCTACCATATGGGGTAACTTAGCTGATCGATACATAGGGAACCTCTCATTTATCTAGGCAATTAATAAAATATCTAGACCCATGGTCTTTTCCCCTTTATATAACATACTATATATATCATGTATGAAATAGAACTAGATGATATACCCAAAGTCATATATTATTCCTTAATCCAAAATGGATTGATACAAGGCTATCACATATAACGCCACCTTGGTATCTGACTTATGACACAACATTAGTGATGTCACAAGTTTGATCATGACCTTCTAGATGTATAAAATCTACATGATATACACATCAAATATGTTGACTTAAAAACTTGGGTATATCCTATCTGATCACATTGCCCACCTAGCTAGTGCTAATCTCTCTTCCAGATCATCTAGTGTTTCTATGATCACTGGTGTCCCTCCTATCAGTAGTCTTAGCAAAACATAGATATCCTCTAGCATGATACCCACCTTTATGGTATCCCCATCCACCACCTATCAAAAAGTGTTGGTAAAACATTCCCATGCTCCAAGAAACATGGAAATGAGATCAACACTTAGTGGGATGTGCCTCATCTCCATAATACCTCTAAAGCCTAGTGTAACTAGCCACACTCTATCTACTTATGTCAATCACTCTAGTAGATCTGATAGCCATGATGCATCTATAATTCACTAATACCTCTGACATCTCTAAAAAAGATAAACCAATAAAATATGTATTAGATATTTATGTCATATATAATCTAAAAAAAACACATTCTTAAAATTTCAAAAAACTCAGCTGGTTTGATTTAGTTTCTCCATTTTCTATAGAATTGGCCTAGTTAATACTAAATTGGCCCTATACTTTCCTTGTGATACTAGATCAACCCTTTAAAATTCCTATTAGATCAGCCACATCAATACTAGATAGGCCACCTTATTATCTTGATATTATATTAGACATATTATACATACTCAGCCATTGTTAGCAATACTATATTAGCCCTATCAAATCGACTATGTCAACCATGATTTAAAAATTTGGCCTTATCTCTCTTACCAACTAAGTCATCTTACTACTATGCAGTTGGACCCTATTAGCATATTAAATCTGTCCACTTCTACATAGTTGGCCTTTTCACTATCCTTCATCTTATAGATTAAGTCAACCCAATCGACTTTGTTCATCCACAACAATGACTTTTTGCCCATTTACCATAAATTCCTTGGGAATTTATTGGTCTAAATTCTTCCTACCCTATACCCTATTATACCCCTAGTTTACCTAAAAAAATTTAGGGTTCATTATAGTGCCTCTATTTTTCATACCAATCATTTTCCATATTTCTTTCAATTTCAAATAAAAATATTCAAAATATTGAAATTTTAAGTTGCTTACCTATGTTGCATTTGTTGCAGCCACCATGCATCCTCCCTATCTTAGCTATCATCTCCTCACCATGATGGCTCTCTAGTCTCAAAATAGGTCTTTTAGAGTTCTATTTTCTCACAATAGTAAAAATAACAAATGAATTATTTCTCACCTTATTTATATTTACCATTAAAAATTATTTACCTTTCAAATATTTATCATCAAATTTCATATTTTGATCATATCTTTGTCTCTACTAGCTCTTTTTCTAAATCATAAAATGTTACGGAATCCTAACATCATAGAGAATATTTTCACTTATTATATGTCTATGTTGCAAAATTTCCAATTTTTTGCTAATCTCTACAGATTCACCTAATGTTCTCTACATTGAATACCTTCACATTTCTTGCATTTGTTTCTTTATCTACAACACTAAGGTAAGTAAAGGTATGTGTTTTTAAATTATGTTCTTTCATATATCTTATTTGATCCTTAATATAATTTATTCAACTTTAGCATTATGTGTCACTATGTTCTTTTCCAAAAGCACCATACTATGTTGTACCTACATGACACATGATGAGCTTCAGATGGGGCATATTTATACACATAATATTTTCAAACTTTATCAATTATTGATGGTTTATCTCATGTAGGAACTCATTGAGTCTCAATCTCTCTGAGTGCATACCTTAAGGGGTTCACCAAGAAAGGGGTTAGAAGACCATTGATACTTCATAGGGTTATTGTCCTTTTACTACCACTCACTATATACACACAAATCTCCTAAAAACATTCCCCTAAGCTTTGCCTCCTATTTTCACCCTATAGTCATTTTACACCTTCATTAGCCAATCCCTATCCTAGAAACCTTTTTGATGGTTTACATTAAACCATCGAACCCATCAACCTTGTACTCTAATTGATAAAACTTATTTATTCCTAGCCAACCTAGACCAAGAACCAATTTGTTTTTGTCAATAACAATACAATGTTGATTGAGTTGACCTTGTTAGCCTAAACTTTTAGAAAAGACTAATGTTATATCCATATATATAAACAATCCATTTCATCATTTCTAAAAGAAGAGAATAAGAAGAGATATATATTTCACATCTACTTATCCAAACTTATAATAGAAGAGCATAACTTAGGGTTTCATACTTTCTTTAGAGATACAGGTCTTGTCTTGTGGAGAAGTATTTTGGATACATTGATAGGTTATGTATCCTAGAATTGATTTATCATTATTATCCTTACATACTACAATAACCTCTTATGAAGCACCTTATCCAAGGGAGAGATGGACATTCTATGGGTTCATATTTGAAGGTAAGCATTCATAACTTTGTTCCTCTTTTATAAGATTTGATATATATGGATTTATACTTCTCTCCCATGCATTAGGATTCTATATACATTGACATGAGCATATTTCTTATATGCATGTTTAATTTTAATGTTTATTACCCCCACTTTGTGCCACAAGCTTTGGTGAGAACTGTATTAAACTTTAATTTACTTATTATTTTAGTGAATATGAAAACATAAGACCTAGTTAGGGTTATTACATAGTTTTTCTTGACTAGAGGCTTTGGAACCCTTCTTAGTGATATTATTATGGTAAGAGATCCCTTGGCTAGGTCTATTAGATCCATCTTGTTCATAACCCTGAATATATAATGTATCAACAATCATAAGTGTAATTAGTATTTATCTTCTCTGATTTAGGATTGATTTTATAGATCTATTGCATTTCCCTTTACATACACCATCCACTGTACATAGATTCATTAAGTCTATATATGCTAATTAGGTGGTTATAATCAAGGACCTTCCATATGATTATCCTTTATATATTCCATAACTAGTTACAACTCCAAACATATCTTATATTAACACATCTCTGGTATCAATTGAGCCACCATTGTAGGTGAGGTCTACTTATACAAAATTACCACATATGCATTCTTTCTACATATACATTTATTAGAGAGACCCTTGTGTTAGAGACATGTTGTGTAATATAGAGAGCCTCTCTCTACCCCATTATCAACTAGATCCATGTTATAAAACATAATACCCATGATAGTAATAACTTATTCTACTAGATGGGTCTCAAAGAACCCTACAGTTCATAAGCCTATTCAGTTATCTCCATAGGTTCACATCCCCACTCCATAAATAGTTTTAAATATAGATCACTCAGTACATCTAGATCATAGATCTAGATACCAACTTATAATACATCTAGTTCATAGACCTAGATACCAACTTATATAGCACATGCAGTCACTCTTCCCTTATTTGATACAAGACACATTGATAGTGAGTCCATTACGTGACTCATCGGTTAGTATGTTCCTCTCTACTTGTACATAGTTTCTCTTACCTTAATCCTTGTATATAGTTTCATTTTCATGCTACTTTTACATAGATTATTCTAAAAGCAGATAAAAATAATATAGCATATTCAAAAAAAAAAACATTCAAATACTTGCTTACAAAATATAAATTTTAGACTGTATGCATTTCCATGTTTACATTCCTTACATTTTATAGGCACTACATGTGCTACCTATGTTAGTCTAGTCATTTTTATCATACATACATGCTTCATTTGTTCTCTTACTACAGGACTTAGGTCCTCTAAAAAGATCTAAATTTGATACTATCTACTCATTAGGGGCACACACATAGATCAATAGATTCAACATTGATACATTTGCTTATTAGGGTCATCATACCACATAGATTCTAGTTTTCTAGGCTATATCTTTCTATACTCCATATCATAGATTTAACATTGATTATATCTTGATATTGATCATCCTATACTACTTATATATTTTTTGACTACCACTACCATAGACTTAAATTATGTATATATTTTATTTTGTATAGATTTGTACCTCATGTTTAAGAATACTTTCATTTATAGCTCTACTAGTTTAGATTTTATTATATCTCTCTACTTCTACATCTATTCAAGGGAATTTAAATGTGCCATTGTTCTACATCTCTACACTAATTTATTTCATTCTATGTATGCTTTGTATATGTTCCCATATCCTTGTGTGTGCCTTATTGATTATGTATATAGACATTTAAACATGTACTTTCATGTGAATCTAATCTAACTTTACTTGTTGTATGCCTATGTAGACATTTAAACATGTCCTTTTATGTTTTTTCTTTCTTAGACTTAGTGACATGTGTCCATGTCCCTTGTATTATGGCCCCTTGGCCTACCTTGTGTGCCTCATGTGTTTGTATGTATGATTTCATTGATGCATCATGGCCATGCCACTTATCTCTTACTTGTTACACTCACATATAGTTTATGATGCCATGAGGGACCTCATGCATCTCCTCTTCCTCCTTGGGTGACTTGATGGACATCATGCCACATCCACCTAGGTAATTTATCAGATTACATTCAAATTTTCTATCATATACATGCTTACATTGTTATATATATCTTTAAAATCATGTGAATGATAAATCTAACATACATAATACATTACCAACTTTTTCTTATATTATTTTACCTTTTGATGTCATGTATACACATTATATTGGTTTGTCATGTAGATATCATATGTTTTTAGTCTAACACATAGGATGCATAGATTTTATTTTGAGGTTAGTTATTGTAGAGGTTAAACAACTCCCCTCAAAATAGGGAGCATTCACAAGGGTTTGTCATAGAGATTAGGTCATCCTAATGCACTTAGAAAATAGTTTTTAGCACACAGACACAAATTATAGAGTTCAAATTCATGAAAACACAATGAAAAATTGTCACATATAGATGAGTCTCAATTTTGCTTAGAAATAACACATTTGGTAAATAGCATGACACAGAGGACACTAACATAGTAAGTTACTATCCAAGGGACTACACTACTATCTAGTAGCCCCAAAAATAGAAAATTCTATAATTTATAAAAAGGCACAATAGTTACAATTCAACTTTACATAATTTCAATCATAGATTATTAGACATGATCAATATATACTTAGTTTTAAAATAGATTACATAGGTTTACTCAGATTGGGAACATCATATGTGACATGATCACTCCCATTTTATTTTTAGATACTCAGACCCAGATTATTATGATTCAATCCAGAATCCATATGCACAAATATTAGATTTGGGGGCATATGCATGCAACATTGTTACCATATGTTCAGTTTGACACTAGTACTCTGAGATGGAATGGTATCTCCATGTCATTCTCCATGTTAATACACACACCATTTTCAATAGTTTTTCACTAGATTGATGCTTTATTCCATCTATAGTGGTTGGCATTACCAAGTAGTCCCTGAGCTACATACATGAGTGTCCAAGTGGCCCTTGAGTCATTTTTCATTTTAGAGTTTCTAAGTGGCCCTAGATCCATCTCACACATTTTCACTTACATCACACAAATTAAATTACATTGTTTAATTTCAATTATAGATACATCTACTACTCATGGTTAGGTAATAATAGAGTCATAGCCTACTTTAATTCTTGAGCCACCTACATAGTAGGGTTGGACAAGCCATCAGTCCAACCCAAGTTGTTCACATATTATGATCTACCAAACAAGGGTGGGAAATGATGGATTTAAGGCTAGATTGAGATCTTGAGCCACCCACACATGAGGATTAATCAAGCCATCAAACTAGTCTAAGTTATTCATCGTATGATCACCATCTACATGTACACATAGGATGCCACTAGGTTTTAGCATTGGTTTGTGTACCCAAAGAGGTGTATTAATTTGTTTTCTCTCTCTCTCTTCTCTCTCTCTCTCTCTCACACACACACACACACACACACACACACACACACACACACACACACACACACACACACATCTTTACTTAGTTTTGTATTTGCTTTTGATGTTTCTTAAATAATGAATAATTCTTTTATGTTTCATTTATAGGATACATAATGGAACATGCTTCACAGAATTAGACCTAGATTCATAAGATTTAACTCTTAATTAAGTTCAGGTATGTTTCTTTTCCTTTATCCTATCCATTTCACTTTGCTGGATTTCTATCATAAGGGAGGAATGTAGTCATCTAAAATGTCATTTTAGTGTAATGAGTGTTACTTGAGACCACCTTTTCCTAGCTTAGCCCTAAAGCTTTCTTATGGCATATTTTGATCCTTTTCCAAAATTTGTATAAGTCCAACCCACTCCTAGATATAACAAAATCAACACTAATCCATCCCTTAGGCACCTAAACCCCTTATTCACTAGCTTTGCCACTTTGATATTAGTGCAGCCCTTTGGACACTAGCACACTATGCTATTAACCTAGGGACCATGCTAGTGTCCCTTAGCTCCTTACTACCCCAAATGATATATTTATATTCCCAAAATCTTCCTAGGGTTGACCTAGATGTATTTCACATCTTGAAAAGCACCAAAATGCTATATATACACCACTTTCATTCACTTATCCACTAGATTAAAATTAGATGCAAACACACATAAAAAAAAACTTAGAAAGAGTTATGAAAATAAAGGTTATTGATCCCTATTCTACCCTAATTATGCATACACCCATATACATCAGCCCAAAATCTTAGTTTAATCATATTTATAGTCTTAATTTACACTCAAGGTACTCACATTTGTGCTCATACTAGCATTCACTTACACTTGCACTAGCACTTAGATTGGTAGAACTACATTGAGATTGATCCCATTTCAAGGTATTGGTATGTAGGTAATGATAAACACATGGATTTTTGAGGTCATGCATAGCCTACCCTACTAATGCCACTATTTTCTACTTGTGCTACTCAAACAGCCTAACAAACATGGAGGCCTAGGGTTGCACATGCAAATCAGTCAAAAATAGGTAATATATAGTGAACCAACATTCATCCACTCAAGTAAAAGAATCTCAAGACCAAGTAAGGGTATACCCAAAATTACACAAATCCTTATTATAGAAGGTAACTACCATGTCAAAGAGGACACTAGTGTAGTTTTCTACTGTTTAGAGGACTGTGCTATTATCTAGGAGGGTTTTTGACTCCTGGTCTTTATTCATGACATCTTGTGTAGTCTTTATACTAGTTCCAACCTATAATTCATTCATCTTAATTAGTTTATAGATAAGGACATATTCATTTCCTATTTATAGAATAATCATAAAAGTTAATTATTGTATAGATTAAAGGCTATAATTATTTCATATTTATTCTCTAATTTATTATTCTAGAACCTTAACAAACTAGGGTTTTACATTCTATAATCCCCTTAAAAGTTAAATTAATTATTTAATTTATGTAAGTATATATCATATAATTTATATACAGATATATGTTGCACACAAACTTGAGTGTGATACAAGAATACAATAGACCCTCGATATTTGTACATACATATGTTAGAACTTTCCTCTTCCTACATAACACACTATATTGGGGGCATTTTATTCCTTCATCATGATTGATACATGTTACACTAATTTATGATCATTTCTACATTATCATAATGAGATTATATACTAAAGCTTATACATGCCTATACTAATGATTACATATTTCATAATTTACTTGATATGCTATGTTACATGACATTTTTGTTAACACATACATGCATGGGCTAGAATGATATGCTTATGCTAGTTACTTCATTCATTTGCATTGTCACTTCCTTGAGTGTCCTTTTATTTATTATTATTATCTTGTTTATGAAAAATTTAAATATGTTCCTTTCATATTAGCCCATATGCCATTGTAAGTTGCTTTATTTTACTATTTGTGGTCATCTTATCCCCCTTTTGTGTGACATTGAGTGCTCTTGTGTGTGTTCCTGATTGTTTAATAAGATTATGCTATTACTTTATAGACATTACCATAATACATATCATTCATCTTAGGTATTTTTATGATCATATACTATTATGTTCATTGATGTATCTACTTAGACATTCTACTCAAACATGTTACATGATTCATACACAAATTTTATAATTTTGTTATCCTTTCAAGGTAAGGTAACTAACTAATTCCCTTTCCCTCACTTCAAAAAGGGGAAAATTTTAGTGGTGTAATGTCATAGAGATATTACATCCACACTTATAAAATTATAATAATTTATAGAGTTTCATTACAATTTACATGATTCAAATATTCACTTGGGTTAGAATCTTATATATTGCACTAATTTTTACATATCTAGGATAGAGTTTTCAAATTTGTGATAGATTTTATACACAGTTACATAACATAGGTTATATTTTGATAGATACTTCAGCTTGAGACACATTTTAGGTGCATATGTCATGTAAATGCACCAAAAATTTCAAATACATATTCAAACTTATCTACCAAGAAACACCATTTTCACCAGAAAACACCATTTTGAGCCTTTATTTGTCTAAAATAGTTGGATACCTTTAATATTATGGTTTAGATTCAATGCCCTTAATAAATTAACACTACTTACATTTTATAGGTTGAGTTGGTAATACTATTTAACTTGACTTTGATTTTACTGTCACTTGAGTTGTATGATTGAGATTCAATGATCTCAATGTTCATGTCACAACTCACCCTTGCACCATATTAGGGGCATAATTACCTTCCAATCCCCCCTCTTAAAATATATAAGGTTTATTTTTTAACCTCTCTCATCTTCAATGATTCATAAGGAAGCATATTTACCAAGAAAAGTACAATGGGGCAACATGGTTGCATTAACACATAAGTGTACACCTTCCTTGCTCTCTTTATTTTCAAGAATTTTAATTATGTCAAATTTCATATTATATAAAATGATTTATATTGAAAAAGTCTCTTGGTTATAGGTCATACACCAAAAAAAAACTCAAAGTGGGCTTAAGTAAAGCTAAGGTGTGTTATACATACTCAGCTATGCATTTATTTACTATAACCTAATAATTTCATCCTTATACATTACTAGATTAAGATCAAATGGGAGTACGAAATGTAGAACCTAAAATATGGTTTATATATCATCTTAGTATTGTATAATTAACAAAAACATATTAGGTCTATACCCTTTAGTTCTAAATCTTCCTGCTACTAAAAGGCTTGCATTCACCATTTCATTGTTCATAACTATTTATATTATGGTCTAACCCTAGAGTTTATGATGACCCAAATCTCATATAATGTAAAAAAAGCTTAAAACATGATATATATCCTTTAACATTAGTTTCATATCCTCAACAACTTATTTGCCACCAGATGCTTGTGTCCTATACAAGGATGCTTGCATCGATGTAAGTGTCCATATTCTTATAAAGTATTTAGTCATCAAAAGTAATATAATTTTTAAAATCTTTTGAATCCTCTCGGTTGGCCTATTTTTCATATTGAACCCTACCATGAGATATTTACAAAAAGGGTGGTATAAATACAAATCTAAACCTACTCATTATTCATCTAAAGTAAACCAATAAAACACTTATTCAAGATCATTCAGTTGATTAAACAACTAAGTTATAATGATATATTATTCCATATTTCACATTAGTCATACGAGTAGTCATATTACAATTTTGAAGCACTTAAATAAAAACCCATGAGAAATATTTGTTAAGTTACAATATAGATCATTACATACCCTTGTAAATATATATTTCACCCTTGTGCATAAATAAAATAACACTTAGTGGATAACTAGATAGGTTTTAAGCCCTAATTTATTGGATAAGTACACAACATTCATTGACAAAGGGATCCTTTAGTCCATCTTAACATTGTGAGCCTACTAACCCATTTTTGGAAAGGTACAAAAACCTAAGATGAAGAGATAGGGTTTGATCCATTTATAGTCATTGATAACTTGTGCATGTGAATAAAATATATCAAGATAAAGGTGAAAAAACCTATACAGATATAGGTGGTTTCTATGAAATATAATGAATATTATGTACCAGATAATTCTATTAATATCAAGACACCTATGTTGATGTAAGTGTCATAGGGATGATGCAAGTGTCTAGGCCTCCAAAAATAATATTTACAAAATATGATGATAGGAACCTAATCTTGTACCTACATATTTCCACCTCTCTACTTCTCAGATCTCCCTATGCATTTGTAGATAAGCTAAGTTTTATCTCTTCTTAGTATTTATACAATCAAACTACTATTTTGAATTTACTTTCTATATTTAACATAACTCAACATTCCAATTAAAAATATTCATTTATATAATTTTTTCAATTAATTGGTTTGCTATAGAATAGTTTTATTCATCCTTGTGTATAGGTTATTCTACCCTTTTAACCCTAAATCAAACATGTAAAAAGGGTTAAATAATATCACCTTCCATGAGTTAGTGAGTAGTAATATCCTTGGTCTATATTATTGTATAAATCTCTATTCCTATCCCTATACCTAGCATGACTAACCTCTAAAGTCAAAAATGTTGTCAATCTATCTCTACTCTAAGATCTATATCTATGATCAGGCTCTAGATATTCACACTCCTACTAAAGAGAAAGCTAAATTAGAATTTATGTGTGTTTCACTTGTAAGGATGTATACTGAGTAAAAAATGTGTGAGTAATATCACCTCATCCACTTGGTATTTCCATGGGTCTTATCCATTCCATAGGTCTTACACCTTATACACATGATTCAACACCTAATCATGCTAGATAAGTTTTTAATCATATAACCTAATTTTCTAAATCATTAGTTTTTGATCCTATATAAAATATGCCACTCTAGTACCACTCATAAGATAAAATAGATATGCGTACTGACTCACCTCAAAATTGGTTCTCTATAGTACACTTGAAACATCATGTACATGACCTAAATAGTGATTATCCAACATGTTGACACAACTAAAACATAATATAATCATCAAAATATTGAAATAAAATGTAACATTTTTATATAATTGATAAACATATATATCACATATTTTATTTGGATTTATAAATGGCTTATTGACCATAGGTTATACTAATGTTATAGTTCTCTCTTCCCTATCTACTAATCTATTAATTGCAAAGGCTTCATCATGTTGTTTTACCTAATTTGGATTATACAAAATTTTTATAGGTAATTGAGGATTAATGGGTCCCTTTACCTTTATTGAAAAACATCATGATTATAAAAATCCAAGTACAAACACCAAGAGGATTTGAAGAAACTAAAAGGAACTAAGTCCACGAGAACCAACCAAAGCCAAAACACTAAAAACAAAACTAACCTACCCTCGGTCCAATATTGAAAAACTAAGCCTTAACAAAATAATAACCTAAAAAACTTAAAACAAACAACCAAGATCCACCATGCACCAAACCATCTGAGAGACACCCAAAAGGACCCCATCATGATGCCATAGGTAACAAGTCATGACTACTACCATTATCTCCCATAGTTAGAGTGCCACTTCCTTCTAATCCATTTGGCCTTTGCCTTGGAACATCTACCATCTTGGCACCCATATCACCATTCACTACTACTACTACCACATTGGCCATCTTCTTAGATTTTACATCACAAACAACATGCCTTCCTCAAACCCTTTCATCAACCATGAAAAAACCAAGTCCTATAAAGTGATACAAAAAATCCATGTGGGCCCTCATATGGCATGACACTACACAATGTTGTGTGACTGACCTTCCACGTTACACAATCAAGCCTTCCATGCCAACCTATAGATGGAACATAGGAATCCAAAATAGATGCAATAATAAATGTGTCATCAAAACCGCCTACTTTCTTAGTTGAGATCAATAACCACAACTAGGAAAGCATGAGGGCCTTGTATGTCTATGCATCCAACACCATTACAACCCCCTAAAGAGAATAAGGGTGTCCAAAAAAACTTTGTATCCACTAAAAAAAGGTTAAAATAGTATAAAATATTTATTCCACCTCATGAAAGGTATATATGGGTATCAACCCTAAACTTTACCCACATGAAAACAAAATGTAATTTGAAGCACTTCACTAAAATTATACCATCGCTCTCTCCATCCACATATATAATTGTAGCCTCACCAACTTAATGAAAATATCCCTTATCTATAGTTTATCCTCCATACTAATCATGAGATTCCTAAAAAACATAGAATCTAACTCAAAGTTAAATTTTTACTAGAGTAGAGTCTCAGAATAGACTATTATAATTAGTTCCCTCACCACCTCTAAAACCATCTCTGATTATATGATAAATATTTTCTTCAACTAAGAATTAGTGACACTCCCTTCAAATTTCATTTCACACTTCATGGCCTTTAAATGTAGTAGTGGGTGCTTAACTTTAAATACATTATTACATCCATTATGAAAATGGTCACTTGGGAACCAACTCAATCACCAACTTGCCATGCTCAATCCATCACCCAACATATCAAACAATTAACTATAGTCACCACCACAAAGTGTAAATGACATCACCCAAGTGATAAATAAGTCTCCCTCAATTGTGTGAGCCAAGGCCATCAATTGAATGGGTGACATGACTATTTACATCCAAAAGTCACCCAAAAACATAAATTAAATTGGTAAGAACACCACCCCAAATAATGAACATTAACAAAAAAATCTCCCAAGATTAGTGCTTGGTCAAGCACCCCAATAATTGTCCACAACAAAATATTCCAAATAATAAATACCCCTATAAGTTAGGAATTATGAAACTAATTTGGCTTCTCTAAAGTAATTTGAATCCTCCTAATATGAAAAAAAATCTAGGATATCCCATATTTTCCAAAAAATGTTGTCAATGTTTGAAGAACCAAATTTGTACTTACACAATGCATTTATCATCACCATTGAAACACCCTAAATTAATACTTTCTCAATGGTACATTGAATGAATAAATACATTACAATCATAAGATATTACACCTCTACTTCATTATTAGTGTCATCTAGAAGCTTTTAAGATGCCACTTTGATCAGGGATCCTATGTAATATCTAATTAAACACCCTTCCCCACCTCTAACCACACCATATAAATTTAATTTGAAAATAACATGGGGAGGGGGAAATAATTCCTTATTATCTATTCATCTATGAGCTTTAGGAGAAATAATTGACCCATTAATAGGAAGAATTTGGATTGTACAACCTTAATTGAGATAAAACTATAAAATTAATTTAGATTGTAGTATATGGTGATCAAACATATATATGATGTATAATAATAAAATTAATTTGATAAGAGACATGTGCTAAATATAGAAAGTACTAAAGAGATCAAGATACTTATATTATATGGTTCATTGGCTGTCTATGATTGGCTTCCAATAGTGGAAAAGAGCTAGAAATAGGCTTGATAGTTGCTTGAATATAGAGATGAATATTTATGCATGTAGGGTCATTAAGTTAGATAGGAGTGAAAACATTGACATTACTATACTAAGCTAATTTGGCTCTTTATTACAATATATTTTTATGTTCCTACTTATAATACCACTGTATGTGTAATCTTGACACTTGATTGTGTTCATAATTCTATAAATCAATATCCTTCATATTAAAACCATAGCTCTATATATGAAGGGTATAAACCTATAAAAACTTAGGAAGTGTAATGGGATGAAATGAACCCAATCACCAACATATCCAACAATCCAAAAAGGGAAGTGAAGCCATATGTAATTAACCCCTTAATGTAAATATGCAATTATGCTATTTTTCTATATTAATTCACCTAGAATTTGGCTTTTGATACTTAAAATATTCACTATTGAATTATCTTAGTGTGATTTATACTTGGATTATGATTTTTCATAGTGAATAATTTTCAATTTGGAAAGAATAGGAAACATTTCTCAATGTGTGGTAGTTTATAAATGGTTGATAGATAAGTTCTAAGTGAGTAAGAAGTATGGGTTTGATTGGTATTTATATAAGTTCATTCAATTAATTTATTATACCATTGACACATTAGGAAAAAGTGCCAACCCATAGGAAGAATTTAGATTTAAAAATAGTTGTTACTGGGTGAGGGTCAATAACATCACCCTCAAGATAATTTCATTGATGAAATTATTTGAGCTTGACATTAGTGACTAAGAGATAACAATGCAAGTCTGATAATTTGGAGATGTTTGAATAAAATATTTATCTAGTTTGACATAGGCTAAGAGGTTCATGTAGATGACTAACACAAAAAGGGAGGATCAAACTCATAACAAGCATGTGGATGTGAGAGAATGGTGAATAAGAGACATATATCTGTGCATAAGTCATGTATGGTGAATGTAGGTTGAAAGTGACATTACCAAGTGTTTAATACTATATTTTATTATCTATAAATTCCCCCTTTTGTTCTAGTATCGACATTTAATACGCATACTATATTAAAAGGATAAAGATATACCTGAGTTTGTACAATATACTTTTTATTTGGAAAATATCTCCAAATGTGAAGTTTTGCTCCAAAAAAATTTGTAATGAAAATGTAATATTCAATGTCCATATGTAAAATATAACATTTGAAATTGAAAACTAAAAATTCTATAATATAAAGGAAGGAGTACCCTTGTATGTGAGTAAACTATGTTTCCCTATAATTTATTGAATATGATGATTCCTTTTGGAATCATTATATATATGTGCTCTATTATTTAATCACATGGAGATTTGGGCTGATTGTGCCCCAAATTTATGTAATTATGTAATCCATTAGGTTGGGAAGACAAATGTACCAACCCTTATGAATGGGGATTAATGATAAGATCATTGAGTGTGGTTAAACCTCATCTACACTAACTCAAGAAATTAATCTAGATCTGATCTGGAACTTCAAGATGATTAGGTGGGAGCCATATAAAGGGTTCATTATGGGTAATTCCATGGTCATTGAGTGTCGCTAAACCTTAGTGTACATTAACTAAAAAATAATGAAAATAGACTTAAAAATTGATGTTTATTTTCTACTCAAAGCCATTGAATTGTGTATACAAATACACTACTAAAATAGCGATCAATCCAAAATATGTCAATATGCCCAAACAAATATGATGATTCACTAAATTAGTGGCAGTTGTAAATTGTCATAGTATGTACATGTATGAACAAGAATCATGAACCAATGGATATGTGTCAATTGATATATACTATTATGCACCTATATGCTAAATTCTGAGAAATTGTATCTCAAATGCATATGTATGTGAAAACTTATAATTGATGTTCCTGAAAACTATGCATCTACATGACATATTCACTCAAGCATATCTAAATATGTATTCTATAACTCATATCTCTATAAAGTGAGTGTGTATGCATGACATATGCCCCTAAAATATGTACCAATGTGTACATATTTGTTCAATTTGATATTTGAACCACCATGAATTTATAAAATCTATATTTTGTACCCAAAATATGATTTTTATATTCTTGGAGTCTTGTTTATCTATGAAAATCCTAATAATATACCCATCGTATGAGGTGAAGGATGCAACATGTAATTCACTCATCTCAAAAGAAAGTGTTAATTGTATCATTTCATGTATAAATATGTAATCATGTATAATAATGTCAATATGTGGATAATATGTTATCATAATAATATGAACAACATTAAAACATGTATATAACATATGTAATGTAAATCATACAAGATTCATGTCAATATAAATATATCAATTAGGCATGAAATAGTAATCATCACTAATGTAATTACTAAAAATCCTACATAATGAAGAGTGCATTATATAATTCATGACACCACACATTAATTAAAGCTATCAATATACTTAGATTTTTTGGTTCATTGTTTAAATGTGACTAAATTTTGATAGTGAAAAGGCATTGGAAACAAGCCTCAAACTCACTCAAAACTAGAAATTAGGGCAAAATTATCTAGGGTCACCAACACCAGATTAGGGCAAAATTATCAACATTGATTACTGTAGCTGATGTTAGTGTTCTAGGCTATTTTGGCTCTTTATGATGATACACTCAACTATGACTACTTGTAAAAGATCTGTGTGTGATTTTTATGCCTAAATGAGTGCATGAATATATAAATCAACCTCATTTTACTTAAAACCTCAGGTATGATTGTGAAGGGTAAAACATGTAAAAAATTAGAAAGTGTAATGAGATGAGCTAACCTGAATCACCCCCATTGATGATTGAACTCTACTTATGTATCTAATATTCTAAAGAGGAAAATCAAGCCACATGTGAAATTATGCTCCTTTGATATATAAATGTACCTAAAATATAAATTAGATACTTGAAAATATTCTCTTTTGAATTTTCTTAGTGTGCTCAAAACTTTGGTAATGACTACCCCTAGTGATTGATTTGTAATTTTGGAAGAATAGTGTAGATTTTATCAATGTGAAATCATGTAAAAATACTTGATAGATAAGTACCAGGTGAGTAACACGTATGAGTTTTATTTGTATCCATATAAATCCATTTGGGTATTTTCTCACACCATCAACATGTTAGGATAATATGTCAACCCATATGAATTATTTATATTTTAAAAATAGTCATTATTGAAGGGTTAGTTATGTCACCTCAAGGACAATTTCATTGATGAAACTATCTGAGCCTAACATTAATGTCTAAGATACATGTATGTATATATAATGATTTGGAAATTTTTGAGTAAGGTATTTAGTTGGTTTGACATATATGAGAGGTTCCTAGACATGATCGATAATAAAATGGAAGGGTTAAACTCAAAACAAGCATATGGATATGAGAAAATGGTGAATACGAGACAAATATGTTTGTACAAACTATGTATGGTGAAGGTAGGTCAAAAGTGACATTGTGAAGTGTCTAATACTATATTTTAGTATGTATGCATGAATATCTACATATATATCACCACCAATAACTATTTCTAATAGTGGGTATATTTGTGTTAACAACACTTCCATGCACCATACTACCCACCTATATGTAACTCATGTGTCATTCACTCATGGATCTATGATGGGGCCAATGTACCTTCTCATCATCAATATTTACTATCTCTCCTAGTTTTGGTGTTGACAACTCTTTGAATCCCTAAGGTAATCACCTTGATAACTCTATCTAGATGGGAATCCTTTAGATAAAGTATGCAACATGAATTATTGGGTTTATTTTTGTTGAATGAGGAAGCTCTCATTGTGGGTGTACATTGAATCTTTGGTTTTACCTTAAATAAAGATGTGATGGATGGAGATTAGTAATCATAAAGTTCCTTAAATGGATAATTTTTGGAAGAAGTATCTCTTTTAGGTGTCCTCTTTATTTACATATCCTCAACAACAATTGAATATTTTTCCACACTTTCCTAAAAATATTATGGTATTTGCACATGTGCCTATTTTCATTACACTGAAAATAATTGTGTTATAGGCACCACTAATCCCATTTTGAGAATCATTTAAATTTTATGAGAGCTTACCATTTGTGGTGACTTTATGCACATCCATCTCAAATCAAACCTCTTGCCTTCTGAATGGAAATGCATGAATAATTACTAGAAGTTCATCTCAATTATAGCCAAATACATGAGCCACTAGATTCCCAATACAATATTAACTCCCCCATAGGAATGTGAAACATAGGGAATTGAAATAGGTAGTCTTCCATTTTGAGTTTAAAACTATGAATTTTTATATAAAAATTAACAATACCTCATCTACAACCATGACCTAAAATATGGTGTTGGATAAAAAAATAGTTCACATGTGAATCCAACTTATCATTAATGAAATTACGATTAATTATTGAGTCAATAAATATAGTCACCCATTGTTTTTTCAATAACTTTATTACCTTGAGAGTTTTTGGATTGCTAAAATATGATAGTGCATGGAAATATATTATACTTTAGCTCAACAACAACCTTTACATATTTTTCTTCATCCTCTTTTTCTTCATTGATTCCCTCAAGGTAGAATAATTTATTTTCAAAACATTTATGTCCTCAAATGTAATTCCTATCACAATTAAAACTTAAACATTTTGATCATTTTTTTCAATGTTTTGGGGCATTAATCCTATTGGTGGAGGAAATGATAGTGCCAACATTCTATTATCATTGTTTCTAGTGAATACACATCTATTGGTATCTAGTAATTTTTCCACTATCCTATGTGTTGTAATTATAGAACAAAAACATTAAATGGATTAAACATTACTACCTCATGTTGAATGTGGTCAATGAGACTACTAAGAAATATGTCTTTCAGGTTCTCATATGTATTCATCTCAACATGCAAAGGTAGATTCTATAATTGATAATACTTTACTGAGCTTGTCTACCACAAATTTTCCAATTGGTTGAAATAATTATCCATTAGACTAGCTCTATAGTGTGTTTGTATCTCCTCTATAAAAACTAAGTGACACTAATTATTGTCTCACTATTTTGAGCATAAGACTATCAATACCAAGTGAATTGTCTAGGTTATAGATATAAACATGTAATTTTAGATACTAAAATATGATTTATATAACATCTTAGTCTTGTATACTTGATAGACATCTATAAAGGATCTACCCTTTAGTTCTAGACTTCCCTATTGACAAAATTCTTGTATTTTCCATCTCACTATGCTTAATTACTTATCTTATGGTATGACCCTATCATTTATGATGACCTAGATCTCCTGCACTATATAAAAATCTTATAACCTGATATATATCCTTCACTATCAGTTTCATATCCTCAAAACATTAATATTATGTCAAACACTTGTGTCCCACACAAAGATACTTGTATCAATGCAAGTGTCCAAATTTTTATTAAGTATCAAGTCCTCAAAATTCATATGAATCCTATGGTTTGACCCATTTGAATTTTTGAATCCTATGTGACATATTTTCAAAAGGTGTGGTATAAATATAGATCTAAGCCTACTCATTATTCATCTATAAAATAACAAGGAATCACCTATTTAAGCTCACATAATCAATTGCACAACTGATTTATACTACCCTTTGGTTCCCTATTTTCATATAAATAATATGAGTAGTCATATTATAGGCCTAAATCACTCAAATAATAACCCATAATCAATATTTTTTTAAGTTATAAGATAGATCATTGCATGCCTTTTCATATAGTATATTTCACCCTTGTGCACACACAAGCCAACACCTAGGGGAGAACTACATATGTCTGAGGCCCTCCTTGGAGTATTGAATATGTAGGCAAATATCATTGCTAGAGGGGTCCTTGGGGTTAGCTAAACACAGTGAGCCCACTAACCAATTTTTAGAAAGTTATAAAGACCTAAGGTAAAGAATTAGGGTTTGATCCATACATAGTCATCAATATCATATTCATGTAGATAAAAATATCAACATAAAAGTGAAATAAAACTTATAAGGCTCTAAGTGGTTGGTTTAAAATACAATGAGTATTTTATTTAAGATAATTGCATTGAGATTAGGATATAAGTGTCGACACAAGTGTCATATGTTGACATAATTATCCAATCCCCTAGAAATAATATTTATAGAATTTGATGACTGTATATTGATCTTGTTCCTTCCTATTTCCACTTTTAAACTTATTAGATTTACCTACACATTTTCCGATAAGCTAAGTATTCTCTTCTTTATGTTTATGCAATCAAATAACTATTTTGAGTGCACTTTCTATATTAGCATAAATCAACATTTTAATATAAAATATTTATTTATCCAAATTTTCAATTAATTATCCTACTCTATAATAGTTTTATTCATCACTGTGTATAGGCTATTCTACCCCCTTAACCCTTAAAAACACATATTAAAAAAGAGTAAAACATTTTGTGAACCTAATCACTGTGTCTTCCCATGCAACTCCTAGCTAGTTCTAGGGTCCTCGGTATTCTAGGGTTTTTGATTTTAGTAATTTTTAGATATGAACTCTTCAATTTACATTGGAACCTTTATTTACATTTATCAAATATGGAAAATGTCAAGAAAGATCGATGTGAAATGGAAGATAAAGAAGACTTATTCAATCATAGAAATACAAATAAAGAATTCATTAATGCATTTTTACATGTTGTATAAAAAGAAATCAATAATCATGCTAAGGATAGTGAATCAATAACTAATAATGGTGAAACCTTAGATGGAATAATAATTTATACATCCTTCATGGGAACAATTAATACTTCAACCCAATTACCAGTTTTAATGGCTACATCAACACAAGTGGGGTTTTCATCCCCTTCAATGGCTTCTCAAATTTGAAATATTAATCTCAATGGATCTATAGTGAAAACTCTTCTCTAGGTTATAAAAAATTTATAATTTAAGGTTACTAATATTGAACAAATACTTTGAAATCAACTCATGCTATTGATTCACAATATGTATCACATAATCCTCTATCACCCAAGATATATTTTCACCTTTTTCCAACTAGTTTTATTGCACTCAAGTTCACTTTTAATGATGAAAAGGGTGATCATAAACAACATCTATGATCTTTATATGAAACCTGCTTTGATTATGTTTTAAATGATAAAATTTTGACCAAATTATTTCCAATAAGCCTAAAAGACTATGCTTTAATATGGTTCTATGACTTACCCATCCAATCAATGAAAGAATTAAAACCCCCAATGGATAAGTTTATAGCACATTTATCCATCACCATCACTAAAAATATGTCATATGTAAAAATTTATAAGATCAAATAAGGAACCAATGAACCTATTAATGAATATGTTTTGAGATACAAAATAATTTTAACTAAATTAATAAATCCAATTGTAGATAAAGAGCTTCAAGACATATTTAAGCAAAGTTTGCTGACCCCATTACATGAGTCTATTATTTTCAATAAGTTTAAATAATTTTATGACATATGCAATATTGTCTAAGATCCTGAAATGAATTTCCTTGAAAAATATTTAAATATGTATCAAACACACTAACTACATCTTCTACCATGTTTCATATCAAACCCAGATACAAGGTAAAAACTATAGAACCTAAAATGGAAATAAACACAATGGTTAATACAATGTCACAACAACCCAATTAACTTATCTTATATAATGTACCTAAGAGATAATTTACATGATTACATGAGTCTCCAAATTTGATACTTAAGAAGCTTATGGAGTGTCATCTCATATCTCTCCCTCCTCCCATAGAGGTTGATATGAGTCAACCTCTACCAAAATGATATGATACCAATACATATTATGACTATCACCAAGGATTTAGGTATTCTAAAAATATATTTTATAACTTGAAACATAAGATCCAAGATATTATTGATAACCAATAGATTAACTTTGATGATCCTCCAAAGGATTCAGGTTCATAATCTAATGATCATCAAACTAGAATCTATTTACAAGATCATTCTAAGAAAGATTTAGAAGTACAAATGGAATATAATGGACATCCTCCTCCATCATATTATGGGCACCCATTATATGGGATTATTGGAACTTATATAATCACAATACCTCCTATAGATCATACACCCTTTATTTAATTTGATGATAGTGAAATTATGGATGATGACTCCAATATTTATTCATTATTTATTTGAGCATACCTTGACCATCAACTTATATATAGTGTTATGATTGATAATGGTGCTAGTGAAAATGTATGTACCATGATGTTACTTATATATTTGGGATATACACATGACAACTTATACCCTTCAACCAAAATGGTTAGAGCATTCAATGGGACATCACAACATGTCATTGTGGAGATTGATTTACCTTTGAAAGTTGGTCCAACACATATGGTTACTAAATTTTCATTATACCATATACAAGAGTATTTTATATGTTATTGGGATGACCTTAGATACATAAACCATGTGTAGTACCTTCCATAATGCATGGGTGTATTAAATACATTCATACCAAAATGATAGTAATCATTTTTAGAATTCCATATGAACATCAAATTAAATAAAATGAGTTTATTCCCAGACATATAATTATAAAACATACAAAGGTTAATCATCTGTAAAAGGGTAAATAATAGGAAATCCCCTTTCTTCGGTGGCCCATACTTAAGATATCATTTCACCAAAGATACACTAAATATTCTACATAATCCTCATCTACACTTACACGATCCACCCAACTGCTAAGATCCAATAAACATGTTCCAATTACAGATACACCCAAGAAACTAAAAATAACTAAACAATGGATTCCACAAACCCATGCTCATATTATCTCTTCACAACCACAAAGTCTAATGTGACATATATAGAGTACCATAGATTTTATAGTCCCAGATGTGACCCCTATACATACTTCTTGGTAATATCACCAGTTTGATGTAACATAGACTGACTTTAGAGATATCTATGAGCATACCTTATATGGGATCATAAGTTAAACTTTTTTAATTTCTAGATACACAAAAAATTCAAAAAAACCAAAAATTCAAGAATATATAAAAACATTCAAATAAAATAAAAAATATAAAAAATTCAACATTCACATGTTTACTAGCTCCTTGAAATCTATGTTGTTTACATTATATTGGTATATTTCATATCATTTATATACACATATATGTTTCTTGTGTATTTTATTGTGATATAGGCATACCCTAAACCCATGATACTTTCACATACAAATGTTGGACCTCTAATTTTCCAACATGATATACTACATTGGGGACATCTACCTTCCAAGATCATGATCGACATATGTTATATTACTTTATGATCATTTATACATTGTCATGTTGATATTATATATTAATGCTTACACATTCCTATAATCATGATTACATATTTCATAGTGTACTTGATATGCTATATTACATGACATTTTAAAACTAACACATACATATAGGGACTAGTATTATATGCTTATCGTGGTTACTTATACTTCATTTATTCAAATTATTACTTCCTTAAATGTATTTTTCTTGCTTTTTATTGTATTTCATGTGGAATATTTGAATATGTTCCTTCATTTTTAGTGCTTGTGCCAATATATGTTACTTTCTATTTAGACATTTGAATATGTCATTCCTTTGAGTGTGCATCATTTGAATATGCCCCTTGTTTATAGTCTCCTTAGACCCTATATTGTGTGAAATTGAGTGCTCTTGTGTGTGTGATTGATTGTTTGATGATATATATCATGCATCTGAGGGTTTGTTATGATCAAATACTATAATATTATTTAGTATATCTACTTAGAAATAATATTCCTATATGCTACATGATTTATACACATATTATATAGTTATCTTATCATTTTTGAGGTAAGGTAACTACCAGATACCATTTCCCTCACCTCAAAGGGGTGGGGGGCGGGGGAGCATATTAGTGGGGGCATGTCATATAGACATTACTTCCACACTTATATAATTCTCATAATGTATATAATTTTATTATAGTTTACATGAGGGTCAAAGCATAACAACGTGTCCCAATTTTTGGCATAAAGAGACCACATAAACTTCTAATATCCCATCAAAATATATTGAGTTTGGGTTATTCATATTAATAAAAAAATGTGTTTTATATTATATATAGAAAGGTGCAATATATATACATTTTAATATTTAAAAAAAAAAAATCATTAAGTATTCTTTTGAATTTTTTCTAGCCACCTAGTGAGACATAATGTTATACTTTAACCAATGATTCATATATATGCTTGGGTTAGAATCCTATACATTGCATTTATTTTCACAGATTTGGGATAAAGTTTCTCATATATATGACATATATTATACACAGTTATAGAGTAGAGATTACATTTTGATAGATACTTCAATTTAATACACATTATAGGTGCATATTCCATGCAAGTGTAACATAAATTGCAAATACATATTCAAACTTATTTACCAAGAATCACTGATACTTTACCAAGAAGCACCATTTTTACTAGGAAACATTGTTTTGAGCCTTTTTTGTTTGTACTAGTTGGATCCCTTTAGTAGTGTGGTTGATATTCAATGCCCTTAATGGCTTAACTCTAGTTATATTTTGTAAGTTGAATTGTTTATACTACTTATTTTGGCCTCTATTATATTGTCACTTGAGTTATATGATTTAGATTTAATGATCTCAATTGTTGTGTTACAACTCACCTTTACATAAGATTGGGGGCATAATTACCTTCCAATATCCATCTTTAAAATTTCCAAGGTTCCATTTTAAACTTATTTTACCTTCAGTGCTTCATAAAGAAGCATCTTTGCTAAGTCAAATTACCAAGGGGAAACATGGTTACATAGACACACATGTGTACTCCTTCCTTTCTCTCTTTATTTTCAAGCATTTAAATTACATTAAATTTTATATTATATGCATTGATTTATACTATAAAATTATCTTGGTTACATGTCATACATTTAAAAAACTCAAAGCGGGATCAAGCAAAGGCAAGGTGTATTATACACACCTAGGTACACATTTATTTACTTTAACCTAGTATTTTCATCTTTAACCATTACTAGATTGGGGGGGGGGGGGGAATGTAGATACTAAAATCTGATTTATATAGCATCTCAATCTTTTATACTTTAAAAATATATATTAGGGTTCTACCCTTTAGTTCTAGACCTCCCTGTTACCAAAAGGATCACATTTCCAATCTCACTATGCCTAAATGTGTATCTTATGGTTTGACACTATCAATTTTGATGACCAAGATCTCCTACACTATACATAAATCTTAAAATATCATATATGTACTTCACTATTATTTTTATATCCTCATCACCTTCCTAGCCTCTTGTATACTTGTGTCCCACATAGGGACACTTGTGTTGATGTAATTATCTAGATTTTTATCAAGTGTCCAGTCCTCAAAATTCATATGATTTTAAAATATTTTAAATCTTATGGGTTGGTACATTTGTATTATTTAACCCTAATTTGAGATATTTTCAAAATGTGTGGTATAAATAGAATTCTAATCCAACTCATTAATCATCTAGAAAATATCAAGAAAACACCTATTCAAGTTCAGTTAATAAATTTAAAAACTAAGTTCTATTACTCTAATCTTACTTATTTTCATATTAGTCATAGGAGAAATCATATTACAGGACTGAAAAAATCAAATAATATCCCATGATCAATATTTGGTAATTTATAAGCTATATCATTATATACCTTTGGATTTAGTATATTTCACCCTTGTGCACACATAAACTAACACCTAGGGGAGAACTAGATATGTCTAAGGCCCTCTTTAAAGTATTGGATATGTAGGTAATACTCATTGATAGAGGTCCTTGAGGTCATATTGACACTGTGAGTGCATTAACACATTTTTAGTAAGGTACAAATTTCTAAGGTAAAGAGTTACGGTTTATCCATACATAGTCATCGACAACCTATTCAAGTGAATAAAAGATATCAAAAGAAAGGCAATGGAAAATGTATATGGCTATAGGTGGTCACTTAAAAATACAATGAATATTATATATAATAAATTTTCATCAAGATAAGGATATAAACATTGATGTAAGTGTCCACATGTTGACACAAGTGACCAAGCCTCCAAAAATAATATTCCCAGTTACTGATAGCTAGTTCCTAATCTTGTCCCTATTTTTTTCCACCTTTGTACTTCTCAAATATACCCATAAATTTGAAGATAATATAAGTATTATATCGTATTCATGTTTATGTAATCAAATTAATATTTTGAGTGTACTTTATATATTTAATATAACTCAACATTTTAATTTAGAATATTCATTTATCTTAGTTTTCAATTAATTATAATGATTAAGAATACCTTTATTCATCCTTGTGTATAGGTTATTCTAACCCCTTAACCCTTAATAACATATATTAAAAAAAGGGTTAGACAAACATTTACATGCTCTATCTACATGAGATATGATGTTTGCCAAACTAATTATTTATTTATTTGATCCAAGTGATTGGATCCTTCTCATAAAAATTATGTATTTCCACTTCTGGCATCATGTTACTCAACCTAAAATGGGCATAGACCAAAGGTAGAGGTTGATTTTTATTAGACCTTGCATTGGTTTGACATGAAGATCCAAATTGGTTAGTCTAATTGGTAGTTAATTATACCTGATTTGGGAAAATTTAGTATAAAAATCAAAGTTTTATCTAGTTGATACTATAACTTATCTAATTGGTGATGGATTTTTTCCACATCACCTTTACTAGCTATATTAGACTATATTTTTTGCACATTATACTCAAGCTGACTCTCTTTATCATTTGTCAAATAAGCTATCAAAGTTTTGAAGAGGCACAAGTGATCCTTAAGATCAATATATAAAATAAAACCACAATAAAAAAACTTTTGAAACATATAAAATACACTCACCAATGGAAAAGACATTAATTAAAATGAATATTACTTAAAAAATGAAAATACAAGCTCCCTATTCTCACTCTTCTATCATCTCCATTAATATCTCATTCTTCCATACCAAGTCTGTGGGAGATCCAAATATATAGGTGAGATAGTTTCTTTCTCAAGAAAATTATCATTATGAAACAACTAAATAGGGTGATAATGAATATAGGGATAATTTCAGATAATTTGGACTTATTAATAGTTCAACTGAAAAATGAATATGAATAATAGGTCTAAATTATTCAATATTTTATAATTATTAATTATATCTTATCTAATGAATGGGGAATAAATCCAAATTATTACCATACTCCTAGTCTAATTTATTTAAAATATATGAAAACTATTTTTTTCCAAAATTATCCCTAGTCCAATTTGGGGACATAAGTCTAGATTATCTAAAATAGTTATTATATTATTATTTCCCATTATTCATGCACACAAAAAAATGACATGCACTAAATATCTATGAATAAAATAACTATATCTAAATATTGACTAGCCTATAAACTCCCTAGGCAAACTTACAAGCTAAGTGTTAACACTAAGCAAGATAACTAAATTAGACTAGGTGTGAACATAGTATGCCAACACCCTCCCTTAATCAAAACTTGGGGAGTGAAAAAGAAAATAAAATATGGGTCCTAACTATTATGATTGATAAGGTACCCATGTAAAATCCAAAAAAAAAAAAAAAGGGAGGAAGGACTTGGAGCCCCCACAAGTATAATTTCCTACATCCCAAATAACTCTTGTAATTGAAGATGAGGAGGATAATGTAAGCGCTTAGTCAATATGTTAGTAAAATAATCATTTTTAGGCATGAAATTCAAGGAAATAACTCCATCCAAAATAAACTATCAAATGAAGTGCATATGAATCTCAATATGCTTGATTCACTGATACTCAACAAGATCATGTGATATTAAAATTTCACTTCGGTTGTCACACCTAATAATAAAATGACTATGTTGTGTGAAGCCAAAATCTCTTAGTAACTATATAACATAGAGTTCCTCCTAATTAACTTTAATAACACCTTAATACTCTACATCAGTGGAGGAAAATTTAATAACTATTTGATTTTTACAAGCCCATGCAACTGGACTGGAAAAAAGTTTGTATAGAACTCTACAAGTAGACTTGTGAGTATCAACATCAATAGAAATATATCCCATAATATATGGATATACATGTGGTTTGTACTAAATTCAAAAGTGTGTGGTACCCCAAATGTAGTGTGAAACATGCTTGGCTATTTTCCAATGACTCTCATGAGGCTCTTGTGAAAACTTAGAGACAAGGTTCATAATAAAAGGGATATTAGGATGAGTGTGAGTCAGATATAAAATACTACCCACAAGTTATTTCAATCCACATAGAATAACTATAAATCAAATGTGTGGATTTATAGTTTTTATCCAAATATTCAAGTTTGAAATATTCAATAGCAACTTCCTCAATTACATTATTTCATAAAACTTTGATAACTAATTTGTATTTAAATTTTCAATCAAGATTTTATAACACACAAAGTACACTCATTAATGGAAAACACACTAAACAATCTAGATAAACTAAATTAGGTGTGAACACACTACTCCCACAGAAAACCCTAGACCAGGAGATTCATCAATTCATATTTATAACTCCATATCCTCTTTGTTAGGATATTTTCCTAGAGTTTCCAAACACTTCCCTTTACCTTAGTGTGTGGTACGGCTATACAAAGGCTTGACAATGCAAAATTGATTTTCAAATGTGACCAAATTTTGACCAAATGGTTTCTAACTTAGGTTAGCCTCAAATACAAAAATTTAAAGCACAAACCCATGCTGAAATTTTGATATATTTTCAAACATGTAAATAAATTATTTGAAAAAAAATTGTGATATATATATATATATATATATATATATATATATATATATATATATATATATATATATATATATATATTATAATAAATTACTAAAAATGATTATAAAACTTATTTTTTTAAAAAATTGTAACTTCCTTAAATCATATTCTAATTTCAATACAACAATTCTATAAAATTTTGCAACGGTTTGTGAGAGAGAATTTATTAAAAATTAATGTTTCAACCACACTTTTGCAAAAATTGAAGCTTTGATACTAGTTGTAATGAAATTAATTTACCAATGAAGAAGAGTCACAATAATAGATCACAATATGAGTGAAATAGAGTAGAATATATGAATAAATGATGAGCCACTTTAAGGGACAACCTTCATAATCTTATAATAAGAACAAATTTTTTAAGATGATTAAATACTAACCAATACCTCTTATATATACACTAAATATGATATGGAAACACCTTAGGACAACCCTACCACCAATATTAAGCTAAAGAGATGATCATATAACTTAACTAAGGCTATGATATCCATAATTTATCTAATATTATCAATAATAAGTGTCATTAATTACATTTGTAATATGAACACAACATGGATGAACCAAGTTTCATTATATCATAAGAATTTAAACAAAGTTCTAAACATATTCAAAAACTAATATCAGTACTAGGCTATATTGAACATAGAATCAATATCCAAGATATAAAAAATGATCATTAAACATTGGTAGTCCAATGTTTTCTTAATGGAAGAGGATCTAATTCTTTTAATTTAAATTTCAATCACAAAAAAAAATACAGTAAGAAAAATATAAGAAAAAACTAATAACAAGTCAAACCAACATTAGAAAATTCACTCCTATGGCTAATGCCTAAATGCCCTACATAACCTAAGGTCAATGATAACTCCCATTAAAGTTAACCTATGCCCACATTCACAAATGAGATTCCATACATGACTAATATCAAGTGTGTTATGGACATTATTTCAATATCATACATTATAACTCAACTTGTTCACAAGTCTCAAAGCCTATAAGTTATAATTTCACTTATCAAACTTGTAATTATACTATAATTCAAGCATGACATTAGTCATTGATGACTATACATGGACAATTACACATGCATGAGTCTGTCACATATCTTCATTAGTCACTAGCACACAATTACCTTGTAGCATAAGGGCGAGTTCCTCATTTCCTTCTTATGGGTGGAATTTGTAATACAAGAAGTTAATGACTTAAATTGACACCATTTAAAACTTAACTAGAGAATATTCAATGCATTCTAAGAGGAATGGTCATATAAGTCTAATCAAAACCTCAAGTAAATACAAAATTAAATAAATCTTATCCCATAATATTCTTCTCATGCTAGATTTATTTTGACTCTAATCTAGACTAACATTGAAAGGACCAAATATATATCATATCTTAAATAACCATGCAATGTTTATAAGTAACTTATTCTAGATGTTACCTTATTAATTTAAAATGATACTAAAATTAAAGAATAACTGAAGAATAGGTGTTTCAATAGGTAACAAAATTCTAATCATAACAACATATTTAGGGACTTATGAATAGTCATAGTTTTCTTAAAACCCAATGGCCATAATATTATTATTTTTACATAATAATGAGACAATAGAGATAAACCTCATTATTTTACATAACATAACAAATATCAACACTATATCCTTATACATTATATTTATTATAATATAATAAAGAAAACTAGTTCTTTCATCACATCATAGTTTGTGCACACGCACAAATATGAAATAGACCAATAATTTTCCATTCCTTTATATCTAAATGTGCATGCACATGTGTACAAATGCTATAAATTTAAATACCCATTCACACACATAACCTGGAGGTAAAATTATACACACTTTTAGTGCATTGATTCTAACTAAATATTCATGCCTAAATGTAATGCAAATTTATAAATAAAAGTTCATGCCTAGATCTAAGTTTAAATTTATTTCCTTTATTTTCTAAGCACATAGTGAAATGCAAAGATTAAAAAGGTTAGAAATATTTTCTTTTTTCTATTTTTTGTTGATGGTGAATATTGTTATGTCAACTAATTAACCTTTTCGCCTATTGTGAAGGTTAAGTTGGATCATACCAGTCTAATAATAAAGTTCTAAAGGTTCAATTAAAATCCTAAAGACATGAAGGGTTTCTTAAATGTTCTAAAAAACAATAAATAAGCTATTGAGTATAACATATTTCATTATAATTTCAGAAATATACTTATCAAATAATGAATCAATTTTGATATGAATGTGTAATATATCCTATCCAATATAAAAGGACTATGAACAAGACAATATCTTGAAGGAAAGAAACCTGATTCATTAATAATATATTCTCAAAGTAATATCTTATTTCTGATGTAATAACTTCCTAATAGCACATGACAATAAATCAAAAGTATCAAAGTAATATAGAATTAATATAAATCAAAGATGAATAGATCTTATATAAGGTAAGTATTACGCATAACTTAACACACAAGTGACACAAATACATAACAAACAACAAACTAATAGATAAAAAACTAATTAAGAAAAGTAAAATATTAAATATAAACTAAATAAGAACAAAATAAAGTAATATAGATTCTAACTAAGTCTAAAAAAATAAACTAATCAAACAAACTTAACAAATCTAAAATCTACTATGTCTATCTCTAAAATATTAAATAAAGAAAAAAATCTAAAAAATTTAACTTAAAAGAGAAACATGAATAAACAGTAAGCTAAATATAAATTAAATTAAAGTAAATTAAAAACTAAATAAAATAGAAAGAAATTATATCAATTAAATATTAATCTAAATTAGATTAAACTAAGTTAAAGTCAAAGTCAAAATAAATTATAAAATAGATAAAACATGTGAGTCTCAATAGAGAGAGTCATCTTAGCAGAATAGATCGATTTTATTTGAGAAATCAACATCTTCTTTACAAAATATCTTAAAAAGATAAATTTTACAATCAATTAGATCAATGAAATGTCACAAACAATAAATTTTTTATTATTATTCAGGTTGAATACTCATATTTTGCACATAGGATTTCAAGAAGCAATCATCAAAGGATGTTAAACTTGACAAACTTCAGATAATCTATTATAAATGATAATATAAAACTACATATACCTACATTACCTAAGAAATATAATCAATCATCAGATAAAGTACCATTGGTCTATTTGTAAAAGTCATGCTATCTCAGAAAAGTTGCATAGAAGAGAGAGATAAATGATTGAATTCATAATTTATAAGTCTTTAATCCCTGTGTTGTTTCTCCCTTCAAATGAATCCTTGATATCTTTTTATTCTTCAAACTTAGTTGAAAGAATTTATAACTAACCCTTACTTATTTGTTAACTTAACTAATTGATTTTACAAATCAATTAATATAGACATTTATTAGTTAAGGTTATTTAAGACTTACAAGTCTTAAGGGATCAAATATTTAAATCATAGACTAGTTATTTCCTAATGGGTGGGGACCCTTAATCAATTATTAATAATAAGAAATATATACTCTAATAAATAATTAGATAAATCAAAGTATAATGATTCTTTATCCATATTAATCTCATAATATATATAATAAAGACTACTTAAGTACACGCATGCACGTGCACACACACAAACAAATTTTAAAGTCTATTGTACTTTCTAAACATCATAACCAAAGTATCAAAATTTGAAATTACTTAAGTTATACCAACTTAAAGTTTAAATTAAAAAATAAAAATTATCCTACTAATAACCAAAAATCATCTGAAGTAGATAAAATCTCAATAACAGGTTTTTCTTGTTCATTCACACACTCATTGTATTCTATCTCAACTATTAGAAATTGAACTAGCATAGTTCTCGACTCACTTGTATTATCATTAACCTCCAAGTTAATATTATTCACAACTTTGATCTTGGTAGGAGTGTTTGATTCATCTTCACTTATTGGATGCTTCTTGGAAGAGGTTGGATGAATAATACGAAGTGGTTTTTCTAAACTTAGATTTTTGCACCTTGAAAGTGTCCCTTTCAAAATTAATTTTTTGCATCCTAAAATAGGATCTCTTTGAGATGGTGTGATATTATCAGAATAAGAAGGCAATATATTAATAAAATTCTTAGCATGGGCTATTTCATTGTCTAGCTAAGTTGGCTCATGGACATGATGTGGTTCATTAACATGCTATATTCTCTTTGGGGTAGGTGACTAAATAGGTAATTAGTTTAGATTATTCTATAGTTGATGGAAAGAACTATTATGGGGTTGATACTTAGCATCAAATCTATGGCTATAAAATCCTCTATTACCCCTATGGTTTATAGGATTAAAGGGTAAAATATTCAAAACATTCTAAAATTTAGGGTCAGCGACATCAAAATAGATTGATATCTTGGATCCCCTACTAGCATACCTAGGGCCAAATCTTCTTGCCCTAAAACCCCCCTTGGGAATTGTCTATTGGGTGCTTCTTGATTCACACTTTTTGAATTTTGATACCTTCCCCAACTTCTGCTATCATTATCTTTACTTAAACTAGGTTGATCCCAACTTGACATCATATATAAAATTTGAAATATATTCAAAGATGATTATTTATGATTGAAAATCAATATGTATATATCAAATATGAAATCAAATAACCATTATATTTCAATATAGTAAATTCTCAGTCACTTAAAAAAATTTCCACTATCATCAAATGATCATTCAACTAATTCTACTAACTGAACTATACATTCATATGAAAACTGGTAGCTGTGTAAAATCATTTCCAACTGAAACCTTATTTTGAAATGAGAAAAAACTTATTATAATTTTCCAAGAAGATTATCAACCAATTATTTATATCCATAATTTTGGAATAAAAACTAGAAATAACTTTTTGTAACTATAAAATCATAAATTTATTCTTCTTGGATCAAAACTTATGACATTTGGAATGAAAATAATGTACAAAAATGTCTAATGAGAAAGAGTTATCCCTTGAAGGATAAAAGAGTAGATGATCCTATTAAAATTCTAACTATCCATTCAAAAAAGTAATTTAACATATCATAATGTAAAACATCACAAATTAACATATCATGACATAACATGTCATGACATAATACACTAGTATAGGATGACCTACAAACTTTAGATGGATGCTATAGAAAACATGCTAATGATTTTTTCACAAACTTAGAATTTAAAAAAAAAATGATGAGGAGTAAAATAAAATAAGTTTAAGATAGGTTTTTCATTTGGAAAAATGTAGAAAAGTTGAAGAAATGCCCTCTTGCCTTTATTATTCTTCCAAGTGTCATCAATATTTCACAAATCTCTTTGTACATGAATATATTTGTAATATGTAATGGTTTGTAATACTTATAAATACAATCTTTATCATTTCTTCATTCTTATGAAAAGCTATCTTATTTTATGGAGTAAACTAATATTAGAAGAGTTTTTTTGGGATATCGATGTTTTTACTTTATCATATTTTTTCTACATGGTACTAGATTTTCTCTCTCTTTAGATCAAAGTTATGATTTCTAATTTTTTTTCATAATATTTATAGAATTATCCTATTTTCTATGCACTTTTGGCTTCAAATTATTATGGGTTTTACGAAAATCCAATTAAGTTTCTTCCATATGATCTAAATTGTCCTTTTAAACATTTTCTAATGGTTTTATGAAAAACTTATAAATTTTATAGATTGTGGCAGGATTTTTATAATAAACCTAATAAAAATATAAAATATTTGTTTACTTCATAAAATAAAATAAATTTGCACAAGAGTGAAAAAAGAATAAAAATTATATTTATAAGTATTATAAACCATTACACATTATAAATAAATTTATGTACAAAAAGATGAGGTTATATATTTAAAAATCAAGTGCTTTTGCTCATTTATTTATTGGCCACATAATATGGACATATGATTGGCTCATTTAAAGGTAGCTTAATAAATTAAAAAATACGGTCTTAATTATGTTGAGAAAGTTTTAAAATGGCATATGGGAGTGGTGGTGGGTTGTAATGTAATGAGTATGTTCACTTTTAATTCCAAACTTAAATTTGATATTTATTGATTGTCACTTAGAATTTTTTCTATTAAAAATAAAAATCAAGACTGGTATTATTATACTATATTAACTTTTATTAACAATATAATTGTATGAACAAACACTATTGCAAATTAAAATCCAAGTGAAATTATTATACTATATAAATTTTTATAAAAAATATAACTTATGAGTAAATACTATTATAAGTTAAGAATTTTAAACAAATATTTTTCAATTTTAACTCACCCTCCACTGTGTAATACTAAATTACTTTCTTATTTATTCCATGTACCATCAAGTCTAGTCAAAAATTTATTTTTTGGTCTATATAATAAAAATGATATTTTTTATTAAGTTTCCATGCTAGTGTTTATTTATAAGGAATAACTTCTGCTTCCATCTAATAATCTATAGTTTATTTTGAGTGATGTAACACCCAAGCTCTCAAAATTTATTAAATGGGACTTACAATACTAAGATCTTTTCTATGTTAAAAAAACCTATTGTTTTGATGGATTAATACAAGTGTTGTTATGAAATAAGTAATTCTTTCTAAAGTGCCAATTACGAGTGACATTATTTTTTATAAATTTAATTATCTATAACTGAAATAAAAATAGAGCTATGTTATATTTATAAATAATATTGCATCGTATGAGTCATGGATTCATGCATAATTGTTTGTAATAAATAATAATCAAAATATTTTGTAGATGTAATTTGAAATTTATAATACAATGAACTATTAAAATATATATGTGTTTCTATCTTTTACTATGATTTATATGGATAATGTTGAATTACAATTTTTTTTAAAACCCATTGGAACTAGACATATGATATAATAAAATTCTAAAACTTAAATATTCATTGAGTGAAGTTTATTATAGATGAATTGGGAATGAATGCAACTTTTTAAAATATCTTCCACAATTTTCATGAGTATTGTTATAAATGATAGACATAAGCCCTATATATAATTTTAGGTTAAATTGTATGTACTCAATTTTTATCTTGTAATAAAAACATGAATAAGAATAAACAATTTAATTTAAAAATTAGTAATTTAACTATTATGTTAGTTAATCATGTCGTGAGATATTATTCTTGAACCATTTATATGATTTTAGATTAATAAAATAAGATTTTGAATTTATAAATTAAATAGAATAAATTGCTTTAGAAAAATATTTCGACAACTTTTACATAAATTTATCTAAGATATATATATATATATATATATATATATATATATTCTCAAACATATGTGATCTATTATGGATTTTCTTCTTGTATTTGAGAACACTCTACCATGGAGATTGATTAATTCTTAAAGATTCTATGATTCCTACAAAATTTAAACTCTTTTAAGGGTAATCTCAAAGTGCCAAACAAATCGTAGGAGGCATGACAATAATTAAAAAGCATTGAATCGAACCTTTTAAGGTCCATCCAGCCCATCCTCACATTTTTGTTCGTCAGGTGTAGTATATACTAAAGCCTCATGGAGTTCAAGAGTCGGCAAATTCGTAGATTCACACACACATAAAATTTAGCTGGGCACATGAAACACCCCAGCTTCCCTTCCATTCGTCTATATTTTGATCGATATTTCCTGTTTTCCTGACTGGATCAACCCATCTTTCTCTTCAATCTCATCCTTATGATCCGTGTGATTTTGAATCAGTGAATTGGCAATCACACTTCTAAAGTGATGAACATCGACAAAGGTTTGCAATATGCAATTGCTTTTTTCCTCTTCTTCATTGTCCTTATCGCATTGATCGCCCTAATATATGTGTTGAGGCTCTGTTCGCATAGATATAGACAGGCTTTGGAGCAGCTAGTTGCGCGAAATTTAGCGGGAAACGAACAAGACTTACATGGACCAGGGCTCTCACTGGAACAAATCCAAAAACTTGAATCTGTTCAATACAAAGGAAAATCAAGTGGGTCATCTGATTCTGAATATGAATGCTGCATTTGCTTGTCCCCAGTGGAAGAAAATGAACAAGTTCGATATCTCCCTCAGTGCAATCATTGTTTTCACAAGCATTGTATAGACAAGTTGCTTTCTTTGAACAGAAACTGTCCGCTGTGTTATGCTGAAGTTCTGATTGAAGAAACAAATACGACGGATGAAGTTCAAAACCCTATGGCGGAAGAAGAGAGTAATGTAGCTTCGCAAGGTGACCGCAGCCATGATGATGTCAGGATAAATATCGATTAGGATGGCCATACCGTCAGATCTGAATTCTTTACAGGAAAAATATCTGCAATTCACTTTCAGGCTTTGGGCGGTGTGGATTTACATAAGCTAAGTAAATTCGAGATAAAAAATTAAAACCGTTTTGTCATGCTTGCATTCGATAGTGTTGTGGATGCCTTGCACCCATTTATTGGGTTTATAAAGTGGCTTTTCCAATGTGTTGTGGCGTTTTTTTGTTTTTCCTTAAATACCAGATTAATTTTTCTGCTTCAGAAGATATACTTCCTAGGTTAGAGTCATGTTTGTCTCAAGGGGCTTAAATCTGGGTCTATGATTATTTGCAAGCTTGGAATGCAGGTAGTTTAGTATTGCGTAAGCTTTCGTATTGTTTTAAAAAAAAAAAAATGGTTTTGACTTGTTTTCATGCAAGTTTTAACCTTGTTTTCCTACCCATTGTTATGGTAAAAAACTACTGTATTTCGGGTGCTACATGGTTTGGATGTTATCTTGGTGAGAGTTTGAATGTCGATCTCTAATTTCAGGGTCTATGGGATTTGCATGATGTGTTTCTGAGGGTTTGAATGTTAGTGTGATAAAATATAGAGTTTTGAGTTTTTAACTGAGTTTAGAGGAATAAAATCTGAACAATACATTTGGGTTTTTTTAACTGAGTTTAGAGGTATAAATTTCGAGTGATGATCTGTTGAAACAACTCCTAATCTTGTCAATGATATGTTAAGTATGCCTAAATGCATAGTGTGTTTTGACACTTTTACATTTACTCATATAATTAGTCGGTACATTTTCCTTCTTATACAAGCTTCAACATATCACTAATTTTCGATGTAAGTTATGCATATATTTCATATTTATATTTATATTTATATATATATATATATTTTAAATTTTAAATTTTAAATTTTACATTTACATTCTATATGTCTCTTGGCCATCACATAAAAATAAATGAACAAATATAAAAATTAAAGATATGTACATGTGAAAACATAGTGAACAAAAATGTGTGTGTGTGTGTGTGTGTGTGTATGTATATATATATATATATATATATATATATATATATATATATATATATCATTTATTCAATGACAAGTGACATCACCCATACATGTATCACCTTCCATGAAGTGACAAGTAATAATATCTTATGTCTATATTCTTATATAAATCTATATTCTTATCCTTAGCCCTATAACAATTGATCTCTAGAGCCATAGATGTTGTCAATCTATCTCAGCTCTAAGATCTATCTCTATACTCAAGTTAAAGATGTTCAAGCCCCTGATAAAGTGCAAGCTCAACCAACATTTGTGCATGCATCACCTGCAAGAATATTTAATAAGTGAACACACTATGAGTAATATTCCCTTGCCAACTTGGTGGTGCCATGGGTTTTATCCCACAAGTCCTGCACCTTATGAGCTTGCTCTTACACCTAATCATGTTAGCTAAGCTCTTAATCGTCTAGCCTTATCTTCTACATCATTAGCCTTTTGAACCTCTATCATTTTATGCCACTCTATTCCTTCTCATAAGATATAACATATATACATACTAGCTCACCTAAAAATGATACCTCTCTAATACGCTTGAAACCTCATGTACATTGCAATACAATTGAAATAATGCCACGTCAATGATCACAAAACAATGTGTTGATACTACCAAAACAAAATATAACCATCAAACTACTGAAATCAAATGTAACATTTACTATATAATTGACAAACATATATAACACATATTTAATATGGATTTATAAGAGCCACATCAACCATAGGTGTTGTTAACACTATGGCTCTCTCTCCTCTATCTACTACTCACTCAACTGCAAGGGATACATCATGTTGTTTTACCCTAATTTGGATTATAAATATTTATAGTAATTTGATAAGTGGCATGTTTTCAAATATAGAAAGTACTAAATAGATTAAGATACTTAGATTTTTGGATTCAATACATGACTTTGATTGACTTTCGACAATGGAAAGGAGTTGGAAGTAGGCTTAAGAGGCACTTGGATCTAGAAGTGACTATTTGTGTGTATATGGTCACTAAATTAGACTATAGAAAAACTGTTGATGTTACTAACTATAATTGATGTTAATGTCCTAGACTATTTTGGCTCTCTGTGACCATATAGTCAACTGTGCCTACTTGTAATACCTCCATATGTGTGATATTGATTCCTGACTATGTGCAAAAATCCTAAAATCAGTTTCCTTTTCCTTAAAACCTTAGGTTCACTTATGATGGGTAAAAAATTGTAAGAACTTAGGAAGTGTAATGGTTTGAACTGACTCCAATCATCTATGTATTCAATACTTTAAAAATGGAATTCAAGCCACATGTAATTTTTCCCATTAATGTTAATGTGCAATTATTATTCTTTTTATATGAATGCACCTATAATCAAGGTTTTGATACTTGAAAATAATCACTCTTGACTTGGCTTAGTGTGCTTCAGACTTGGGTGATGATTTATCCTAATGACCAATTTTTATTTTAAAATAATAGGGTAGAGTTTCTCAGTGTGTAGTAGTATATTGATGCTTGATAGATAAGTGCCAAGTGAGCAATAAGTATGGGTTTGATTTGAATTTATGTAAGTTAGTTTGGTTAATTTCTCAAGCCACCATCATGTTAAGTAAAGGGGATGACCCATATGAATGATTTAGATTTGAAAAATGTTGTTAATAGGTGAGGGTCAATAATCCCTTAGGATAATTTGGTTAATGAAACTGCTTGAGCATGAAGTTAGTGTATAAGAGACATGAATGCAAATATGATAATATAGATATGTTTAAGTAAGATAATTAGCTAGATTAATAGAGATCAAGAAGTTCACATAGATGATTGGAAATAAAATGAGAGGGTTGGAATCATAAAAATCATGTGGATATGAGAGAATAATGAATAAAATACATATATGTGCACACAAGTCATGTATGGTGAAGGTAGGTCAAAAATGACATTGTCAAGTGTCTATTACCACAATTAGCATCTATAAAATTTCTCATTTTATTATAGTATTAAAATGTAATATAAATACTATAGTAAAATGATAAAGATATATTTGATTGTGTACAACACACTTTGTTTTTGAGAAATAGCTCCAAATGTGTAGCCTTTCTCTAAGAAAAATTGTGTTGAAAATGTAGTAGTTAATATCTATATGTGAAATATGAATTCTAATTTTTTTTACCAGCAAGAAAAGAACACACTTTTATGTGAGTAAAAAATGTTTCCCTACAACTTGTTGGAGATGATATTTCCTTATTGAATCATTAGATAACCATTCTTCCTTGTTGAATCACATGGAGAGTAGGGGTGATTGTGCCCCAATTTTGCATAACTATAAAATCCTTTAGGTTGGGAAGGTAAATTACCCAACCCTTATGAACAGGTTACAAATTATTGTCACTAAACCTTAGTTTCACTAACTCAAATAACTAATCTAGATCTAATTTTGAACCTCAAGATGGTAAGGTGGGAACCACATAATGGGTTCGATATGGGTAATGCCATGACCATTGAGCATCATTAAAATTAAATGTAAATTAAATCAAAAATCATGAATCAACTATTGTAAATGAACTTATGAGTTCAATTTTGATCACTACCTTGTTCCATTGAATTTTATTTGAAAGTACACAACTAAAATAGTGATCACTAAAAAATATTAAATGTGTAGGAAAAAGTATCATGAATCATTGAATTAGTGCCAAATGTAAGATATCATATTGTGCATGTGCATGAAAAATCATAATTCCCCATTGGATTTGTACCAATTGATATAAAATACTATTAATCTATATTCTAAATTAGAGAATCAATATCTCAAATTCATATGTATGTAAAGCCTGCAATTCATGTTCCTAAAAACCATGTGCATCTACATGGAAGATGCACTCAAATATATCTAAATCTATATTTTATCACTCATGTCTCTATAAAGTGAGTTCATATACGTGGCATATAACCCTAGGATATGCACCAAATGTGTATATATTTGTCATATATCTAAACACATGATATCTTAACCATTCTAAATATCTAAAGTCTATATTGTATATTTAGAATATAATTTTTATATTCATGGAGAAATGTGTCTCTATAAAAATTCCACTAATATGACTCCTTTACGGTTAGGTATGTAGCCTATAAGTCACTCATCTCAAAATAAATGTTTAACTGTATCATGTCATGTATAAAGATGTAATTATGTATAATAATGTCAACATATGGAGAATATGTCATCATAATAATATAAATGTCATGAAAGCATGTATGTAATAGGTAAACAATAGTAACTATCATTGATGTAAGAAATGAATAAGCCTACACAATAAAGAGGCATATGACATAAATAATGGAACACATAAATGAGGATAAAAAGCTATCAATATACTTATCTTTGTTGGTTCAATGGTTGATTGTGAATAAATTTTGATAGAGGAGAGGGGGTGGAATAAATCCCAAAATTTGATTGGATATAAAACATATTATCTATGCATGTATGGTCACTGACATCATACTCGGTAAAAATCATTGACAATACTAACTATAGATGATATTAATGTCTTAGATTGTTTTGGCTCTATGTGATTGTATAGTTAGTTTCCCCTACTTTTAATACCTCTACATGTGTGATCTTGATGCCTAAATATGTGCACAAGCATAGAAATCAGTCTCCTCCTTAAAATATTAGGTCTACTTGTGAAGGGTACAAACTTGTTAAAAATTAGAAAGTGTAATTCGTTGAGCTAACCCAAATCACTCCCATTTATGATTAAAACTACATACGTATCCAATACTCTGAACAGGGAAGTCAAGCCACATGTAGTTCTTCCCATAATGTGAATTTACAATTGTGATCCTTTGTTATATGAATGCACACATAATTTGGATTTTGATACTTGAAAATATTCACTATTGAGTTGGATTTGTGTGCTTAAAACTTTTTTAACGATTGCTCATAGTGATTGATTTGAAATTTGGGAAGAATAGGGTAACTAGTGGAAAAATGCTTGATAGATAAGTTCCAAGTGAGTATTAAGAATGATTTTTAATTATTTTTATATAATTCTATTTGGGTAATTTATCATTCTACCAACAAGTTAGGAAAATGGGTCAACCCATAAGAATGATTTGGTTTTGAAAATTAGTATTTATTAGATGAGGGTCAGTAATGTCATCCTTATGAAAATTTTGATGATGATATTGTTTGAGATTTATGTTAGTGTCCTAGATACAAGAATATAAATTTAATGATCTAGATATGGCAAAGTGATATATTTATCCATTTTGATATAGAGTGAGAGGTTCATATAGATGAATAAAACCAAAATGAGAGGGTAAAATTCATAGCAAACATGTGGATGTGAGATACTTGTGAATAAGATAATATATGTGAACACAAGTCATGTATAGTGACTTTAGGTCAAAAGTGACATTGCCAAGTGTCTAATACCATATTTTAGTATCTAAACATGCATCTCTACATCCCTGACACCACCTATACTTTATAATAATTGTAGGTATATTGGTGATATCATCACTCATGCCCACCACACTACCCACCTATATGTAAATTATGTGTCATCCATTCCTAGATCTATAATGGGGATAACTTACCTCATCATCATCAATTTATACTGTCTATCCTAACCTTATCATTGAAAACTCATTGACATTTTTGGGGAATGACCTCAACCTACTCCATACCAGTCTATCTATATGCTTATCCTATATCAACCCAAATATTTAACTGAACCACTAATGCTAAAATTTTGCAACTGATCATTATTGATCCCAATACCATCAGTTAACCCAAAACCTCCTTAGTTCCCTAACATCATACAACCATATTGGATGATATGTGATATCACCCTCTTATAGGAAGTTAAACATTTGATTTTAGCTAGTAGTATCTCATGGCTCAAGCCTCTGTAAATGTATGACTACCCATAGAATTACATGTAGAATCTTTGGTCATTACTCCTCTGATATAAATTGAACTAGCCCAGTAAATACCAAGTGCTTAAATTACTATAATTTCATATGTTTTCCTTTAAATACCCCACCGCCACTTGTATCCTATGTGAAATGATATAAATCCTTGTATAAGTGAGCAAGCATACTCCATCCCCATACACAAATTGCATAATTTACCGCCATATCTTGTATAATTGATCACATACAATAGGCTATCATGACCCCATTAGTTTATGCTACTACAAAAAATTCCAAACAAATAATCAAGAACTTCCATAATCTTGGAGAATCCCCAATCTTAGAGAATACCCAATCACTATGTCATAAATAACTAGATTGTGATTGACTCCTACTCAACCTAGTTGATGTACTGATATTAATTAACTAGTAATGAAGAATCATATCAATAGATCAAAATATGGATAAATTATAGTAGAATATATAAATAAATAATGAGCCACTTCAAGGGGGAACCTTCACAACCTTACAATAAGACAAAAAATCATAATGTGATGATGAAATGCTAATCATTACCTCTTATATATACCCTAAATATGTTATGAAAAAACCTTAGGTTGACCCTACCACCTATATATATATATATATATATATATATATATATATATATATATATATATATATATATATATATATATATATATATATATATGATCACATGACTTAATTGAATGTTAAACTAGCCTTAATTCAGCCACACATATCCCAATACATGTTATAGGTATAGGGTGTAGCATGCTTCCTTCAAACAAGTGTTTTATTTAATGTAAATGATAATTTTATGCCTTAGTATGAATTTTTTATATTACCATAGTAATCCTCTCTCGACTAGTCTTTGTGTTTGATAAGATATTGGGTGATCATCTTTGTCTACATCCTCCTAATCCGAGCCATATATTTTAGTTCTAAGGTGATTCTTCCTTATTCATTAAGCATTGGTAACTTTTTTTAGATGGGAATATTTTGGCCAAAACCTAAAAGATGATGATTATGTGTATTTTTTTTGATCGAGGAAGCTCCTAATTGAGGGTGTACCTTGAATCATATATTTTTGGTTTTATATTCAAGGAAGACATGTTAAATGGTGTCTGGTAATCATAAAGTTCCTTAAGTAGAGACTTTTTTGAAGAAGTGTCTCTTTTAGGTGGAATCTCTATTGGCATATCATCAACAATAATTGAATAATTTTCCACCCTTTTATGAAAATATGATGGTATTTTCTCATGGCTATTTGTTACACTAAAAATAATTGTGCTTCAATCCCCATTGATCTCCTTTTGAGAATCCTTTGCATTTGGAATAAAATGCATGAATGATTTCTAGAAGTTCATCTTGATCATGCCCAAGTTCATGAGTTATTAGACTCCCAAATATAATATCATATCCACCCATGGGAATAAAAAACATAAATTTTTGCAATATTTAGTTCCCCATCATGAGTTTAAGACACTAAAAATTTCCATAAAAATTAAAAATACCCGCATTTGTAAAAATGACCTAGAATTTTTGGTGCTAGACAAAAAAATAGTTGACATGTGAAGCCAACTTATCATTGATTAAATTATGAGTTCATCATGTGTCAATCAATATTTTCACCTATTATTTTTTCAATAACCTTACTACCTTGAAAGTTTGTGGATTGTTAACCCCTAATAGTGCATGGTAATCTAGATAGATAGTTCAAAATCCCTAGAATTTCACTCAAAAACATGCTTCATAACCTTTTCTTCATCCTCTTATTCTTATTTTATGACCTCAATGTAGAATAATTTATTTTCAGCACATTTATGTCCTTTAATGTAATTTATGTCATAGTTAAAACATAAAACTTTTACTCTTTTATTTTTAAATTTTTGGGGTGTTAATCATGTTAGTGGAAGAAATGATATTGTCACCATTATATTATCATTTTTACTAGTGACTACATGTCTATTGGTATCTAATTTTTTCCCTCTAGCCTACACACCAGGATAATATAATCATAAATATTAACCATATTAAATATGCGTACCTCATGTTGAATGTGGTCCTTGAGACTATTAAGAAACACATCATTTGAGTTCTCATTTTTAATCATCTCTACATGTAAAGATAGGTTCTAAAATTGATGAATACAATCCTAGACTGACCTTATCTATCATGATATCACATATTATATGCTATGTGATATCACCCTCTTATAAGAAGTTCAACATTTGATTTTAACTAGTAGTATCTCATGGCTCAAGCCTCTGTAAATTTATGACTACCCATAGAATTTCATGTAGAATCTTTGGTCATTACTCCTATGATATAAATTGAGCTATCCAAGTAAATACCAAGTGCTTAAATTCCTATAATTTCATATGTTTTCCTTTAAATACCCCACCACCCCTTGTCTCCTGTGTGAAATGATATGAATCCTTGTATAAGTGATAAAGAATATTCCACCCCCATACACAAATTGCATAATTTACCCCCATATCTTGTATAATTGATCACATAAAATAGAATATCATGACCCCATTTGTTTATGCTACTACAAAAAATTCCAAAAGAATAATCAGGAAGTTCTATAATCTTGGAGAATCCCCAATCACTATGTCATAAAGAGCTAGATTGTGGTTGACTCCTACTCAAACTAGTTGATGTAATGATATTAATTAACTAGTAATGAATAATCATATCAATAGATCAAAATATGGATAAATTATTGTATAATATATAAATAAATAATGAGCCACTTCGAGGGGGAACCTTCAAAACCTTACAATAAGACAAAAAATCATAATGTGATGATGAAATGCTAACCATTACCTATTATATATACCCTAAATATGTTATGAAAAAACCTTAGGTGGACCATACCACCAATATTAAGATATAGAGATGATCACATGACTTAATTAAATGTTAAACTAGCCTTACTTTAGCCACACATATCCCAATACATGTTATAGGTTTAGGGTGTAGCATGCTCCCTAAAAACAAGCATTTAATTTATTGTAAATGATAATTGGATGCCTCAATATTAATTATTTGTATTACCATATTAATCCTCTCTCAACTAGTCTTTGTGATTGATAAGATATTGGGTGATCATATTCATTTACATCCTCCTGAGTCGAGCCATATCTTTTAGTTCTAAGGTGATTCTTCCTTCTTCATTAAGCATTGGTAACTTTGTTTAGATGGGAATATTTTGGCCAAAAACTAAAATATGATGATTATGTGTATTTTTTTTATTGTGGAAGCTCCTAATTGAGGGTTTACCTTGACTCATAGAATTTTTGGTTTTATCTTCAAGGAAGACGTGTTAGATGGTGTCTGGGAATCATAAAGTGCCTTAAATGGAGACTTTTTCGAAGAAGTGTCTCTTTTAGGTGGAATCTATATTGGCATATCATCAACAATAATTTAATATTTTTCAACCCTTTTATGAAAATATGATGGTAGTTTCTCATGGCTATTTTTTACACTAAAAATAATTGTGCTTCAAGCTCCATTGATCTCCTTTTGAGAATCCTTTACATTTGAAATAAAATGCATGAATGATTTCTAGAAGTTCATCTTGATCATGCCCAAGTTCATGAGTTATTAGACTCCCAAATACAATATCAGATCCACCCATGAGAATAGAAAACATAAATTTTTGTAATATTTAGTTCCCCATCGTGAGTTTAAGACACAAAAAATTTCCATAAAAATTAAAAATACGCCCATTTGAAAACATGACCTAGAATTTTTGGTGATGGATAAAAAAAATATTTCACATGTGAAGCCAACTTATCATTGATTAAATTATGAGTTCATCATGTGTCAATCAATATGTTCACCTATCATTTTTTTAATAACCTTACTACCTTGAAAGTTTGTGGATTGTTAACCCCTAATAGTGCATGGTAATCTAGATAGTTGGATCAAAATCCCTAGAATTTCACTCAAAAACATGCTTCACAACCTTTTATTCATCCTCTTCTTCTTCCTTTATGCCCTCAATATAGAATAATTTATTTTCAACACATTTATGTCCTTGAATTTAATTTATGTTGTAGTTAAAACATAAACCTTTTACTCTTGTTTTTCAATTTTTGGGGTGTTAATCATGTTGGTGGAGGATATGATGTACATTAAAATAATTATCCATTGAGTTTATCCAAGTGATTGAATCCTTCCCATCAAAATTATTAATTTCCACTTTTGGCATCATGTTTCATAACCCAAAATGGGCACCAATTGAAGGCAAAGGTGGAGTTATAATAGGGATTAGATTAGGTTGTTATGAAGATCCACATTGATTAATTTTGGTAGTAGTGAATTGTAATTGATTCAAAAAATTGAGTATAAAATTCAATTTTTTATCAATTCATTGCTAGGCCTCATCAAATTAGTGACTTATTTTTTTACACATCTCCTTTATTGATGATATTAGACTTTATGTTTTACACTATACTCAAGTTGGATTTATTTATGATTTTTCAAAGAAAACCATGGAATAGAAAATCCATTGATTGCTATTTTTGAATCAATCTCCTCTTTGTTAGGAGTTTTTCCTAGAGTTTTAGAATACTTTCCTTGGTCACTAGTGTGTGAGCTTTCCATAAAAAGGCTTGACAATGCATAATTTATTTTCACCTTTAACCAAAATTTGACCAAATGATTTCAAACTTAGGTCAAATTCAAATACATAAAATATTAAACATAAAACCATACCAAATTTTTGAGATATTTTTGAATATGTAAAGAAAGATGAAAAAATTCTAAAAGTGTGACTTGGACATAAAAATAAGAAAAAAACACAAAATTGTAATAAAATGCTAAAAATGATAACCAAATCCTAGCTTTTATTATATATTCCTTGAATCATTATCCAACTTAGGAGAAAAAACATTGTATAAAATTTTGTAATAGTTTGTAAGATATAGATGTTTCTTAAAAATTAGGGTTTCAACCACGCTTTTCTCTAAATCAAAGTTCTAATACCATTTATAATGAAATTAATTCACTAATAAAGAATAATCAAAACAATAGATCACAATATGAATGAAATAATGTAGAATTTAAAAATAAAAGATGAATAACTATAAGTGGATGAATTTAAAAATTGACCCATCTTATCAATACTAGGTTCCATTAATTACATTTTCGATATCAACACAACATGGTTGGATGAAATTTCATTATATAATAACAATTTAATACATCTCTAAACATCTTTCAAAATTCACATTAGTAAAAAAATGAATTGGACAATAGATATGCTCTTAAGGATCTAAAAAATAAAAATTTACCATTAGTATTCCAAATTTTTCTTATTGGAAGATGTTCCAATTCATGTAATGTAATTTTCCATCACATAAATACATTAAAGTAAGATAAAACCAGGAAAAAACTAATAACAAGTCAAACTAACATTTGAAAAGTCATCCTTATAGCTAATTATTAAATATTATACACAAATTAAGGTCAAGAAGACCACTCATTTAAGTTAACCTATCCCTATGCTCATAAAGGACCTTACATACATACCTACTATCAAGTGTGCTATGCACATTATTTTAATTTAATTATAGTATACCTCAAATTGCTCACAAGTCTCAAATCCTATGAGTTATAAGTTCAATTATCAAACTATTACTTCTAATATTCTTTAAGCATGTCATTAGTTGCTAATGATTATACATGGACACTCACATATGTACTAATCTCACACATATTTCCACTAGTCATTAACCTATGGGTGAGTTCATTGCTTCCTTCTTATGAGTGGAATTCATAATACGTGAAAGAAATAAAGGAAGTGAATGACTAGATTGACATCATTAAAAACTCAACAAGAGAATCATCAACAAAAGATAAGAGTTTCCATTATTGAAGTCCAATAAAAAAATTAAGTAAATAAACCTTATATGATATTATTCTTCTCAAGCTAGGTTTATACCCAATCTAGGTTAAATTGACATTGAAGGGACTAACTATAAATAATATATAAAAAAATCATATAAATTATACAAATAACTTCTTCCCACCATCACCTTCTTCATTTAATATGATACTATAATGCAAGAACAATTAAAGAATAAGTGTTTTAGTAGGTAAAAAACCTAATTATAACTATAGATTTAGGTATGTATGAATATTCATAGTTTGATTAAAACCCAATGGTCCTATAATTATTTATTTTCCATACTAATGAAATAATATAGATAAAATCCATTCTTTTCCATAACAAGTAATCAATAAAGAATAACACTATATCACTATCCACTATCTTTCTATCATACAATAAAAACAACTAGTTATTTCATCACATCATAATTTGTACACACATACATATATGAATTAGAACAAGAATTTTCCATTAATTTATATCTAAATTAGAGTGAGATTGAATATAAATTCTATAAATACATATGAATTCAAATACCCATTCACACACATAACCTGAAAGTAAAATTATACACAAATTTGATGCATCAATTCTAACTAAATGTTCACGCCCAAATGTAATGCAATATGTCCAACAAAAAATTCATGCCCATATATGAATTTAAATTTATTTCCTTTATTTTATAAGCACAAATTGAAATATATAATTAAAAAATAAGAATATTTTATCTTTCCTGAATAAGTCTCTATTGAGAATCAAATGATTTTCTCAAACCATCAAGTCAAAGTCAATGCATGTTGATGTTATTCTTACCCTGTTTCAACCTCCTTATTTATATTTTCCATAGAAACCAATAACTGACTCTTCATTTCATGGCAAATCTTATAGATCAAAAAACCCCCTCTAACTCCATTCAAAGTTGCCATAAACAAGCATGACTTAAGTACCTTTGAAATAAATATAAACTCTTTTTTGATACTTCTAAGAATAATGTCTCTAGAATGTATGTTATTCCTACCAACTCATTTCTTAGCTAATAAAATCACTCTAATATCTTCATTGAAAGATAAAAATAACTACATTAATTACCTTTGAACAAATCAATTCCAAATTGATGCCATGATATCCCAAACCCTTGCAATATTCTTCCATGTTTACATTTTATTAGGGTATCATCCATGGCTTATCATCCACGAGGAGTAATAAGTGAAGAAACCTAACCCAATTTATTACCATGGTTCTAAATAAGATCATGTGGAGTTTATAAGCATATTATGAAATCTTCTTAATATTTGATGCAATACTATCCTTTATCACTTTCTATTTTATTTTTCAAAGCTTACATTTGTCACAAAATACTTATTTGAATGTCATGTAATTAGGTCTCCAAAATTAACTCACATTGTGGTTCAAAATCATTGAGAGTTTCAAACAAAGCCTACTTTAGTTAAAGCTAAGCTTGAAAGGAGTTTAAAATTTTTAATCAAAACATTACTTATATTTTCCTCAACAATTTTTTTTCATAAATAAGCAAGTCAAATGTGTATGACAATATACATAAAGGATATGTTAATTATATAATCAAACCTATATTATATGTCCAAAGCCTACAAGGTAGTAAAAATTTTCACTTGAATGTTGAAAACTTACCTTTCCATTCAAGCATATCATAACATTATAAATAATAGAAAGTGAACTTATATAAGGTGGTTTCCTATCACTCTAAACATTATTTTTAGTTGTTATAAATTCAACTTAATTGAGAAAATTTTCATTTGGTTTAGTTGTTTCCACAATTTCCACAAATCTATGTGTTTTAAATTTAGTTATGCAAGTTTACTATATAGATCATATTACAATGTGACTATTTATAAATAAAATAAAGAGTCAAAAACAATAGTAAAAATATTTTAAAACATATTAGAGTTAAATGAATAAGCATTAATAATGTGACTTTCTCTAAATATCTTCTTTATTAACCCATCAATTGATAAGTGACTTAACAAAAATTAAGGTAGTCCAAAGCATGACATAAATAAAAGTCATAACAATGCATACAATAAAAAATATATATCAAAATGATATTTTACCATCCATAATGGTTGTGAAACTAGTATAAACTCATGCTAGTTGTAATAACCCCTCATAGATTGTTACAACACACATGTACTGGCATGTCTCTTTAGATTCCTACATCATCACTATTTATCAGTTGGTTCTCAATTAAACACCTCTTGCACTTAGCCTTGCACACTTGGATAATATGGAAAAAAAATATGAAAAACTTGTAAATATGTCATTATAGCTGAGGAAGGGTTTAACATCAGGGTGTACTGAATGTAGAAAATGAATTAAAGATATTGATAGAGGGTATGGTCACCTCTCTACTACTTCTAGCTCTAGCTAAACCAAGGTGAGAGGATATATAGGATAGATTTATCATATGGAGGGACACTATAATTCAATCTCCATGGGTATTATTGGCACACATAAACACAAATCTGACTAGGACATAACCAAACTTGTTCACTCCACTTGGGAAGATTTGTCACACAGAGTGAATAACTGCTCTAACTCAGACACAAGCTACTGAAGATAGAAAAGAATGTGATTTAAACATTCATTTTAAGGAAATTTTAAGTAACTCAATGCCAAATAGGAGATTGAAATGCTGGGATTTGAAGCACAAAATATAGGTACATTTTAGATAGGAAATATTTACACATCTGCATGTAAATAACACTTAAAATATTCAACATGGTATATTATTTTGAGGGTGGGCCATGTAGGATGAGTTAAGTAGGTATGAAAGAGTGGTGTGATGGTTTTCAAATAATAGGAATTCTTTAAATAAGCATGATATCATTCATTTTCAACAAATGTATAAGATTGAAAGACAAGCTAAGGAAACTACTGAGAATGAGTACCTCCATTGGTTCCAATACAATCCAAATATTTAGATGATATTTGAAACCCTAAATCATACACTGCAAGTAGAGATTCAAATACTTTCTCCTATTAAATCCATAAACTGAGGGTGCCCTATAAAGGTTATCAATAACACATTTTCAAATCACAATTTAGAAAGGAATTTACAACCTAAATCTATGCCTAGAATGACCAAAATTGATAAGCATAAAATTAAATACCCAATCAATAGAGCATGTAAAACATATTATTGCATTTCAATGACAAGACATAGTAGAAATCAAAACTATTTTCCATTATCTTAAAAACAAATCTTACATACATCATTACTCAAAATGAGAGCATGGGGAGAAACATGATGGCTTTGCTCTAATACATGGGAGACATAAATGTTAGGAGGCCCATTATCCAATGGTAGCACAATTGATTACTTATATATGAGCAATTGAACACAGAAATTATACCAGAATGATTAAGAAACTAGAAACATGAGACAACAAATAATTTGAGAGACAATACACACAATTGTATTAGATAATACTAGAAGAAAATACAAATAAGGAAGATGCCACTTCTCCCTCCACCTCAAAGGCTTGACACACCTCAAGACCTTCTTCCCTCTCTCTCTTGCTCAACACAAAACCAACTCTAAAACCTGAGTTACAATCCCTCCTTGAATGCTATAGCTGATCTCCTTGACCTTACACCTGTAGATCTCCTTGACCTTGCTTGCTTCAATGCTCTTACTTGATCAATTTAATAATTACAATACATGCCTCATGGTTCTTTAAATAGAATCCCATGGTTACAAAAATAGACATCTAACTACTAAAATTAGACACACAGGTCGTGACTTAAAATAGCCTCTTAGCATGCAAACACTTGGTTTAACTAACCGACTATTCGTAAACAGCAGTTCTGGACTGCACAGGCGACCGACGTCGGTCCCTACTTGTCTGGTGCTGCCGACGTCGGCCGACTCTCTGCCGTCACCGGTCTCCTTCTCCACTGCATCTGACTGACGTCGGTCATACTGCCGATGCCGGTGGCTCTGGTTCTTCAACATCCTTTCTTCATGTGTGTGCAAACAGTTGAAGCTTTTAGCTCCACACCCTAACAATCTCCCACTTGGAGATAAACAGCTGCAACCTATACCTGTACCTGTACACCATCTATTTTGTTCCTTTGGCTCTATATCCCTCTTCAAAGTCACCCTTGAAGACCAACCACCACGTAAACCTGTGATGCTATATCTGTCACCTATGCCACAAGAACTTTGCTGCTCCCAAATTCTTCATGACATACTTCTGAACCAACTCTACCCTTAGCTCAGAAAACTCCCTGTATATGCAACCCTGCAAAAAGTAACACAATACAGTAATAGGATAATGTAGCTAATATTATCCAACCTGGTAAAGATAAAATACAATGGTCAAACCTCCATTGCCCTGCAGCTAACTCAAGACCATATACCATAGCCTTCTGTCTCAGATGTCCATCCACTCTCTTCTCTAAAACGGGAATCCATCCCTCTATATCCAGCTGACAACTCCACCAACAAGTACCTGTTTGGCTCTACTCCAAGGACTCACACTCCTCATCCATGTCAAGCTCCCACTGTTTCTGGATTCTACCTGCATTGCTTCTTCCATCTTCCTAGTTCGTGACTATCAGTAAGCAATATAAAGAAGGTGAACAACGAATATGAGGTTCACATACCTTTCCTGACCTCTGTATGGGTGTTTGAGACTCATAGATCCACCCAACATCCGTTCCAGTGATCGATCTCGGCCAACTCCCAATCTACTCCCGACCGATGTCGGTTCCCTGCACTGATCCTGACTGCCGACGTCGTTACCCCTGGCCGACGCCGGTGTCCCCCCTGTCGATGTCGGTCCTGATGACCGACGTCAGACTTCTCCTGCCTGACCTACCGACCCTGCTGGTCTGCACAAGACCAAATTTGGTGTCTGACTGACCGACGACGGTTCCAAGTAACCGACATCGGTGCCTGTGTGTTCCTGTGAGTGATGAATTCTTCATCCGCGAGCTCTTCTTGGATCAAATCTCTATCCATGTTGCCTTGTTCAGATTTATTTACTGCCTGTAACTGTTCTATGGCCTTCATCTCCTCCATAAACACCAAGACATCCCTGTTCTTGTCAAAAGCCTCAAATTTCCTTTTCCTGCAATGAATTCTATCCATGCCTTCTGAATTTGAACACATACCTTTTGAGTCAAGAACTTCCATTCCCTTCTTATTCATGTGACCCTGCCTATTAGACCACATCTTCGAATCTGCACCAGAAGTGGAATCAGTAGTACAAGTAGATAGATAAAGAGTACCTACTTTCTTACCTCTTGCTAAAACAAGTGCTCCCTTGGTAACCTTCCAAGAATCTGCTGTGAGGGTTATTGTGCATCCCTCATCCCCCAACCTTCCTACAGAAATCAAACTCTGCTTTAGAATTGGAACATGCATGACCTCCTTCAACACCCATGTGTTGTCAATCTACAATCTCAGCTGCACTTTCCCTTTGCCAACTATTTGACAAGGCGTACCATCCCCTAAATAGAGTACTCCAAAGTCTCCCTGTTCATACTCATGAAACAAATCTCTGTTTGGGGATGCATGAAAAGATGAACCAGAATCTAATATCCATGATCCTACGTGACTATCCAAAGAAAGTATGAGAGCATCCTGTACCACAATATTTGCATCCTTTGCTTCTTCAATACCTGCATGTTGATTCTCTTTATCTCTCAACCAACACTCCTTCTTTGTATGTCCTTTCTTTCCACAAAACCAGTAGGTAATACCTTTAGACTCAGATCTCCTTCTCGGCCTTGATTTCCCTTGCTCAATCTTCTCCTTTTGCCTTCCTCTGCTTTCCACACTTAGAGCGTTCCCTGATGATTCACCTATGCTTCTCTTGCGTATTTCTTCATTCAAAATCACACTCACAACATCATCAACCTTTAAGATTTGAGAAGCAGATGCAGAGTTACTTACTGCCATAACCATACCGTCCCAACTTTCAGGCAAAGAACATAAAATCAAGAGAGCCTTTACCTCATCATCAAAAACAATGTTGACTGAAGCTAATTGGTTTACCAAACCATGGAAATCACTGAGATGAGTATGTACCGAACCTCCTTCCTGCATTTGTAAAGTAAATAGCTGCTTCATAAGGTATACCTTATTAGAAGCCGAGGACTTTATCAACTCTTCCGTTGTTTTGCACTGTGATAAGCTGGAAATCACAGAAGCTCCAAGACTCAACCTTATGGAACCGAGAGCCTTTCGATCAAGAACACTCCATTCTTCATCCTTCATATCTATGGGCTTGCATGCAACCCCACCCAATGGTAAGTACAGATCCTTTTGATACAGATAGTCCTCAATCTGCATCCTCCAGTGTTGATAATTCTTGCCGTTAAACTTCTCCATTCGTAGCTTACTTTCTTCTGCCATTGCTGAACTCCCACTCAATTAGAAAACCCTGTGAATGACCTGTAATCAAAAACAATAACCTGCTTCCTGCAAACCGTAGCTCTGATACCAACTGTTAGGAGGCCCCTTATCTAACGGTAGCACAATTGATTACTTATATATGAGCAATTGAACACGGAAATTATACCAGAATGATTAAGAAACTAGAAACATGAGACAACAAAGAATTTGAGAGACAATACACACAATTGTATTAGATAATACTAGAAGAAAATACAAATAAAGAAGATGCCACTTCTCCCTCCACCTCAAAGGCTTGACACACCTCAAGACCTTCTTCCCTCTCTCTCTTGCTCAACACAAAACCAACTCTAAAACCTGAGTTACAATCCCTCCTTGAATGCTATAGCTGATCTCCTTGACCTTACACCTGTAGATCTCCTTGACCTTGCTTGCTTCAATGCTCTTACTTGATCAATTTGATAATTACAATACATGCCTCATGGTTCTTTAAATAGAATCCCATGGTTACAAAAATAGACATCTAACTACTAAAATTAGACACACAGCTCGCGACTTAAAATAGCCTCTTAGCATGCAAACACTCGGTTTAACTAACTGACTGTTCGTAAACAGCAGTTCTAGACCGCACAGGCGACCGACATCGGTCCCTGCTTGTCTGGTGCTGCCGACGTCGGCTGACTCTCTGCCGTCGCCGGTCTCCTTCTCCACTGCATCTGACCGACGCCGGTCATACTGCCGATGCCGGTGGCTCTGGTTCTTCAGCATCCTTTCTTCATGTGTGTGCAAACAGTTGAAGCTTTTAGCTCCACACCCTAACAATAAACATGATCTTAGAGATTTCTAATGGTTTTAAAATTGAAACCACCTTAACAAGAGAAAAAAATTACACACAACAAGGATCCCAAAAAATAAAAGAGCTTAATACCTAAGAAAACCAACAACAACTAACAACCTTTGAAAAGAGGACAGACCCTCTTTTTATACAAATTTTTCAATCCAAATATTCTAGGAATAGGCTTCAGTTGGAAGATGCCCTTTAGCATGCCTAGAAGCTCCTACTCTTTCAAGGGAATCATTCAAGAAATTTCCTATCCTTGTAATGATGATATTTGGTAACAAACCCTTGATATCCTTGGCTGGAAATGAATTTTACTTGAGGTTGAGCGTCAATATTCCCTTAGGAACAAAATAAACTCCTTGTCTTCTTGTGTAACTACTTGTACATGCCTTCAATTAATCATTTTCATAGCTATAAACTTATGGACAACTACCCTTCTCCTTGTGCAAACCAAAGAGTGCTATATGTTTTGTAATGATTTCATTGAAATAGTGCAGCTATGATATAAGCAAAGAAGGATCCATGGCCCTTTGATAAATATGATTGGAATAACCCACCTTGGCATCACAAAACCTACAACATTTTTCTTTCATAGAGGTTTTTAACACAAGCCAAACATTAAAAATTACAACACTTAGTTCATTTTTTACCTTTTCACCTTTTGACTTCAATGTGACTTTTCATTTTTCCATTTTGCCTTTTTAGGGTTGCCACCAAACTTTATAATTCTTAAGTGCACCATTTTACCCCTTTTTGCCTTAAACAAAACTTTGAGTCCCATTTTCAAATTTTTACCTCCTTATATGATAGGATTTGGGACCCAAATTGCAAATGTTTTAGGTTGGCAGAAATATAGAAGCCAATAACACATTTATAATTTGAAATTTGGAGTTACAATTCCCCTCAAAAGTTCTACCTCAAACTTGGAAACTTCAAGTGTAATTTGTAATTTCACAACTTGCAATCTAGCTTGAAAACTTTTGTTTTGACTTTGGCCTTGTGTTGACTAGAAGGTGGAAAATATTCGATTAAAATTTTCAAATTGAATATTTTCAAAATGCAAAATTGCATCCCTCTTTGAAATATCATGCAAATTTCCATTTGAGTTGACTTTTCTTCCTTTCTAACTTGGTTTAGAAAAACACCTTGTATAGGATCTTTTCATAAGCCAACTCTTTCTTTGGCCATCATTTACTTCCTATGTACATTGGGATGCAATATACTAGTTATTCATTAGGACCTTCATGGTACTAAGATTGTTATAAATATCTACATCAATCACATGACTTTATGAATGTTTGGGCCTCATAAAGTGATTACATGTTTCCAAATTTCAAGGGCTATGACTCCATTCCATAATGAAACTATTTAGCTTGCTGACCCTGTAACAACTAGTCATAAAACTACAAATCTAACATTTCTTTCATTTTAGGGTTTCCTAATCTCAAACACTAGATACAAACTTCCATCAAGTGATCTTCTAAAACCATAAGGTGTTTAGCTTCATCAACTTTAGTGAGCACATATAGAATCCCTAAAAGAGCTTATATCTCCTCTTAAGACAAGATATATAAGGATTTAAATAAAAAATCTAACCATGTTTCATGATGTTATGATAGCCTGATGAGTGATATGATCTTTAGCAATAGTGAAAAATATATTTAACATGCTTGTTGTACATAAATGAGAGAGTTACTCATTTTAGAGAAGATCATATATTCTTGGAATGATTTTTTAATTCAGCTACAAATAGATATACTATTTTACTTTCCTTTTCCATATAGTGTAGTGTTTTCAAAGTATATTCATGGATAACAATGTCCTTTACTTCTAAAATCTCAAACATCCATGAAATAACACCTTCTTGATCAATTTCAGAAACACTTTTCCTATCAGTTGCTAGGTTTGCAAGAGTAGCCATTATCTCAACACCCGGGTTAGGCATTGGATATGAAAGTTCTTTGATCAAAACAAAAATTACCCCAAATTTTGAAATGGTAACTTTGTTAGACTCTAAACTAGATAGACGTCTTAGTGATTTAATAGATTCAATTTTAGATGCCTAAGAACCATTAAACAAAACCAATAACATGGGAGGAACAACACTAAAATCTTGAAAAGAACTGATACCAAATTCATTGAGATCAATAGTGAAAATAACCTTGAGAAAATTTAACCATGCAAATCCATCTTCTTGGTAGCAACATGTTCCATTTTTCATATGCATCAAGTAAACAAAGCCACATCTGGAATGTTCATCTCTAGTGCCACTTATCCTATAGGGGATACATGGAAATATTCATGCCTCCAACGGACTTTTTGAAACTTGTGCCCCTTTGAATTGTTGGTGGGTTTCAGAGCCTAACCTGCAATTTACAATATTGTGAATATGATTTTTACCTTAATATTTCCACCATATAATTCTATGCTGACTTGGTGTATATGGTGGGTTTAGGAGATTGAGAAGCAAATTGTAACTTTACAATTTTCAAAATTGCATTTGCAATGAATATTTATGCTGAGACTATGATGTCATTTCCTTTTTCCATGTTGACCAGTACTTTACTATGGGTTCCAGAGTTGGGAGAACATTTTTCAAGTTGTATTTTTATATTTATGTTTTACATATTGCATTCCTAGGTAAAGGTTCCACCATGTATTCCATGATTTTGAGTTATGGTTCTAGGAGGTTGACACATAATTTGCACATTAGCAAGCTTGCATTTTATGTTTGTTTTCTGCTGACCAATTCACCATGAACCTTTACATGCAATCTTCAAATTTAAATATTGCATTTTTCTCCCAAAACTTCCATTTACCTCTTTACCTCAGCCCATGCTTTACCCTATTTATGCCCAACTACCTTTAAGACCTTTATCTTATTTATTGTGCCTCCATGTAGATGTAGGTTGTACTCCTTCTTGGCATGGGTATAAGTATCTATGTGGCTTCTATGGGAAACCCCATACATTGACCTATATTTTATAATTTTATTTGTTATCCCTACTTCATAGCTACCAATCTTTGAGCTGTGTCTTTTACTAGGCTTCTTCTCCACATTGACTGGTGGAATTGGGAAATTTGACTACACTTTGTAAATTGCATTTTAAATGTTTGTTTTTTTCAAGTTGCTTCTCCCACCAAGATTTGACATAGACTTTGGAGCTCCATTTAAAATTTTCAATATTGCAAAATTGCAATCACCCTTGAGAATTCTACCACATCAAAGTTCTTTTACAACAAAAATATCATATTCAACATTCTTTATATTTTCCATCTTGATTTTTATCATAGACCCTATAATATAATTAAAAAATGAAAATGTTAAAATTTATCTACAAGAGATTTTTATAATCTTGACTATGAAAGTGTAGTTTCATAAACTAGGTACACATTTGTAGATAGGTGTAAAAGTTAGATGTTCAGGCATTATTATTTAGAAACAAGGCATAAATTACTTAGTGCAAGTTTGGGCACTAATATTGGTTCTCGCTTGGGGATGTAAAACATTCGAAGGTGTGCAAAGAGCCTCAAAAAATAAAACTAAGTGCCAATTTATCGGGCCATGGGGTCAAAACTTTAAAAATTTCACAACACCCATGGGAACTCAACTAGATGAGGGTAGAAAAATAAAAATAGATTAGGAGGATCATAAAATGAACACATGACAAAAACACCAGAATTAATTATACAAATGTAATGAGATTCATTTGATATTCATATAGAATGATTTTATATTGTGCAGAATAAGAAAATATGAAAGATTACATAGTGATAATTGACAACATAACAAAATAATGGATAATATAAAAAAGCCACTTCAAGGGGGAAACCTCCACAATAATGCACTAATAGCAGAATACTTCACATGATGATTAAATACTAATCACTACCTCCTATATATAGTCTACTAATCTAAGGTTATTCCATATACTGATCTATCTAAGAACACAGAGAAAAGTAACAAGTAAATAAAAGAGGTATGTAAGCCACAAGTCAGCCACACATATCCCTAGACACATTAATGGTTAAGGGCATAACAAGCCCTTCCCCTTCAAAACAACACTATCCTCAATGTTGTGGCAACTCTAGATGCTGCTGCACAAATGATTCATCCTCCCAAGTGGCATCTTTACATGGCATATTCTTCTATTTGATCAGGTATTCTGTAATTTCTCTAGAACATAGTTGCTTGGTGTACCATTAAAGGATCACCTCGGGATCAAAAATATCTCTACCTTCCTCATCCAATTATGGTAATTCTATTTGAATGGTAAATTTATTTCCAATGACTTTATTTAGGCATAATACATGAAATAATGGATGTATGTGAGTAGATGAAGGAAAATCTAACTTGTAGGCCACATTGCCAATTTTTTGCAAGATCTGATAGGGCCCATAATACTTAGGGGACAACTTGTTATCCTTTTTTTGTTGCTTCAATGACATATATTTGTATGGATGTAAGTGAATAAAGACCCAATCACCAATGTCAAAATTCCTCTCACTTCTATGTTGATCTGCTTGTTACTTTATACGATTTTGAGCCATAGCTAAATTTTCACGCAAACTTGAAAGGACCTAGTATTGATGGTGAATATGTTATTCAACTACATGACCCTTATAATGGACCTTCAAGGTTGAAGTGATGGATGGAGCGTGGTATACATATAGTACCATAAAAGGAGACATTTTGGAAGAATTATGAACATAAGTATTATACCACCATTCAACAAGTGGCAACCAATGAACCCATTTATCTTGTTTATTAGAAACAAAATAATGGAGATATCCTTCTAGACATTTGTTGACTACCTCGGTTTATCCATCATATTGAGGATGATAGGATGAACTATAAGCTAATTGAGTACCTAAACATGTAAATAAATCAGCCCAAAAATTACTAGTAAAAATGGGATCTCTATCACTAACAATGATCTTAGGGGTCCCATGTAGTTTCTAAACTATATTGAGAAAAGAAAAAGCTACTGTACTAACAACAAATGGCTAGGATAATGAACAAAAATGATCATACTTATTGAGATGATCTGTAACAACCATGATAACATTTTGACCATCAGATATTAGTAACCCTATATTGAAATCCATAGATACCTCTTCCCAATGCTAGCTAAAGATAGATAAAGGCTATAAAAGACCTAGAGTTTTTATGGTTTTGCCTTTATTTTTTTGATAGATCATACATTCAACCACATATTTTTGGACATCCCCTTTAAGACCTTCCAAAAAAAACCTGCTTGATCCTGTGATAGGTTTTCAAAAATCCTGAATGACCCCCAATTGGAGTTGCATGAAGTTATTGAAGGATTTTTTGTTTAAGAAGAGAATTCTTACATAGGTACAATCTACTTTTGTACCATAATGCATTACCTTTCCATGTGAATTTTTCAAATCCATCTAAACCTTACTAAATATTTTGAATCAAATCATGATCAATACTAACATGTTTCCATTCTGATCATGCTTCCTCTATCCAATCTACCTATAAAATGGTTATGGTACATAGTAATGCCTCAACTGATTCATCTTTTCTAGATAGTGCATCTACCACCACATTGTCCTTACCTTTTTTTATAGACTATTTCAAAATCATAGCCTAGTATCTTAGTTACCCATTTTTCTTGTTCTTTAGATGATAACCTTTGTTCTAAAAAATATTTAAGACTATCATGACCAATTTTTACTTGAAAGTGATGACCTATCAAATAAGGTCTCCATTGTTTAATTGCATGTAAAATGGCCATCATTTTCTTCTCATAGATGGGTTTGTGTTGATTTTTACCCTTGAGTTGATGACTTTCAAATGATAGTGGTCTACCTTCTTGCATGAGTATAACACCCATACCATACCCAGATGCATCACATTCAACCATAAAAAATCTTATAAAAATCAGGATTGGCCAATACTGGAGTAGTGCACATAGCCAATTTTAATTGTTCAAATGCTCGGGTAGCTACATCAGTCTACTTAAAGGAGTCCTTTAACAAGGATGTATGTGGGGTCATAATACTACCATAATTTTTGACAAATCTATGATAGTAACCAATAAGCCCCAAACATCCTTGAAGTTGCTTGAGTGTCTTAGGAATTGGCTAGTCCACCATTGCTTAGATTTTTTAGGATCCACTTTCACTCCTTCATAAGACACCAAATGACCCAAATATTCAACCTCACCAGCCCCAAAAGTACATTTGGATGGTTTGGCATACAATTGATTTTACTCCAAAATTAAGAGTACCTATTTCACATGTTACAAATGGTCCGCCCATTTTTTACTATAAATGAGGATATCATCAAAGAATACCACAATAAGTTTCCTTAAAAATGGATTAAAAATAGTATTCATCAAACTCTAAAAAGTAGATGATGCATTTGTTAGGCCAAAAGGCATAGCCAAAAACTCATAATGGCCCTCATGAGTCCTGAAAGCAAATTTGGGTATGTCTTCATTACAGATCTTGATTTGATGATACACAAGTTATAGATATAACTTGGTAAAATAAATAGCACCATTCAATTCATCTATAAAATCGTTAATGATAGGAATTAAAAACTTATCTTTGATAGTGTACTTATTGATTTCTCTATAGTTAGGACACATCCTCCAAGTGTCATTTTTATTTCTCACCATGATAACTGGTGAAGAGTAATCACTTTGGCTATGGCGAGTGATTTTTGTATCTAACATTTCTTGTACCATCTTTTCAATTTCACTTTTTTGGGCATAGGGAATCTTATATGGCTTTATGTTTGGTGGTGTACTACCAGGAATACATGTGATAGCATGATCATGCATGTGGATAGGTGGAAGTCCTTTTGGCATGTCACAAAAAAAAATTAGAAAGAACATCAATTATTTGTTATAGATCAAGATGTGGAGATGGCTGAGTTGGCTATACTTTCATAGGAAACAAGCTAGCTACAAATCCCTCAGCACCCTTATAGATAATCTTTGTCATTTGATGGGAGCTAACAAGTTGGGGAGAGTTAGCCTTTAATCATCTTAGCTCAAATGTTCTTTCTTAAAAAAAATGCATGAATAATTCTTAAAAATTAATCTCAATAGTGCCCAAAGTGGTGAGCCACTAAACTCCTAGAATAATATCAGCTCCACCCATCGAAATATCAAACATAGGAGAATCAAATAAGTAGTCTCCCATGGCCAACTTAATATTATGACATTTTCCTAAACATCTGACAACACCACCATCTTTAATCATAACCTAAAATTCTAGAGCTAGATAAATGAAACAGCTCAAAGGAGCAACTAATTTACTATGGATGAAGTTGTGTGTGCTCCTAAAATCAATCAAGATAGTGACCTTCTATTTCTTAAGGAAACCCATCACCTTAAGAGTTTGAGGAGTATTAATACCTAACAGGGCATGAAATGAAATAGTAGGTTGAGAATCTTTAGATTCCTCCTCAGGAACTTCTACCTCTGCATCATGTACTTCTACATCATCTTCATCATCATTGGCACCTTCAATATAAAATAGATTATTTTTAGCACAATGATGGTCTTTTTTCCATTTGATATCAAAACCATAGCACAACCCTTTGGCTTGCTTCTCCTCAATGTTTTGTTGTGTTAATTTGGTGGGCTATGGAAATGATGGTGCTGAAAAGTTACAATCATGACTAGTAGTGAAAGTTTTCCATTTGACTATCTCTTTTTTGTCTATCATGCATGCCTCAGGGATAGCTTTTGAGACACATGTTGGGCAAAACATTCAAACATTGTATTAGATGCTATCTTTGAGGCCACCCAAAAATAGACCCATAAATTTCTCTCAGTGATATTTTACACACGTAAAGAGAGATTCTAAAATTGCTGAATATAATCCTTCACAGATCCTATTTACCATAGGTTAGCTAATTGATTGAAATAGTTCTTAGAGACGTTATTATGATAATGAGTTTTTAACTCCTTAGTAAAAATAGTCCATGTAATAGGAGAACCAATATTTTTCTTTTGAGCACACAACTAATGATACCAAATGAATCACTCAGGTTCCATATACAAGGATGCCACCATCACCCTATGAGAACAAGGGGTTTGATGAAGCTCAAATAAATTATCAATTTGGTTAATCCAAGTGAGAGGATATTTACCATCAAACTTATGCATGTCCACTTTTAGCAACATCAATTTCATACCAGTATGGGAGTTGTTTAGAGGAGGATTTGGATGCTGAAGTGGAGGGTTATTAGGATGAAACTGAGATGTGAGGGCAGACAATTATGTAGTGATATACTACAATTCACTATGAACTCCATTAATCTCTCCACACATCCCTGAAACATTAGCTTGGACTAAAACAAAGTCATCATGTCTCACCAACTCCTCTTGAAGCTGACAAATCACAAGATCTAAAGTTCTATATTCCATGTCATTGATAGGAGTCTTAGGAGTTTTTGGTGCCACTTTTCTTCCCTGAGTTGAAGGACCTACCATAAACAAAACCTAGGAGGGTTTTGACCCCCCCAAAAAAGTGTACCATGAAATGGTACCATTGTGATCACCTTGTCAAGATGAATCCAATGATTACCTTTACGCACTAGAGTAAAATTTTTGGTACCAAAAAAGTGTATCGATAGAATATAGCATTGTGATTATCTCGTTGAGATGAATCTAATGACTATAAGTGTGCAAGGGGAAATTTTTTTTTCCATATTTTTTTCTTAAAGAAAAATGATTCAAGCAATACTATGCTGACAGAAAAAAGTAATTCTTCCCAGATTGCAAGTTATGTTTTTTTGCTTTCACTACTCCCGGAAGCCATGCCTCACCATATCTAAAAAAAAATACCACAAGAAACTTGTCCAAATTGAAGCTCTGATACCAATTATAATTAAATTACTTAGATATTCACACATAATAAGAAAATATGAGAGATTACATAGTGATAATTGATAGCAGAACAAAATACTAGATAATATAGCAAAGTCACTTCAAGGGGGAAACCTCCAAAATAATGCACTAATAACATAATACTTCACATGATGATTAAAGACTAACCACTACCTCTTATATATAGTCTACTAAGCCAAGGTTATTTCATAGGCTGACCTATCTAAGAACATAGAGAAAAGTAACAAGTAATAAAAGAGATATGTAAGCCATAATTCAACCACACATATCCCTAGACACACTAATGTTTAAGGGCATAACAAAAAATAAGGCCCAACATAGATAGGAAACAAAAAAAAAAACTATACACTATACATTAATTTACACAGTCATAGACTCAGTTTAAGAAGTGTTTTAGATGTTTGCCATTAACTGCTAGCTCTAGTATCTTTCCATCCCTTAATTTATTTAACTTTTCTAGTAGCTTGGTAGCCAAGATGAGGTTAATAGATCTCTAATTTTGCCTAAAAGGTCCACTGCTAGGTTGTAATGAGATGATGTGTTGAAACAAATCCTTTCTACATGATTTTAGTTCTGGATAAGACCAAGCCAAGCAATCTTGGTACTTCTTCATCAGTTGTGAGTAAGATTGTTTTTCTTCTATATTCAAGTGATTAAAAATCAATAGTACCTTATAATCCAACAATGTCATTAGTGCACTCGAAATAAAACTTGAAATAAAACTGAAAAGATTTATTGTAGGGGACATAGAAGATAACCCTAGCTCCATTTCTAAGATTGGAGCAAGTCCCATCAAATGACATTCTTCAAACATCACTTTCCTTACCAAAACCATCATCAAGAATAATTGTCTATTCAACAACTTCCACATTCCTAATTAATTTACCCAACTCCACATCCATGTACAATACTTCATTAAGAACACATTTTCGATCTTCAAGTACATGCAACATCTTCGACTCCCTACGAAGTTTGACCATCTTACCCTCCAAAGGAATGGTGGCATAAAACAAGTCCATTTTCACACTACAACCCATGCTGATAGCCCATTTTCATGACAACAACATCCCCACTTAGGTGGGTAATCCATAGCTACCACATCCATATTCAAAAACTTTTTGGATGAACTACCAACTGCACTACAAACCTTTTAACTTGTCTAACAACTGACACCTCTCATGAGTCCATAACATAACATTTGCTAAAGGATGATGTAATTTTAACTATAATATCATTAAGGGCACTCAGGGGCATCATGTTATAAGAGGATCTAGAATCAAACATGCAATTGTGAATAATTAAGCCATTAATCAATAGGGTTATGTATAATATATCCACATCCACCTAAATCTCTATTAATGTAGTCCCTAAATAGACCTCTAAGTCTAGCTCAACAACACCATCTAATTATTCATCATATTTTGGGAGTATTGGGGGTAAATTAATCTCATTTGTAGTTATATTCTCACTAAATTCCAAATATTCAAATGCCTTCTTCTTATGTTCTGGTATTCACAATAATTAAACTTTTGGCATGGTGATTTTTAATTGACTCAATATCTAGGCCATATCACACATGCTATACTGAGGAAGGGGTGTATTTGGAGGAAGGGTGATAACACCTTCAATTGGAATGTAGTCACTCAAAGTCAAATGAAATAGGCTAGGATGAAATAACAAATTTAACAACAATTTTCATGAGAGGATTTCATATAACATCATTCACACCTTAGGCATACTAGATAATAAAGATACTCTATTACTAGTTAGAGAACCTCTTTGTTTGACATTTTTGGAAGCAGGTGCTAATTTGGAAGAATTGAGAATTGATGTAGTTTTCTTAACTTCCTTACTTGCATCCCCTACCCTTAGATTTGTAGGGGTAGTGTCTTGAGGAGAAACACTTTGTTGCCTACTTTTTAGACTATATTATTTCTCTTGGGAAACTACTACATTAATCAGTATTTGTCTATCCTCAATTAAAGGAACTCCTCCATAATATTTAATAATCATTATAGATTGTAAAAATTTGAAATCATGATTGGGTAAATCACATTCTTGTGTCATTTTAACATCACAAACAACTTCAAAATTTGGGACACATACTTTTTTGACTGCACTCCAAAACTAATCAATGGTGGTAAAACTTAGTAATTCCATGGAGGCAAAAATTTTGATTTGGAAGACTTAACAATAAACCATCAAAATCTCATCATCTTTAGATATAGACTCAAGATATTCTACATCTTCATCAATTATTTCATCAATATCACAAAGGAGGATAGGGGAGGAAGCATGTTTCAAACCAATCAATGTCAATGTCACTATTGATAAAAGAAATAGCTACTATACTAGTAAAAAATGGCTAAGATAAAGAACAAACATGAGCATACTTACTGAGATGATCTACAACAACCATGATAACGTTTTGATAATTAGATATTACTAACCTTGTAATGAAATCCATAGATACCTCTTCCCAATGCTAGCTAGGATGGATAAAATTTGTAAAAGACCTAGGGTTTTGATGGTTTCACTTTTGTTTCGTTAAAATATCGGATCAAGAACTTCTTTTCTAACTCCTCTATTCTTATTTTTATCATTTCTTTCATCATAAATAGGCCTCTTCCCTCTGTCATTATCTTGAATGTGGAAAGAAGGCCTCCCTTTTTCTTGATTCTAATTTTGAGTTCTCTCTTGATTTGAAGGTCCATGAGGGAGCCCTTTCTTAGATCTAGTCAACTTATATGACATTTCCTTGACAATAGAGGCCAATGTTTTCATGGTCTCCTCAAGGTTCGTTGTCTTAGTGGACTCAATTTTTTTATGATTAACCAACTTCACATCAGCCTACTTGTTCAAAGGTTTACCCTTACCTTTATGTTATTTTCAATTTGGATGGCCATATTGAATGCCAATCTTAGGTTTGTAGGAGCCTTATCCCTCAAGTAGTACACAAAATTATTATTAAAAGCATCATAATATTTAATCAGGCAAGATGTATCACTAGGTTTGATATTTTCATGCAATATCATCATAGTCTTGTCGAACTATGTATTAAAATACTACACACACTCATTAGGGTTCTTCCTAATGTTTTAAAATTCCACAAGAAGGAACGTAAGATCAATTATATCATTGTATTGTATTTTGAAAACATTTCCATTTCTTCCCATGATTTAATGCATCCACGGGGAAGGGAATTGAAATACTCACAAGAACCTTCTTCCAACATGTGAATAAATAGATTAATGTAAAAATCCTCATGTTTAACCTCATAATATTCAATGATAATGTGAAAATGCCTCAAGTGATGATCACTAGTCACTGCATTATTCCATTGAAACTTTAGGAGGTGGTTCCTTACTTTATTTAGGACTTTATTAGGATAACCTTCTATTTCATCAAAATTAATAGATCTAAATATGGAAATCTTGAATTCCTGATGCTTATTCTCATCTTGATCCTTATGCCTCATGATTAGTTCAATGGTGGGTTCAAGATCATATGATAAAGGGCTATGAGTGGGTGAGTGAGGTGGACTTAGGGGATCAAGCCTAGGAAGAGATTTAGTTGGTTGAGAAGGTGCTAGGTAATAAATTAGACTATAAGGCTCTAAGTGATCATGATAACTATGATAATATTCAATTAAAATAAGTTTAAAAAAAACTTTAGGTGTACCAAAATTTTGATAGTCTAGACACTCCTTTGCAGCAGAACTTTGTCATTTAATTAGCCTCCAAACTTGTCTCCTTCTTCTTTGATGAAGACTTAAGGGTGAGAAAAACTATTTTATTGAGTCACCTTATAAGGATGATCTCATTCCTTCTAAATTTTTGAGCAAAAGAACATTCACAATTGAAAGAGTTAAAAATGGTCACTAATCTTCCTTGAAACTAGAAACAAGGTTGGATTCGCCACTAGAAGAAAACTTCTAGAATATAACAGATTACAAACATGTTATGATACATACTAAAATTATACCTTTCTGAAGTTAGTGATGATATATGAAGGCAAAGACATTGAAAATACAGATTTATGTTTAGGAGAGAAACCACCTTAAAACATGAACAAATAATTAGCCCTCTACAAGAAATCAACATATATCAATTTACCAAATATTTCAAGTCCTTGACAATGGTGCTAATCTATGTTAGAGCATTTGATGGCCCAAAGTAGTAAACCATGCTCAAATAACCTCAAATTTCAAACACTTAAGATAATATGAACAAATACTATCTAAAATTATGAAGCTAAACTTAATGCATCAACTATTTCTTGATAGAGAATGTTCGAATATTACCAAATAAAACCCTATGCAAGAGTCCTTGATAACATGGGTGATAAGGATTATCCATGATAATGCTTCTATTAAAGTTTTGGTTCCCATTTGTACACCTCTTACACTTATAAGTGCACACTTAGATAGTATGGTAAACAAAGATGAAAAACCTACAAATATATCATTATAGCTGGGAAGGGTTTAGCATCAAGATGGACTAAATGTAGGTAATGACTGTAAGACACTAAAAAAGGGTATGGTCAGCTCCTTGCTACTTCTAGCTCTACTTGAACTAAGTTGAGAAGAACTACGTGGTAGCTTGCTCACATTGAGGGATACTATAGTTCAATCTCCATTGGGATTATTGGCACACACAAACACAAATCTGACTAGAGCATAACCAAACTTATTCACTCCACACGAGAAGAGTTATCACACAGTATGAATAAATGCTCCAAGTCAGACACAAGCTATTAAAGATAGATAAGAATGTGATTGCAACCTTCATTTTAAATAAATTTTCAACAACTTAGGGCCAAATGGGAGATTATAATGCTAGGCTTTAAAGCAAAAAATATAGATACATTTTAGATAGGCAAAATTTATGCATCCATAGGTCAAAATACTTAAAGTAGTCAACATGGTATCTTTCAAACAACAAGAATTCTTTCAATAGGCATGACATCATTCATTTGAAACAAATGTAGAAGATTGAAAGATAAGCTAAGGAAACTACTGGGAATGAGTACCTCTATTGGTGCCAATACAATGCAAATATTTAGATGATCTTTGAAACCCTAAAATATATAATGCAAATAGAGATTCAAATACTTTCTCTTGTTAAATCTATGAACCTAGGGTGCCCTTAAAAGGTTATCAGTAACACATTTCCAAATCACAAAGCAGAAAGGAATTTACAACCTAGATTTATGCTCAAAATGACCACCATTGATAAGCATAAAACTAAATACCCAATCAATAGAGCATGTAAAACATATTATTTCATTTCAATGACAAGATACAATAGAAATCATAGCTATTTTACATTATCTTGAAAACAAATATTACATACATCATTTCTCAAAATGTGATCATGGGGAGAAGCATGGTGGTTTTTATCTAATATAGGGGAGACATAGACATGCTCTCAGAGTTTGCTAATGGCTACACAATTGCAACCACCTTATCAAGAGAGAAAAAATGCACACAGTAAGGATCTCAAAAATTGAAAGAGCCTAATACCTAAGAAAACCAACAACAATCAACAACCTTTGAAAAGAGGACAAGCCCTCATTTTATACAAATTTCTCACCCTAAATATTCTAGGAATATGATTTAGCTAGAAGATGCCCTTTGTCATGCCTGGAAGTTCCAACTCTTGTAAGGGAATCATTCAAGAAATTGCCTATCAATGTAATGATGAGATTTGGTAACAAACCCTTGATCTCCTTGGCTAGAAATGCATTTTACTTGAGCTTGAGGGAGAATATTCCCTTGGGAGCAAAAAAAAATCCTTGTCTTCTTGTGTAACTTCTTGGCCATGCTTTCAAATAATCATTTGCCTAGTTGGAAACTTCTGGACAACTACCCTTCTCCTTATGCAAACCAAAGAGTGCTCCATGATTTGTAATGATTTCATTCGAATACTCCAGCTATGATAGAAGTAAAGAAGGATCCATGCTCATTCAAGAAATATGTTTGGAATGGACCACCTTGGCCTCACAAACCCTACAACATTTTTCTTCCATATAGGTTTTCAACACAAGCAAAACATTAGAAATTACAACACTTAAGTTCATTTTTTTTTATCTTTTTCACCTTTTGAATTCAATGTGCCTTTTCCTTTTTCCATTTTTCCTTTTTAGGGTTTGCACCAAAATTTATAATGCTTAAATACATTATTTTACCCCTTTTTGCCTTATGCAAAACTCTGGGTCCCATTTGTAATTTTTCACCTCCTTTGTATGGCAGGATTTTGGACCCCAAATGCAACTTTGCAAGTTAGAAGAAATATGGAAGTCAATAGCACATTTGTAATTTGCAATTTGGGGTTGCATTTCCCCTCAAAATTTCCACTACGAACTTGGGAACTTCAAGTACAATTTGCAATTTACAATTTCATAACTTGTAAGTTGGCTTGAAAACTTTCACTTTGACTTTGGCCTTGTGTTGACTGGAAGGTGGTGGACATTTGAGTACAATTTTCAAATTGCCTATTTTCAAATTGCAAAATTGCATCCCTCTTTGAAATCTCCCATAGACCTCCATTTGAGTTGAATTTTCTTCCATTCCAACCTAGTTTAGAAAAACAACCTGTAGAGGATCTTTCCATAAACCAACTCTTTCTCCAACCATCATTTGCTTTCTTTCTATGTTGGGATGCATTATACTAGTTATTCTTTATGGCATTCAGGGTATTGAGATTGTTCTCAATCTCTGCATCAATCACATGATTTACAGATGTATGGGCCTCATAAAGTGATTTTAGGTTTCCAAATTACGAGGGCTTTGAATCCATTCCATAATGAAATTATTTAGCTTGATGATCCTGCAACAAATATTCATAAAACTTAAAATCTAATGTCTCTTTCATTTTATGGTTCCCTGATCTCAAACACTGCATATAAACATCCATTAGATGATCTTATGAACCCATAAGGTGTTTAACTTCATCAACTTTAACGACTGCATCCAGAATCATTAAAAGAGCCTCTGTCTCATCTGAAGATGTAGGATCTTTAAGGAGCTCAATAAAAAATCTAACCATGTTTCGTGATGTTACAATAGCCTGGCGAGTGATACACTCTTCAACAAGAGTGCAAAAGAGATTTAGCATGCTTGTTCTGCAAGGAGGAGAGATTTCCACATTTTGGAGAAGACCATATATTCTTGGAATGATTTTTTATCTCAGTTATAGATAGACAAATAATTTGACCATCCTTTACCATGTAGTGCAGTGTTTTTAGAGCATATTCATGGATAACAACGTCCTTTACTTCTAACATCTCAAATAATCGTGCAATAGTACCTTCCTAATCAATTTTAGTAGCACTTTTCCTGTCAGTTGCTAGGTTTTCAAGAGTAGCCATTATCTCAACACCCAGGTTAGGCATTGGATATGAAATTGCTTTGACCAGAACAGGAATTTCCCCTAAATTTTGTAATGGTAAATTTGTTAGACTCTAAGCTAGATAGACGTCTTAGTGCTTTAGCAGCTTCAAGTTTAGATGCCTCAGAACCATTATGTAAAACTAATAACACGAGAGGAACAACACCAGAATCTTTAAGAGAACTGATACCAGATTCATTGAGATCAATAGTGAAAATAACCTTGAGAAACTTTAAACATGCAAATCCATCTTCTTGACAGTAGCATGCTCCTTCTTTCATATGCGTCAAGTAAACACAACCACATCTGGAATGTTCATCTCTAATGTCGTTTATCCTATATGGGATACGTGGAAATATTCATGCCTCCAACAGATTTTTTGAACCTTGTGCCCGTTTGCATTGTTGGCGGGTTTCAGAGCCTAACCTGTAATCTGCAATTTGCAATATTGTGAATATGCTTTTTACCTTGATATTTCTGCCATATACTTTTGTGCTGACTTGGCGTGTATGGCAGGATTAGGATATTGAGAATCAAATTACAACTTTGTAATTTACAAAGTTGAATTTGCATTGAGAATTTCCACCAAGACTATGCTGTCCTTTCTTTTTTACACATCGAACAGTACTTTACTGTGGGTTCCGGAGTTGGGAGAACATCTTACAAGTTGTATTTTTAAGATTGGAATTTTGCATATTGCATTCCTGCCTAAAATTTCAGCTGTGTATTCCTTGATTTTGAGTTACGAGTCGGGGAGGTTGACACGCAATTTGCACATTAGCAAACTTGCATTTTGTGTTTGTTTTTCTGCCAGCCAATTCCCCATGGACATTTACATGTAATCTGAAAATTAAAATATTGATTTTTGCTCCCATAACTTATGTCGACCTCTTTACCTAGGCCTACACTTTACCCTATCGACGCCCAACTACCTTTAAGACCTTAGTCTTACTTACTGTGCCTCCACGTTGACTCAAGTCGTAATCCTTCTTGGCATGGGTAGAAATATCTACGTGGCTTATTTGGGAAACCCCATATGCTAACCTATATTTTTTAATTTTATCATTTGATTTGTTATCCCTGCTTCATAACTGCCAATCTTTGAGCTGTCCATATTGATTGACAGAATTGGGAAAGTTGACCGTACTTTGCAAGTTGTATTTTCAATTTTTTTTAAAAAAAAAAATTTTCAAGTTGCTTCTCCCCTTAAGATTTCTTGCAGACTTTGGATCTCCATTTACAATTTACAATATTGCAAACTTGTAATCATCCTTGATAATTCTGCCACATCAAAGTATTTTTGCAACCAAAATATTATACTCAACATTTTTTTATCTTTTTCAACTTGACTTTTTATCATCGACCTTGTAATCTCATTAAAACATGAAAACATTAAAAGTTAGCTAGAGGGGATTTTTATAATCTTGACTATGGAAGTGAAGTTTCATAAATTAGGTACACATTTGCAGATAAGAGTAATAGTTGAATGCTAGGCATTAATATTATTAAAAAAAAGCAAAAATTGCTTAGTGCAAGTTTAGGCACCAATACTACCTATCTATGAAGGGAAGGCCATTCCCTGATGGAAGATTTTGCAGGGGATCGATGATCTGTGGTTCATGTGGAAAAGTGCTCCAATGATGCTCACCCTCTCCACTATAATACTTACTTAGAGACTACACTTGAGATTATCAGATATATATAAGTTAATTTGATGACTCGCGCTCTATGGAACATAGTATCTATTAATTATATTTAAAGTGAAATCCCTAATGGAAATGTAATTATATTATTTGTTATACTTCTATAGTAGTAGTTGTATTATTGTACCAATTGTGAATGGGCTTTAAAGTGATTATTTTCCTTGCAATTATGTTATGTTATATAAAAAGTTGTGATTGGAACTATTATTATTTAAGTTTGTGAAAGTGTATATGCTTTGATAGTATGTACCAAATCACTAATTAGATTCTTGTGGTGTAATTTAATGAAAGAATAAACGTTGAGTAATTAAAAAAAAATTTACATTATTCTAATACAATCCATGAAGAGTTGCTTGCATTATTCTAGTAAAATCTATGAAGGGTTGTTACACTAATATATGCAAGCATATTATATGACCCAAATTGATATTTATGTTAAATACATGACCATATTCTACATGCACTTGTACACATGAAACCAAATACATCATTATTATCTCTATAGAATAGAAAATGCAAAAAAATAATAAATGTTCAATTAATCAACAATATTAATGTTTTATAGAATATAATAGTGATATCATATACCAATGAAAGAGTTGTATAATATATTATTAGTAATAATCAAATAAAGCAAGTTTGAATGTACCAAAATTGAAATAATGATAGATTAATAAAAATATCTAATTTTTTTGGCACTTGCAAAGGCATAAACATGATTTGAAAAATTTACATAACAATAACATGTAATTCTTAGTTTGCAAGTTATTATTGGCTTATTTGAGTACAATGAGTTCTCGACATGAAACTATTATAATGAAATAAGATATAAAAATATTTTTAAAATAATCTCAAAATGATGATAATTACAAAGTAATGGAAATGAAAAGAAAAAAAAAGAGAAAAAACCCTATAATAAATAGGTACCTAAATCATTTCATAATATGCATTATACATAAAGTAAGGCAAAAAATGATCTCTCTGAACATAAATAGTTGGAACTCTATAAATAGTATGTTTATAGATGTTTTATAGTACACACTTATACAAAATTTATCAAAAAATACAATCTTAATAAAAAAATATTATAAGTATGAAGTAAAAACAATGAAGAGCATGAAAAATCATGCATTTAAAAAAAATAATAAGTCAACCCATTGCACATATCAAAGGATATGGCTCTTGGATGTTCTAAAAATTGGGAGTTATTCAAAAAAATCCAATAAAACCTGATTTTTTTGTGAAATTAGTAATAAAAAGTGACCAAAAGTCTTCACCAAAAAATTTAGTGTCAGAACCATAATAACAAAAAAAATCAACACCCTTCCAATCTTCTTAGATCAAAATTTATGGCTTTTAAAGAAAAAATACCTTAAAAAAAGGGTAACCCTTGAGAAACAAAATAGTGGTTGGTATTATTGGCATTCCAATGACTCATGTAAAATCATAATGTAACATATAATAAAATTACATATCACAATGTAAAACATCATAACTTAACACATCATAATATAAAACATAATAATAAGATAGCTAACAAATTTTAGATAGATGTGATGGAAAATTTGCTAATCATTTTTTCAAAAATTTAGACTTTCTAAAACATTAATGAAGATTAAAATAAAAAAAATTAAGGTAGGGTTTTCAACTTTAAAAAAATGCATAAAAATTGAAGAAGAGTCCTCTTACCCTTATTCTTCCTTAAAGTTTCCAATTTCAATTCATAATTTTTTTTTTTAATTTTAAATTTTTATTAGGTTTATTATAAAAATTATGCATCCCTCTAGAAAATTCAAACTTTTTATATAAAATGAAAAAAATAAACAAAATCATAAAAAGATCGATTCAAATTATAAGGAAGAAACCCAATTGAGTTTTTATAAAACCTAAAATAATGGGAAGGATAAGATCTGATACCATATAAAAAAATTATGATTTTATATATAAAAGATAAAAGCCTTGGTATCCCAAAAAAACTCTCTTAATATCAGTTTTAGTCATAAAACGAGTTAACTTTAATGAAGAAAGAATAAAAAATATATTTAGAAACATTACAAACTATTACATGCATATACAATTTGATATTTTTCCCCTAAGATCACCTTTCTATTAAGGTTGGTTATTGGGAATGCCATCTATAGTTTATTTAATGACTTCTAAGATTCTTTATTATAATAGATTGTATTTTTAATTATTTTAAGTATCATGGCCATTACAATTGATTTGAAATATCATATTTCGATCTATTTTTGTAGAAAACTTTGATACATTAATTATTTATAAATAATGTATAATGGTTTTGATTTCTTACATAACATTAAAATTTAGATCTCTTTTTCAATATCTTTTTCTTCATGAGTCTATTAAATTTCTTTGTTGATAAGAGCTAGTGAGATATTTAATATTTCTACATTAGTTCCTCAAATTTAAAGTTCTTCAACTAATATATAATATTTCTACATTAGTTTTTCAAATTTAGAGTTTTTCAATTAATATGTAATTGAGGAGGGATATGTTAATATACATGATTTAAGATTGCATAAATTATTGCTATGAACTTTGATATGGGTGCATATTTGTTCATGCTCTTACCATAATAGATAGAATTTTTTTTAGAACTTAAATATAAATATCTATTATGTATTAATTATTCTTTATCGAAAAGGGATATGTTAATATGCATGACTTAAATTGCATAAATTGTTGTTATGAACTTTGATATGGGTGCACTTTCGTTCATGCTCTTACCATAGTGGATAGAGTTTTTTTTTTAAAACTTAAATATATGCTATGTACTAATTATTTTTTAACCGGTTTTACTTCTTGTTTGCTCATGTATTTGTTTCTTGGGCATGTGTAATAAATTACTAATTATCTTCTTGTAGTTGATAACGTTTTACCAAGGAGATTGATTTCTTCTTAACAATTCTTTTTGACTTTTTTATTCTTACAGAATTTAAATTGTATAAGGGTTGATCTCGAAGTGCCAAAAAAACAATAGGAACCATCACAATAAATGAAAGGTATTCAATCGAACATTTCAAAGGTCCATCCAGCCAATGCTTATATTTTTATTTGTATAGTGTGTTATATTCAATTTGTATGGAGTTTAAGCGTCGGTATTGTGGACCTTTAAAGATTCTATTCCATTCCATTTATACATATATAAAAATAGCTGTCACTCGAAACACACCAATCAGCCTTCCATTCACCTATATTTTGATGCTTATTTCATCCTTTCCTGGCTGGATTAATCCTTCTTCCTCTTCAATCTCATCCTTATGAACTATGTACTTACATGGGGCATGATTTTGAACTAATGAATTGGCAATCACACTTTTGAAGTGATGGACATCGACAAAGGTCTGCAATATGCAATTACCTATTTATATCTTCTTGATTGTCCTTGTCATATTGACTGTCATAATATATTTGCTAAGGATCTGTTCACATAGATATAGACACGCTTTGGAACTGCTAATGGTCCAAAATTTAACAGGCAATGAACAAGACTTACATGGACTAGGGCTCTCGCTGAAATAAATCCAAAAAATTGAATCTGTTCAATACATAATAAAATCAAGTGGGTCATCTGATTCTGAATATGAACGCTGCATTTGCGTATACCCAGTGGAAGAAAATGAACAAGTTTGATATCTCGCTCATTGTAATCATTGTTTTCACAAGCGTTGTATAGACAATTGTGTTATGGCGAAGCTCTGATTGAAGAAAGAATGGGCCGGATGAAGTTAAAAATCCTATGGTGGAAGAAGATACAAATGTAGCTTCTGAAGGTGACTGCAGTCATGATGATGTCAGGATCACTATCGATTAGGATGGCAATACCGTCAGATATAAATTCTATAGAGGAAAAATTTATGCAAATCAATTCAAGGCTTTGGGCGGTGTGGATTTTCATAAGCTAAGGAAATTCGAGATAAAAATTAAATCATTTTAAATTTGGTGTTTAATAAATTACGTGGCTATGTTCAGTTTAGCATGTAATCCATGCTGGTTAGGACTCGATGCATTTTAATCCAAACAATGCTTTTTTATTTATTGAAAAGAAAAATATTATTAATATAATTTATTATAATATATTATTAGAAAAGTCACATCTCAAAATCTAAGACATATTGAGCTAAACAAACTTTTGAAAGAGAACAAAAATATAAAAGGGTCAACCCAAGGTCACCCAAACCATAATTTATATTAACTTAAGTACATGTCAATCAAAAAAGGACAATAAAAGCATAGACAAGAAAGAAGCAAATTAAGCAACAATAATGAACATTTTGTGCAATAGAGGAGAAGATGGAGGACCCTGATAATTTCATTGCTAGCCCCTTAAGTAGGGGGTCCTCATCAAGAGGTAAAGGATCCCACCCATCATTCTGCTACATTTGTAAAGATTCTTCCTACTAGGAGAGTGAAATGACAAGGGCCAAACATAGAAACCTATCATGTGGAGGAAGGCCCCAATCACTCTCTCCACCACCACCTACATTAGACTTGTCAAACCCACTATGGTGAGGGGACAACCAATGAGAATGCTGAGAGAGAATTATTTGTCTTTGAGACCATTGATGTCGAAACCCACATCCATGTTCATGAAGGGGAGAGCATGGAGTGGAGGATTTGGAATCTTAAAGCCAATAACATAAGGATATTTCCCCCATTGATCCAAGAGGATCTACAAATGATGAATTGATGTATAAAAAATATGCCAACCTTCCAGAGGCCGTAACTTTTGACTCGTAACTTTTTGATCAATTTCAACAACACTTTTCCTACCAGTTGCTAGGTTTACAAGAGTATCCATTATCTCAACACCTAGGTTAGGCATTGACTATGAAAGTGCTTTGATCAGAACAAGAATTACCCCAAATTTTGAAATGCTAACTTTGTTAGACTCTGAGCTAGATAGACATCTTAGTGATTTAATAGATTCAAGTGTAGATGCCTCAAAAACATTCTACAAAACCAATAACATAGGAGGAACAACACTGAAATATTTAAGAGCGATGATATCAGATTCATTGAGATCAATAGTGCAAATAACCTTGGGAAAATTTAACCATGCAAATTCATCTTCTTGGTAGCAATGTGCTCCTTCTTTTGTATGCATTTGTAGACACCAAAAAATTGCACACAATAGTTCTAGCTATTGAAATGCCTTAGGACCCCTATCAGACCTTGAGTCTAGTTGACCACCTAGTCAGCTAACTCATCAACTTACTAACTTAACATTTAACCAAACCTTTTATCCTCTTTCTTTGACCCTTTTACCCTTGAACAATCAACCGTCGAAGGTCAACTTAACCATCGATAGTTAACCTGACTATCGACGATCAGGTCCTCACCTCTTCTTCTTAACACATCACCAACTATGTGCGAGATAACAAGGCACAATTTAATATTTTTTTTAATATAGTTCTAACAAACTTCCAAGCATCATGATCAGCAACCTCATCCTCTAGGGAACCTTCCATCCTCCATTTTTCTTTACTTATAAAAGGAGGGGAGTGGGAGGTGAAAAGGGATCTGAAATCCATGTTCAAGCAATCAAGTCTTCTTTCACACAGGTATTCAAGTCTTCCATCATCCAGTCTTCCTTTGGCAACTCAACATCAGAAAAAAAAGATCCAAACCTCTACCAAATTTGCTTTTGAGGCCAAAGTACTATTACTCTAACAAAATTACTTCAGCCTTCAACCATCAAGCAACTAGAAAGCTAAAGGTATATTAGTACTTCAACATTGTTATTTTGGATTTTTGACCTCCTTGACTAGATCAAACTTGTTTGCACTTTATTTCCTCCCCACCAGATCCTCAACAGAATCTATATTTGCCTATCTACCTATTCTGCAAGTCTTTTCTAATCATGTTTAGAACCACACCGGTAACCACCGATGATCATTCCCAATTGTTGATGGTTATCCAACCACTGACGGTTCACCCAACCATTGACAATCACTGTGGTAGAAAATAACAAGTTATTTTCAGCCCCTTACCCCCAACCAAACCTAACTTTTTTTTTCCTACCTGTTCACATACATTTTTATGAGTTTATAAACTTGACTTCACCTATTTTAGCATGAGTATTGACCAAATTTTTGCTATATTTAATCATTTTATTTAAACAAGAATTCTACTTTCTTCTTGTATTGTATTTTATTTATTTTATGCAAGTACCTTACTTTATCATTTTCTAACTTAGTTATTATCAACATTGGATTGAGAGCCTTCTATAAAGCATATGTTTTTTGGATCTAGCTCACGTTAGGTAGTCCACTTAACTATATTTCTAACAAACCTTTTTGTTAGTATGTTCTTATTTGTAGGTTAATCCTTCCTAGCCAAAAAGGAGTTATCCATCATCATCTTGATTACACGTGCATCAACAACTAGGTATTTATACCATACCCTTATTATTAGTTTCTTATCTTCTTTTAAAATTAAGAAATGAGCAAAAATTAAAAAATATATTTTGGCACCCCTGGTGGGACCCTAACATCATCTAGGTGCCCCTTTCTTTCTTCCTTTATTCTATGCTTATCGAATAAAATCTATTTTTTTGACATAAAATAAACCCATTGCATTACATTGATTGCTTGCTTGTTTTAGTTCATCTAGTAACTTAAAAGCAAAGTAATTAATCATAGTTTTCACTCTTGTTATCACACATTTATCTACACCACATAATCAATCGATACATAAAAAACAAATTTGAGATAAGGCCTAACTAGGATTTCATCACGTAGTGGTCAACCTTACCCATTTTTGATAATCTTACTTAGAGATAATTACTAAGGGGAGAACTAACTCAGTTCTCTAATTGAGTCTAAACTCTAAAATTTAGTATATCTTGGCTAATCACTCACTGCGATATGTGGAGGGGATAGGCCCTAATACTAAGCCATGTACTAGATATCAATACATATTTCTATCTTGAGCACCTAAACACAACCTAAAACAAACCATAGATTTATTCTTTAGTACTTGATCTACAAGCCAAATTTCTTCTTCACACTTTCTAAGGCATATGCCAAAAGTGATCTAAAAAGAATTATAAGTTTTAAACTCACTTGTAGTGTATGTTTAGATTGATTTGAGTTATTTTATTTTGCTTTCTTTTTATTTGAGGTGTGAGTTTTTTCCATTCCTTTCTTATTTTCTCACATGGTCTTTACTAGAGAACAGTTGAGAAATCAAACCAACGAAGTACCACCTTCTTCATCTTTCTCCTCCTCTATAAAGTATACTTTAGATGTTTATGGTTATTTTCCTCATTCTCCCCCTCCTACCATGCCTCAGATAGTTTTTGAGGGTGATGCAGATTTTGCCACATTCCTTGATAACAACCCCATAGCCCTTCACCATTACCTTAAAACCTTATCTTGTAGCACCCCTATTGCTTCGGTTCCTCCTACAGATCTACCCTTTGGTATGCCTCCTCTTATAGTTGGTGTTACCTCCAACCAACCTTTGATCACCCAAGATTCTTCTTCTACCAATATGCCACCTACTACCATCATCAAAACCCAATCCAACATTCTAACCTATAACCACACCCCACCTACACCAACCAACACCTCCACTATAGGGGGAACTTTACCTCTTGTTACCTATACCTCACCTACCATGGGGATATCTTCTCCCCCTATTTATACCATTCCTCTTATCACCACCAACTAATCAATCTCTACCCCTCTTCAAAATTTGGTACTTTCCATACCTCCTACCCTTCCACCTATTAGCACTGGAGTCACCACCCAATCTCAACCTACCACTTCAACCTTACCTCCAAACCAACCTTTGTCAATACTTCAAAAAACACCCATGACTTATTACCAATATGTTTCTAATCCATTAGGATACATGCCACCTTTTACCCAACCTTTTATGCCCACATACCAATTTGTGGCATCATCACAACCTTCCATGACCACATAGCAATATGTGGCATCTTCTCAACCTCCCACCTCTTATCCATACATTTCAGCCACCCAACCTCAACCAAACCTACTACCCAATTATGGAGCTCCCCAACCTCAAATAAATTTAGTTAAGATGTTGATGGATAAAATATCCAATCTTGAATCATATATTTGTGGAGCTCATAACCTTCTATCTTATGATCAAATTTGCAATGAGCCCACTCATCCATCCATTCCTTTCTATCCTTATCCTCCTCAATGAGAACTACCTACATTTTCCAAGTTACAAGGCATGGAGGACTCTCAACAACATTTGAAAGCTTTCTACCATTCTTGCTATTTGATCGTATATGATGATGCTCTCCTTCTTCATACCTTCCCCATGTCCCTATCTAGACCAGACTTGGATTGGTATAGTTCTCTTACCAAACACTCTATCTTCTCCTTTTCTCAACTAGCACAAATATTTTTAGATCACTTTTCAGTTAACATATCTAAAAAGGTTTCCATTACTGACCTTTAATCCATTAATAAATTTGATGATGAATCAATTTCCAATTTCTTAGCTAGATGGAGAGGTATCATTAATCAAATTTCTTTTTTATAACTCCAACTTGAACTGATTGAATTATTTTCTTGAGGTTGTGCCAAACATATTACCTTGACTCTTCAAGTTTAAAATTTTAGAACCTTGGATGAGGCATTTACCATGGCATGTAAACTTGAAATCAGAGCCATTGACGAAGGGAAATTGAAACTAAGAAACAAGAATTCCATCTTTAAATATAATGACCCTTCTTTGAACAAAACCACCAACCCATCCAACCATCCCAACACCAAGATAAAGGTAAACAAAAACATGGTTGTCTTAAAATCTGCTACACTTCCAATCATCAACCAACCAAATCAAACCAATTCTTTCAACCCATCAAACCAACAAACTCATAACCAAAACTGAACCACTCTAAGGAAATATACTCCTATAGGGGAATCATATGCTTCAATTTTGGATAAACTAGTTAAAACTAACCTCATCCAACTTCCTCCTATCAAACCACCCCAACAATTTGATGCTTCTTTCCCCACACCTAGATGTTACAATGAAAATGATCTATGTGCCATCCATCATGTCATTAGACATGATGTGAGTAGGTGTAATACTTTTAAATCTATTGTCAAAAACATGATTGATAAGGGTAAAATTGCATTAGATAATCCTAATGCACCTCCAAACCAATAATTAGACATCTTCTAGAAACCTTTTCCAAACATTCACCTTCCACCAAACATGATAATGGCTAGCCAGAATCATCTCATGCTGATGAGGTACACATGGTTAATGTTGTTACCATTGAATCTATTGTTGAGAAGACCATTAACTCAACTTCCTCTTCTTCCACCCTACTTATTGAAGTTGTAGAATCTTCTTCTATTCCTTTGGATAACCAAACAAAGGAATAAACTTCCTATTTTTCAATCGAAGAGACCATTGACTTACCCACCTCTCCTTTGATAGAAATAATAGAGGAGGCCACCATTATGCCAATAATTATTTCAACCACTTCTTCCTCCAATACACTTTTGGAAGTTGTGGAGTCACTACTATTTCCTTTAGACATTTGAACAAAGGAAGCAACCATCTCACTTTTTCCATTTGAACAAACTATACCCTCCTTACCTACCATAGAACCAAACACTCCTTTTTTGGAAACCACTCTAAAGGAAGAGATCACATCCTCTATTATTTCTATAGAGACACCATCTTCCTCAACTATTGAATACTCCACCTAAAACAAAGGTGAAGAAACTATTCCCTCACCTAAATTGATGGGTTTAATATTTGAAACCAATAACCAAGGAATCAAACCCATCTATAAACCTTTTTCTAAATTGGTTCAAAATATAGAGTTTACTTCTCAACCCAAACTAGATAGGGCCACCTTTTGGCACTATCTTTTGCTACCTTACCAAAATAAATAAGAACATCTAACCTCACTTACATATACCCTCAAACCCATCATTACCTCAACCCCATCTTTAGATACTTCTTCCTCCAAAACCATAAGGGAATCATCTAACCCACCTCAATCTAAAATTTATAAATCACCCTACACCCCTTTGACTAAAGCCATCAAGAATTTAGGAATACTTCCTATCCCTAGCTTGTCTCATCCATCTTTGAAATTGGACTTAACCCCATCAAGTCCACCAAAGAAACCTTTGACCAAACCTATCAAAAAGGTGAAACCACCCAAATCATATATAACTAGAACCATACCACCCCTTTCTCTTTTACCTTCAATTTTAGGACCCCATCCATCTATTAACCCCATTACCTATTCCTCATCTAGAAAACCTTCTCCTTTTATTCTACCCACACTTACCTCCACCAAAACAACAAAATACCCATCATTATTAACTAACCTAGCTACCTCTACCTTCACACCTCTCACCAAACCTTCACCCTCCACCTATAAATATTCTACCTCCAAACCAACCATAACCAAACAATCTCAAACAAAACCACCTACCAAAACCATCCCACCACCTCCTAATTTCATGGTAAAGCCTACTCCCAAGAATTTTCCCACTCTTCAAGCCAAAAACCCAACATTCTCAACACCTTGGGTCGAATATTACTTGACCATTCTAAAAAGGTTTTTTCAAACCTCTTATTTAACCTTACCACCCATCAAACACTTCAACCCTTCACATATTAAACCAACATGGTTCAATGACAATTTGATTTGCCTATACCATAGGACACCATGACACAATACAAAGAACTGTAAGTCTCTCTAAACACTTGTCCATAACCTATGGGATGAGGATGATCTATTATCAGATGAACCTCCCTTGATCCCCCACCAACCCAACCACCAACTCAATCCACCCAACATCTACCTACTCCCCCACTCTTACCTAAGACTAAAGAGAAATTGAAGCAACAATCCAAACCAACATTTTCTTTATCCACACCATTCATATGGTTACTTGATCTCAGGACCAAAAGAAAGATAAGGGAAAGAATAAAGTGTCCATTCCATGGACATATCATTCAAGCCCTCAACCTTCCAATAAAACCCAAACACTTTCAACATTACCAAAACCCAAAGTATCCATCTTGGGTGGTTCTCCTTCTAACCCTTCCAAATCCATTTAGTGTATAGTGTTGAAACAACTTCACCAAAATTTGGTGAAAATTAACTTATATGAATTAATAAACACCACACCTCCTCACCATCAAACATTGATAGAGATACTTTAATCCATAGAGGTTCAAACCGAAGATCCTCAACCCCTTACAACCTTTATTGGATACCTTCAACTTTCCACTGTGGTCACCTTTAAGGATTTATAAATACCTTCTATACATCCTGAGGATTTGGATCCTCCCCTCTTTGTCATGACATACATCAACCAAAACCATATCAAGAGGGTGATGATTGATGGAGGGGTTAATATCAACATTATCTCCTCCCATGCCTATGACCAACTTGACTTGCCAAAGAAAATCATATCTAAAACTGTAGTGGTTATTCACTCTTTCAATGGCACTGTAGACACTACCTCAAGAACATTTGTTATCCATATTCATTTGGGACCTTGCACCATTCTAGAAATATTTTACATTTTAGAGGGCAAGTTCTAATATAATGTTTTACTTGGATTCCCTTGGATTCATGCTATGAGTGTTGTCCCTTCCACTTTACATCATTGCATCAAATTTGAGCATGAAGGTCATATCATCACCATACCAACTGAACCTAGTCTCTTTATATCTTGAAATATGACTTACCAGCCTAATGATGTTCTTCTTTCTTGACCCTCCACCTCACCACCAACTATAAATAGCTCTACCCCTATATATGATGAAGCTTCAACAAGTTCATCTATCTCTTCTTCATAAATCTTAGTAGAAGACCCCTTGGAACCCATGTTCTAATGTCTCTCATTAGGAGATTACCACCTTCTAGGCTTATATTCTTTCCCTACTCCTCAAGAGTATGGGAGCCTCACTCATGATCCTAGTTATGACCCCAACATTGGAACCATCATCCCTTTTGGGCCACCCAATCATCAAACCAATTTCATCTATGGGAGACTCGATTATCCACTTCTTGCTTCTTCTACCACCACTCATATCTAACCATTCACCTCCTACTTCTCTTATCTCAACAAAATAGCCTTTGCCAAAGCTTACCTTTATAGGTGTGCTTAGAAGGGTCTTGGACTTGGCCTTTATGAATAGGGACCTCACTAGTTACCCATAATCAAAACTCAAAAACCTCATGAGCTATTTAGCCTTAGGTTTGTACCACTAGAAGAACCCACCTCACCAAAACCCATCACCACCATTGATGAGGCTATCCCATCCTCACCAAACCAATCTGAACTTCGATATCATCCCATCTAATGTTTTTTTGATCAATACTATTATTTTGGGCCCCTTGACCTATCAAAAACATGGTCAAACTAAAACCCTTCCTCTCATCCGTCCTAAAATGGTATAAAACAATTCTCCTACCATTAACACCATCCAAAATTAGGATGATGATTCCTTTCTCACCTACGTTGATATTGGTGAATCTTCTATTCATAAATATCTTCCTCCAAAGAACTAAACCATGTTGAATAAATTATACCATTGATGTCAACTTGGGTACTCAAGATAACCCTCACATCATCAAGAATAATCCTTGGATTCTATAGAACAACATGAATAATTTTCCTTCTTTCATGACTGTAACATAATATTTGCTTGTTCTTATCAAGATATGCCTAGAATTGAACCTTCCATTTCTCTCCACAACATCATCAACCATCCTGATGTTAAATCTATTATATAAAATCTTTATAGGATATATCCTTGCATCACCTTCCTTGTAAAAGAGGATATTCAACACCTCTTGTCTATGGAATTCATCCAACCTATTGAATATCCCCAATGGGTTTCCAATATCATTCCCATTACCAAACCTATAGGGGAAATTTGCCTTTGTACTGAATTTTGTGACCTTAACCTTACTTATCCAAAAGATGACTTCCTTTTGCCTAACATTGACCAACTTGTTGATCTTTCAACTAGCCATGAGATGTTATCTCTCATGGATGGTTTCTCAAGATTAATTGCTCTTAAATATCAACATAAAACCTCTTTTATTACCCCATGGGGAACCTTCTATTATAGAGTCATGCCCTTTGGTTTAAAGAATGTTGACATGACCTATCAACATGCGATGACCTACATCTTCCATGACCTCATCCATAAAATTGTATAGGACTATGTAGACGATCTCCTTGGGAAATCCAAATATCACAAGGATCATCTAAATGTTATCAAAATCATATTTGAATGCCTCATCCATTTCCATGTCCATTTTAACCCCAAGAAATGTATATTTTGGGTACTTTCTGGAAAGCTCCTTGGATTCATTATCTCTCTTCAAGGAATTGAGGTAGACCATGCCAAAGTCAGAGCAATTTTGGAAACTCCACCTCAAACCCAACTTAAACAACTCTGCAACTTGTAGGGAAAGTTCCAATCAATCCACTGATTCATATCTCAATTATCAAATAGATGTCAACCTTTTTACCATCTCCTTAAGAAAGACACCTCCTTTAAGTGGACTAAAGACTATCAACAAGCCTTCACTCAAAGAATACCTTCTTTCTCCACTTATCTTGACCTCACCTAAATAAGATCAACCCTTTTACCTTTACATCTCCACCACTAACCATTCCCTAGAGGAAATGTTCACTTATCAAAATAAATAGAACAAAGAGAAAGTTGTCTACTACATAAGCTAAACACTTATATATTATGAGACTTGGTAAAACCATCCCAAGAAACTTTGCCTCACCCTCATCTTCATAGCTTCCAAGCTTTGTCACTAACTTCTTAATCATAAAACCTATGTCATGACTAACACTGAACCACTGAAGTACATGCACTCTAAACCATACCAAAACCATCGTATGGCTAAGTGGCTCATGATTTTAGCTAAGTTTGATCTTGAGTTCCTTCAAAAAAAGTGGATCAAAAGGCAAGTTATTGTTGATTAATAAGAGGAATATACTCTACCAAATAACCAACCACTTCCTCTTGCATTTCCAGATGAATCTATTATGACTATTTCTCAAGAGGACCCCACATACCAAATGACCATTTTCTTCGATGGATCCAAATGCCAACATGGTGGGGGTGTCAGAGTTATTATCATTCTCTTTGATGGTGAACCTCTTCCCATCTCCTTTAAACTTGAATATGAATATACCAACAATGTGTCTAATTATGAATCCCTAGTCATAGGTATCTAAATTGCTTTATCCTTGGGATTCAAGAAAATTAGCATATTTGGTGATTCCTAACTTGTGGTCAACTAGGTAAATGGATCTTACCAATGTAAAAATGATATCCTACTAAAGTAAAAACAACTTGTAGATGTAATCTTAGCATCATTCAAGCATTACCTTATCTAATTTGTTCCTTGATCAACTAACAAGTTTGTAGATACAATGGCTTCCCTTACTTCCCAAATCCCATCTCAACCTTCCAAATCTAAACTCTTTGTAACCATTCATTGCTTTATAAACTCATCTTATATCCATTTTGACCTTCCTACCATTTTTAATGTGAACATATCTCTATCACACATATGGTACAAATAAACTTTTGATTACCTCAACCTCAATATCCTTCCTCCCAACCTCTCTTAGAATGCTCGAAGAGATTTGTTCAGAGTACCTCTCATTACACCATACTAGGGGGAATCCTTTACAAACATGGCTTTGATGGCCTACTTATCCATTGTCTTCCCAATCATGAAGCTTCCCATGCCATCAATGAAACACATGACATAATATATGGGGGACATTTTTGTGGTCTAACTATCATGAAGCTTCCTTTGGCTGCTATTGGCCCACCCTTAACCAAGAATATTGTGATTATGTAAAAAAGTGTGTCAAATTTCAACGAAATGTTAATTTACACCATGCACCTGCCCACAACCTTCAATTATCCAAATAATTTTGGCCATTCTCACAATGGGGCCTTGGTATTATTAGGGAAATCAATCCTCATTCATCACAATGACACCAATCCATCATTACGACCACCAATTATTTCACCAAGTGGGTGGAAGCCATTCTTCTCATATCAAATAAAGCCTAAAATATTATTTATCTTATCAACCATCACATCATCTATCATTTTGGTGTTCCCCATAAGATCATCACCAATAATGGTAAATCTTTCAAGAACAAAAGAGTCAAAGGTATTTACGATGCATTTAAAATTAAGTTAAGCTTTTCCTCACCTTATCATCCATAATAAAATGGATAGGTAGAAGACACTAATAAAATGTTTAACAAAATGTTGACCAAATTCATTAGTGCTTCAGATCGAGATTGGCACTTGCACATCCATTTTGATTTATGGGCCTATCACACTAGCATTCGAACCTCTATGGGTGTTACCCCTTTCTCTGTATTCTTCAAAATAGAGCTAGTTTTGCCTCTTGAATTCCATATTCCCTCTCTTCACATATATTTTAAAGATATCATTTCTTAGAGCGATTATCATCAAGAACATCTAACATGACCTGAGCTACTTAACAAACATCACCTCGTAGCACTTAACCATCTTCATGTATACCAAGAGAGAATAAAGTGCACCTACAATAAACACCTAATTGAATGGGAATTCAATATTAGAGACCTCATCTTAAAGGAAAACCAAAATGTCACCAACATGGAGAAAAGAAAAGGGGAAAATTTGCTTTCAATTAGCCTAGACCTTACATCATCGCCCATAAGTATGGATTATGAGCTTATTGTTTATCCTCTCTCAAAGGTAAACTAGAACCTGAGCCTCTCAATACTTTACATCTTTATCCTTTATTTTATTAAGATCAAGGATCGAACTCATTTTTTTGTCTAACTTAATCTCATCCTTTGATTTACAAAATTTTCACCTTCATTTACCTATCCCTCTCCCTTTGAGGAAAATTGATTATAACATAGAACCATGTGATTAACCATCATAGTTATAGCCTAATCCTAAATATGGGTACTAGGGCTCTACCCATGACATGGTTCTCACGGATACTTTTCATCTCTAACAAAATAGAATCTCCTTGTCATTGTCTTTCAAACCACCTTCCTTCACCTATCATTAAATTTTTGTTCTAAAAGCATTGCCCCCATATAGGTATCCCTCTAAGCCTAATAGACTTGTCCATGTATAAACCTAGCATTCATATCAAATTAGGATACCAAAATATCATTTGGGTCAATATTTCTAGTATTATAGTCTGCTCCCTTAAAGGATAGCTTCCTAGAATCCTCTAAATTACTTAAAAGATAGATTTCTCCCTTGAAGGATAACTATCAAACATACAAACCCATACTTAGACCACTCCCTTGAAGGATGGCTAAGTCAAAAGGGTCAAAAAAAATCATTTGAAGCTTCCCAAATCGATCATCCTCACCAACCTATCAAAAAAAAAACCCCACTTTCAAAATCAAAGTAAGCTATCTCAAGAAAGCTGTAATTGAGTCTTTTATGTATGGCATTAGTAGAATTCCTAAATCAATTAGTCTACACCTTGTATTAAGACATGGACTTATCTATTACATTTATTTGGTCACCCATATAAGGGGAAAGCTATCCCACATTAGGTTACCATATCACCCATTTCCCTTCACATTACCCATCACCTACTTTCCCTTTACACCCTTTTATAAAACAAGGGACTATGAGCTTACTTGACACAATGTGATCAAAATACCTTCTTTTTAATCAAATCATGCTAATGTAAAGCATCTGAGAGGCTTATTTTCATTAATTCAATCCAAATTTAGTTTTTTTAGGTCATTACCAATGAAAGGACATCATGCCCTTTTTCTCACCCTCTCATCATTAGTTCATGTAGGTATATATCTCATGATTCTTTTATATTTCTCCCACATTTAGTTTGTTATCTAAACCTACTTTATGTGCTTTCATTAGAACCACCACATCTCATATCAATAAACAAATAATAAAAACATCATTATCATAAGAGCAATAACCATTTATCATTTAACATCAACATCATAACCTTATCCATGAACCACATCATATCTATGAAAAAAAATCATAAACCATGTCATCATTCTATTTACCATAAACATCATAACAATTAAAAACATCATCATATATCATTACATCATAAAAATCATCAATAGCCATAATCAAATCATCCATCACATATCCACGATCCTATCTATGAACAAACATCATCATATAACATAATCAAATCAACATTTACATCATGTAATCATATACATCAATACAACATACATGAACATCTGTAAACATCATCACATGCCTAAGCTAAAGAGTTAGAATATCATCTCATAAGCATAAAAAATCATAACAAAATCATCATAAACATCAATTTACATCAAAACATCAAAACACAATCAACATATACATCATATCCATCAAATAAAAGATACATGTAATAATACATAAACCTCTCTCTCATATACATATCAAATCCCCTGCATGAGACTAAACTGTCTCTGAACTCAGTCAAATGGGATGATCTCGGTCTCACGATCCTGCCTCCCATATATCCATCACCAACTATGTAGTGATAAAGTGTGATAGCTATATTGGGCCCAACTCAGCCAATACACATATGGCCTTGAAATGATATCACCCACAACCAAACCCTCCAAAGCATCTCAAAACCAATCAATGTCCCTCATAAAACCACCAACATCTATCAAAGCATAATCTCCCTTCTATGTCAAGAAACCTAGTCTATAATCCATTAGAGTGTAGCCATCCCATGGTAGCCTTAAATGTATCAACACTTGAATGTGCTTGTATACCCAACAATGGAGTATGAACCCAATGCTAATCTCATATCACCTGTGTGCTTGAAAGGCCTAAAAATCCTTGTATATCTAGACCAGTAACACTGATGCCAACCCAAACACAGTCCTCCCCAAAAACATCTCCACTAAAACTCATAATAGTAGATACAAAAATCAACCATTTCTCAAATTAGGTAAAGTAAAATAAAACATTGCCACCATCATCATCATTAGCAAACATCAGTCCCCTAGGGCCCTCTAGTATAATGGCCCATAGCTAAAACCACCTGCATGATACTTGACATAGACTTGATCTGATCCATATACTAGATCCATATGGTAATCCCTCTACTCACTCTTGATGTGATAAATCAGATCCCTCTGAATGGGTAGCCATGTAATCCTATGAGCATCCTCTAGAAGGATGCTAATCTCTCTAGTTGGAAACAAAAATGTGTTCATGGGAGAATCCCATCTCTTGATGAGGGCCACAATCATAGCTACATCCCACAATAGCAGATGATAGTGTCTCATGGCCCCTAGGTAGACCTCCTCCATGTGCCTCCATTCATCATTAGTCATCCCATTTTGAACCTCTATAAAGATCTTAGGGACTCAATCCCTGATTTGGATCTGGTCATGGGCTTGCAAAACCATAGTTAGCACATGTCACCATTGATCATGGCCAAATTGGGTTTTTTTATCAACCTACACTCGAGTATTTTAAACCTATTACCTCTAAAAATCAAACAAACATCTACCTTTACCCATACAAATTTCAACATCATAACAAAACCTAAACACTTTTATCATGAACAATTTCCCTACTCCACATAACTTTTAGTAGCTACCCTAACCTATCATATTGATACCTAATGATTATATCACCTAAACTCTACCTACTAACCATATTAACACTTCGTCCTATCAAACAAACATTTAAACACATTTCTAACCATCTATAGCCATTAAATACCTTTTTAACACTTTTTTTAACAATAAGGAAACTTTAACAATATTTTTGCCTACAACTTTTTAAAAATTCACCCCAAATGCTTCGACCACAGATGGTTCACTTAAATCATCAATAGTCTGGTATCTCTTTTTACCTTAGTGTCTGACCATAGATGGTCAGGTCAAACCATCAATGGTCATTGTGTGTGACTATCGGTGGTGAAACCCTCAAAACCTACCCACCCAAAAAACCTTATGAAAATAACTAATTTCAAAACTAAACTCATTCACACTATTCCACAGCCTATGCACCACCCAAAACACCCTTCAAATTTTAATTTCACCCACTAATTTGCTTACTTTCACCAAAAACCCAAACTAGGGCATAAATTCACAAAACCCAAAATAATCACAAAACCCTATCAAACTAATTTAAACCTACTCAAATTCAAGTTTAACACATTAAATTAACTAACTATCAATTCTAAAACTCCCCCTATGTCATTCCTCAATCACTGTTGAGGTTAGAGCTTGTGTCTAACTACTTAGCCAAACCCTCATCCAACCTCCATCTCAATCAAAACTTGATATCCTCAAACACACTCTCAACCAATCACCAACCTACACCTCAGCATGCTGGGTCAACTCACCATAAAAAGCCAATGTACACAAGCACTAGAGTATAAAATATAGAGATGAAATCGTCAAAAGTGAAAATAATTTTTCATTTTCACTTTTATGTTTTGGATTTTTAGGGTTCCCCCCTAACCATCGATGGTTAGGGTGACCATCAATAGTTGACCTTACGAACCCTTGACTATCGACAGTCAGGCCCACCCCACTTTTTTAAATTTTCAAGAACCCCACCTAGGTGCTAAACTTTAGAGATCACCTAATCTCACTTAAACTAGAACTTGAACTTTCAAAGATTACCATTCTTTGACCAACTGTTAGACCACATCCACCTTGACATTGGATATTTTGACCCAAATTATTTGTATGTTTTGTGATGACCTTAGAGTGGTCTTTTTGACCACATTGACCATTTTTGCCATGTTGACCATTTGAATTTATACCACCTCATGTATGACCAGATCATTTATGTTTTTCAAGGGAGCACTTCCTACCTTGGATACTTGTGAAAACACTAACCCTGTCTAAAAGACATATAGAGTCACCCAATCAACTATGACCAAATGCTATAGAACAATTACTTTATCACTTGTTCTTCTATAACTAACCTTATTTTTACCAACATTAGCAACTTAATCTTTACACGATCTTAACTATTGTACTTAGTCACATTTTGTACGCATATTTATGTTTCAATTGTCTGACCACACTTTTTGTCACCACCTAGTGACTCACTATCAACCATTTATCAAACCCTAGCTTGATTTTGGTTTCACCTCATCAACTTCCAGTTTGAGGAGGAACACCTCCTCCCATACTCAGGACAATCAGAATTTGACCAAAAATCCATTTTTATTCTACATCTTGTTAATTCAAAGCCCACATAATAAAAAAGGGAAAAACGTAGACATCAAGAAACTGCACATGATAGTTCTAATTATCAAAATTCCTTAGGACCCCTATTAGAACTTGAGTCTAGTTGACCACCTAGTTAGCTAACTTATCAACTTACTAACCTAACATTTAACTAAACCTTTTAACCCCTTTCTTTGATCCTTTTACCCTTGAACACTTGACCACCAATGGTTAGCTTAACTATCAATGGTTAGCCTAACCATTGATGGTCAGGTCCTCACTTCTTTACCTTATTAACACATCACTAGCTATGTGTGAGATAACAAGCCATAATCTAATATGCTCATCTTATGCAATGCTAACAAACTTCCAAGCATCATGATTAGTAACCTCAACCTCTAGGGAACTTTCCATCATCTCTCTTTGCCTATAAAATAAGGGGAGTGGGAGGTGAAAAGGAATCCAAAATCCATGTTTAAGATATCAAGCCTTCTTACACATAGGTATTCAAGTCTTAGAACATCTAGTCTTCCTTCAACAACTCAACATCAAAAAAAGAAACCCAAACCTCTACTGAATTTGATTTTGAGGCCAAATTACCATTACTTTGACAAAATTGTTTCAACCTTAAACCATCAAATAACTAGCAAGCTATAGGTATATCATTACTTCAATATTGTGATTTTAGACTTCTAACCTATTTGACCTGATTAGACCTATCTATAATTTATTTCCTCCACACTAGATCCTCAATAGAGCCTCTATTTTCCCATCTACCTATTTTACAACTCTTTTTTGATCACCTTTAGAAACACATAGGCAACCACCAATGGTCATCCAACCACTGACGGTCATCTCCAACCATTGACGGTCACCCAACTACCAATGGTCAACTCAACCACTGATGGTTCACCCAACCATTGATGGCCACTGTGGTAAAAAATAACAAGTTATTTTCAGCACCTTACTCCCAAATAAACTTAACTTTCTATGTTCCTACCTATTTACAGACCCTTTTTTTTATTTTTTGAACCTGAATTCACCTACTTTAGCATGAGTATTGATCAAATTTTTTCTAGATTTAGTGATTTTATTTAAATAGGCATTCTAATTTATTATTATATCGAATTTTATTTATTTTATGTAAGTATCATACTTTATAATTTCGAACTTGATTGTTGTCAACAATGAATTGACAACATCCTATCAAGCATATGCTTCTTAGATTTAGCTCACGCTAGGCAGTCCACTTAACTATCTTGCTAACAACCCCTTTTGTTAGTGTGTTCTTATTTGTAGGTTATTCCTTCCTAGTCAAAGAGGAGTTCTCCATCATTGTTTGGATTACATGTGCTTCACCAACCATGTATTTATACCACACCCTTATTACTAGTTTATTATCTTCCTTTAAAATTAATAAATGAGCATAAACTAAGAGAAACAATGCCAAGTAAAGATAACCATATCTATAATATTCATCTCCAGTGCCACTTATCCTATAGGGGATACATGGAAATATTCAAGCCTCCAACAAAATTTTTGAACCTTGGGCCCATTTGCATTATTGGTGGGTTTTAGAGCCTAACCTCTAATTTACAATTTGAAATATTGTGAATATACTTTTTACTCTGATATTCATACCATATACATCTACTCTGACTTGGCATATATGGTGGGTTCAGGAGATTGAGAAGCAAATTGTAACTTTACAATTTGTAAAGTTATATTTACATTGAAATTTTTTGCTGAGACTATGTTGTCCTTTCCTTTTTCCACATTGATCAGTACTTTACTGTATTTTCTAGAGTTGGGAGAAAATTTTGCAATTTATATTTTTAATATTTGCATTTTGCATATTGCATTCCCAACTAAAATTTTCATCATGTATTCCCTAACTTTGAAAGATCCCAAACTAAATTTGGAGACACAAAATATATAGGTTCTTACAAGACAAAGATATAAATCTGATTATTTGCCTTTAGAGTATGCTGATACAAAAATATATTGCCCAGATTTGCTTCAACAGTGAATAATAAAAAATTACAAAACACAACAATACTATAGAAAGTATAATGAAGCCCAAATAACCAAGAACCTGGAAGTATGCACAGATCTGGATGCTGTGTCAAAAACACAGTCGCCGACGTTGGTGATTCTATCGACGTCGGTTGATACACTTCCGTCGTCGATTGCCTGGTGGCAATCTCTCTCTGTGGTGACTGTCTACCCACCTGTGACTATCTACCTGCTGATGTCGGTCACTGATCAGCCAATGTCGATCTACCTGCTGATGTCGGTCACTAATCTACCGATGTCAGCTTCTGTACTACCCTATAGCCTGCAACTACGAACTGTGCCCTTCTTCACTTTTCTAAATCTGTTGGTACGGCCTGGTACCGATCTATGTAGATTCTGTACATCACCTGATCTGAAGATATATATATATATATATATATATATATATATATATATATATATATATATATATATATATATATATATATATATATCTTAAATCAAATCTAATGAATAAATACCTGGAAACCTCTACATATGCTGAACCCCTGATATACCCAGTGAATGACCTCTAAAGCCCCATATCTGATCAATAAGCACAATCTAAATTCCGTCACGAATCAAGCCTTGAAAAGTGCTGGGTTTTCATCCAACTCTTCTTCAATCTGCTGAAGGTTTGCGTCCTCAGAGATTTTAGCTGAATCATAGATTCAAGCTTCACAATACTCAAAATATTTTTAGCAACAAAAGATATTCCAAATGCTTTGCCCTCAACTTATTTTAAAGGCTCCTAGGAAACTTCTAGAAGAAGTCAACTTTATTTAATATGTTATTTTATTTATTTCCATAATAATTAAATTAATTAATTAAAGTTATCCTTTTGAAGAAATCTTAATTTTTGGACAACTTAAATTAATTAAACCATTTTAACAGAAATTTGGGGACATTACAGTCCTCCCTTCCTGGAGATTGCTTGTCCTCAAGCAATTCGCTCCTGATACCCAACACCAACTTCCAGGATTCCATATTATTCTCAAAAATTTGCAAACACTTCTATCAGAAACACCATGCTACAAAATATCTGTGAATAAATTCTTCTTATTTCTCCTAGAGAGTGGTGTGATAATTCTCAACATGTAATTAGCAAATTCACCATCACATACCTTAGTCTTTGCAAAAGACCGCTGCGCTACTCTGATTACCATGCTCTCCAAATTCCCATAAGAATGATGACTCATAATTGGGGGTGAAAATGTAATGCAACAAATAGAATCATTTACCTCATCACCCATAAAATGAGACTCCATCCTGTGAGATGAACCCTCCTTAGGTCCTCCATCTTGTGTTGCCCTCAAGATAATATTCTTTCCCCCAGAAAGGAATTCTAACTACATACGGTGGTGATCAATAATGTAACGCCCAATACCCTGTAATCACTACATGCCCAAGACCACATCATAATCCTCTAAAGGAAACACATAAAAATCATCGGTCAGAGTGTAATCCCCCATCTGAATACTAAGCTGTGGAATCCGTTTGGTACAACCCAAAACTGCACCATCTGCCACTTTTACTCCAAAACCACCAAACTTCTCATAATGTAATCCACGCCTTCCCACTAACTTCTAGTCAATGAAGTTATGTGTAGCCCCGGTATCTACCAAGCTCACAACCCACTTACCCTTAAGTGTACCTTTCAATCGAAAGGCATGTAAGTTAGGATAACTGGAGAGGGTAGCCATAATTTCTTTGGCTGACGCCAAAGGCTCCGGGGTGTCTAACTCCAACTGTGTCTGAACCTACTCAATATTATCCTCAATGTCAGTATCAGGAACCTCCTCATCTCCACACTTAGAAGTTACCTCAATCAAATGAACCTTTCCTTTACCCATGCAACGGTGTCCTGGTTCCCATGGATCTTTGCAGGAAAAACATAACTTTTTTCTCCTCAAGTCATTCCTAGTCTCCTGATTCATCCAAGGATTTATAGAGGATGCCCCTTCTTTATTTTGTAGTGCACTGGCCTTCTATATAGGCTGAGAGTTCGTGGCTATTTTCTTATCACCCTGATAAGAAGTGGGAATAGTATCCAGTCTCAATGTCACATCAATGGCATCCTTAAGAGTGGCTGGTTGGAAAGCACGTACCAGTCCCTTAAGTCTATCCTGTAATCCCTCAATAAATAACATCACACTCTGTCTCTAAGGCATATCAGGTACCATAACTACAATACGCTGAAACTCATTAATATAAGCTTCTGCGTGACCATTCTGTTTAAGATGAGCCAACTCCCTGTAGTAAAATTCTATATCCTTACGGTCAAACTTTGCAATGAGTCACTCAGTGAACTCAACATAGGAGTGAACTAAGGTGTGATCTTGGGTGACCAATCCATGGTGCCACCAATCATATGAAATCCCCTCTAAATGCAACACCGAAAACTAAATGGCCTCACGCTCAGGCATGGACCTCAAAGAAAGATATATGTCCAGCTTGTGGACCCAAGCTCTTGCACTAGTGTCTCCAGAGCCATTATATGGAGCCAATGTAATCTTTCCCGTAGCTCTATTGAGGTCATGATTATGCTGCTGCTATGGTGGTCTATTACCACGATCTCCCCTGAATCTAGTTGTGTCTCTACGCTACGCACAATACTGGGGAAGAGGAAAAACCCCCCTAACCTCTGGGGGTAAAGCTCTCCACTCTGCTGTGGCTGCCAACACAAAATCCTGGAATCCAATCTCTGGTGGCTCCACCTGTGTTGTTTGTTCACACAGTAAAAACTGAGGCAATAATGGTCTTTTTGGAGTAGGTGTATGATGATGATTTTGCCTAGAGGAATGATAGGAGCTCCCCACTGAAGAATGAGAATGGTGACTATGCTGACTAGACTGATGGGTATGATGACTACCTGTCACTGAAACTGATCTATTCCTCCTACCTCTGTGTCTATCCACCTCTAAACGATCCATGGTATCCTGTAATCGGTCTAAAGCTTGAACAATTTTGGGCTGAGTAGTGATGAGGGTCCTCATCATCTCTCTTTCTACCTCATCCTGATTTCTATGGGCATTCCCCTGTTCTTCGGCCATGATAGGTTCCTGTCCTAAACCCAACTCTCGCTCGTACTGAGCTCTACTGTGTGTAAAGTATCTATGGGTTATATCAAATCCTCCCAGATGCATATAAATAAAATATATTTACCCCTACAGGCTGGCAAGATGCATGGCTCTAATACCACTGAAAGATCCCAGACTAAATTTTGAGACACAAAATATATAGGTTCTTACAAGACAAAGATATAAATCTGATTATTTGCCTTTAGAGTATGCTGATATAAAAATATATTGCCCAGATTTGCTTTAACAGTGAATAATAAAAAATTACAGTACACAGTAATACTATAGAAAGTATAATGAAGCCCAAATAACCAAGAACCTGGAAGTATGCACAGATCTGGACGCTATGTCAAAAACATAGTTGTCGATGTCGGTGATTCTATCGATGTCAGTCGATACACTGCCATCGTCGGTTGCCTGGTGGCGATCTCTGCTTGTTGGTGACTGTCTGCCTGCCTACGACTATCACTGATCGGCCGATGTCAGACTACCTACTGATGTCGGTCACTGATCTGTTGATGTCAGCTTCTATACTACCCTGCAGCTTGCAACTATGAACTGTGCCCTTCTTCACTTTTCTAAATCTATTGGTACGGCTTGGTACCGATCTATGTGGATTTTGTACAGCACCTGATCTGAAGATATATATATATATATATATATATATATATATATATATATATAAATCTTAAATCAAATCTAATGAATAAATACCTGGAAACCTCTACATATGCTGAACCCCTGATATACCCAGTGAGTGACCTCTGAAACCCCAGATCTGATCAATAAGCACAATCTGAATTCTGTCACGAATCCACCCCTGAAAAGCGTTGGGTTTTCATCCAACTCTTCTCCAATCTACTGAAGGTTTGCGTCCTCAAAGATTTTAGCTGAATCACAGATTCAAGCTTCACAATACTCAGAATATTTTTAGCAACAAAAGATATTCCAAATGCTTTGCCGTCAACTTATTTTAAAGGATCCCAAGAAACTTCTAGAAGAAGTCAACTTTATTTAATATGTTATTTTATTTATTTCCATAATAATTAAATTAATTAATTAAAGTTATCCTTTTGAAGAAATCTTAATTTTTGGACAACTTAAATTAATTAAATTAATTAAACCATTTTAACAAAAATTTGGGGACATTACAGACTTTAAGTTACAATTCTAGGAGGTTGACACGAAATTTCCACATTATCAAAATTTTATTTTATGTTTGTTTTTATACCAACCAATTCACCATGAACCTTTACATGCAATATTCAAATTGAAAGATTGATTTTTGCTCCCAGAACTTCCACCAACCTCTTTACCTTAGTGCACACTTTACCCTATTGATGCCCAACTAACTTTAAGAACTTTATCTTATTTATTGTGCCTCCATGTAGACATAGGTCATACTCCTTCTTCACACAGGTCTAAGTATCTATGTGGATTCTTTGGGAAACCCCATATGCTGACTTGCATTTTATAATTTTGTCATTTGATTTGTTATTCCTACTTCATAGCTACTAATATTTGAGCTATGTCATTTAATGGGCATCTCCTCCACATTGACTGGTGGAATTGGCAAAGTTGACTACAATTTGAAAGTTACATTTTTAATGTTTATTTTTTACAAGTTACTTCTCCCACCAAGATCTGCCACATATTTTAGAGCTCTATTTGCAATTTTCAATATTACAAACTTGCAATCACCCTTGAGAATTTTACCACATCAAAGTTATTTTGTAATAAAAATATCAAACTTAATTTTTTTTATCTTTTCCAACTTTATTTTTTATCGTAGACCTTGTAATCTCATTAAAACATGAAAATGTTAAAAGTTAGCTAGAAATGATTTTTATAATCTTAACTACGGAAGTAGAGTTTCATAAAATAAATACACATTTGTAGATAGGATTAAAATTTGGATGTTTAGGCATTATTATTTATAAATAAGGCACAAATTACTTAGTAAAAGTTTGGGCACTAATACTATTTCTTTCTCAGGGATGTACACGCCTCGTAGATGTGCAAAGAGGCCTAGAAAATAAGACTAGGTGACAATTTCTTAGGCCATGGAGTCAAAAATTTAATAATTTCACAACACCCATGGGAACTCAATTAGACAAGGGTAGACCAATAAAAATATATCAGGAGGATCAACAAATGAATACATGATAAAAACACCAAAATGAAATGTAAAAATAAGACCCATTGTAGAGGGGAAACAAAAGCACAAAACTATACACTATACATTACTTTACATAGTCACAGAATCAGTCTAAGAAGTGTTTTAGATGTTTATCATTTACTGACAACTCTAGTATCTTACCATCCCTTAATATCTATAAATTTTTTAGCAGCTTAGTCGCCAAGATGAGGCTAATAGATCTCTAGTTTCACCTGAAAGGTCCACTATTAGGCTATAATGGGATGATGTGTTGAAATAAATCCTTTCTACATGATTTTAGTTTTGGATAAGACCAAGCCAAGAAATCTTGGTACTTCTTCATCAGCTATAAGTAGGCTTATTTTTCTTCTGCATTTAAGTGATTACCAATCAAGAGTGCTTCATATTCAACAATGTCATTAGTGCATTTGAAATATAACTTGAAAGAAAAATGAAAAGATTTATTATTGGGGGTATAGAAGATAACCACAACTCCATTTCCAAGATTGGATCAAGTCCCATCAAATGACATTCTCCAAACATTATTTTCCTTATCAAACCCAACATCAATAATAATTGGCTATTTAATAACTTCCACATTCCCAACATAGTTACCCAACTCCACATCTATGTACAATACTTCATTTAGAGCACATTTTAGATCTTCAAGTGCATGCAACATCTTTGGCTCCCTATGAAGTTTGATCATATTACCCTCCAAAGGAATGGTGATATAAGACAAGTCCATTCACACACTACTACCCATGTTGGTAGGCCTTTTTCATGAAAAAAACATCCCTACTTAGGTGGGCAATCCATAACTACCACATCCATATTCAAAAACTTTTTGGATGAACTACCAACTACACTATGAAACCTTTAACTTGTCCAACAACTTACAACTTTCATGAGTCCATGGCATGACACTTACCAAAGGATGATTTAATTTTCAATTTAAAATCATTAAGAACACCTAGGGGCATCACTTTGTAAGAGACTTTGGAATAAAACATGCAATTTTGAAAAAGTAATCCATTAATTAGTAGGGTTGTGTATAATGAATCCACATCCACTCGAATCTATATTAATGAAGTCCAAAAATAGACCTCTGAGGATAGTTAAACAACCTTATCTAATTATTCATCATCTTCTGGGAATATTGGGGGTAAATTCATCTCATTTTTAGTTATACTCTCACTAAGTTCTAAATATTCAAATGTCTTCTTCCTATGTTATGGTATTCTCAATAATTCAACAAGTGGCATGGTGATTTTCAATTGACTCAATACCTGGGACATATCACACACACTATACTAAGGAAGGGGTATATTTAGATGAAGGGTGATAACACCTTCAATGGAATATAGTCACTCAAAGTCATAAGTGAAACATGATGGGATGACATAACATTTTTAATAGCAGTTTTCAAGGGAGGATTTCATCTAACATCATTCACACCCTTAGGGATACTAGATAATAAAGGTACTCTATTCTTAGTTGGAACACCTCTTTATTTGACAACTTGGGAAATAGGTGCTAATTTAGAAGAATTGGGAATTAATGCATTTTTCTTAACTTCCTTACTTGCATCCCATGCCCTTAGATTTGTAGGGGTAGTGTCTTGAGGAAAAACACCTTGTTGCCTACTTATTAGACTATACTATTTGTCTTGGGAAACTAATGCAATAATTAGTAGATATCTATCTTCAACTAAAATAACTCCCCCATAATATTTATTAATCATCATAGATCATAAAAAATTGAAATCATGATTGGGTAAATCATATGATTATGTCATTTTAACATAATTTTTTTTTTATAGAATTTGGGACACATACCTTTTTGGCTACACTCCAAAACTAATCAATGGTGGTAGCACTTAGCAATTCCATGGAGGCAAACATTTTTCTTTGGGAGACTTGATAATCAAACATCAAAATCTCATCATCTTTAGACATAGACTCAAGATATTCTACATCTTCATCAATTCTTTTAGCAGTGTCACAAGGAGGATGGGGGAGGAAGCATGTATCACACCAATCAATGTCAATATCACAATCTAAAACATTAATTTTGGCATTAAATAGATCAAGAACTTATTTTATAGCTCCTCTATTTTAATTTATATAATTTATTTCATCATGGGCAGGCCTCTTCCCTCTATCATTATCTTAAATGTGGAAAGAAGGCCTCTCTTTAGCTTAATTCTAATTCTGAGTTCTCTCCTAGTTTGAAGGTTCATGATGGAGCTCTTTCTCAGCTCTAGCCAACTTATATGACATTTGCTTGACAATAGAGGTGAAGGTTTTCATGGTCTCTTCAATGTTGGATGTCTTAGTGGACTAAGTTTTTTAGGATTAACCAACATCACATCAACCTACTTGTTCAAAGGCTTACCCATAACCTTTATGTTGTTTTCAATTTGGATGGCCATATTGAATGCCAATCTTAGGTTTATAGGAGCCTTGTCCCTTAAGTAGTATGCAACCTTCTTATCAAAAGCATCATAATATTTAATCAGGCAAGTTATATCACTGGGTTTGATATTTTTAGGCAGTCTCATCATAGTACTATCAAACTATGTATTAAAATACTACACACACTCATTAAGATTCTTCTTAATGTTCTCAAATTCTACAAGAAGGAACTCAGGATCACTTCTATTACTATATTGTACTTTTAAAACATTTTAATTTCTTCTCATGATTCAATGCATCCACGAGGAAGGGAATTGAACCACTCACGGGCATCTTCTTATAACATGTGCACAAATAGATTAATGCAAACATCTTCATGCTCAACCTCATAATCTTCAATGATAATGTGAAAATCCCTCAAGTCTTGATCACCAGTCAATGCATTATTCCCTTGAAACTTTGGGAGGCGGTTCCTTACTTCCTTTGGGACTTCATTAGGATAACCTTCCATTTCATCAAAACTAATAGGTCTAAATATGAGAATCCTAAATGCAGGATGCTCATTCTCATCTTGATCCTTATGCCTCATTATTGTTTCAATGGTGGGTTTAAGATCAAATGACAAAGGGTTGTGAGTGGGTGAGTGAGGTGGACTTGGGGGATCAAGCTTATGAGGAGATTTATTTGGTTGAGAAGGTGTTGCGTAATAAATTAGACTATAAAGATATGAGTGAATATGATAACTATGATAATCTTCAATTAAAGTAAGTTCAATAAAGACTTTAGGTGTACCAATTTTTTTGACAGTCTATACACTCCTTTGTAGTAGAACTTTGTCCTTCAATTGGCCTCCAAACTTGTCTCTTTCTTCTTTGATGAACATTTAAGGGTGAGACAAGTTGTTTTGATGAGTTACCTTTGAAGGATGATCTCATTCCTTCTAGATTTGAAATTAAAAAAACACTCAGAACTGAAAGAGTTAAAAATGGGCACTAATCTTCCTTGAAACTAGATACAATGTTAGAGTCATGACTAGGAGAAAAATTATAGAATATACAAGATTAAAAACATGTTGTGATACATACTAAAATTATACCTTACTAAAGTCAGTGATGAGATATGAAGGCAAAGACACTAAAAATCTAGATTTTTATTCAAGAGAGAAAACACATTAAAACATGAAAAATAACTAGTGCTTTGCAAGAAATCAACATATGTCAATTTATCAAATATTTCAAGTCACCGACAATGGTGCCAATTTGTGGTGGTGTAGTTTACGCCTCAAAGTAGTAAACCACACTCAAATAATCTCAAATTCTAAACATGAGATAATATGAACAAATATTATTTGAAACTATGCAGTTGAAGTTATTGCATGAAATATTTCTTGATAGAGAATGTGAGAATATTACCAAATACAACCCTATGTAAGAGTCCTTGATAACATGGGTGATAAGGATTGTCCCTGGTAATGGTGCTAGTGAAGTGTTGGTTCCCATTTTTATACCTATTACACTCAGCGTTGCACACTTGGATAGTATGAAAAATAAAGATAAAAATCCCACAAATATGTCATTATAACTAGGGAAGGGTTTAATATCATGATGGATTAAATGCAAACAATGACTAAGACACTAACAAAGGGTATGGTCAGCTCCCTGCTACTTTTGGATCTACCTAAACTAAGGTGAGAGGAACTATGGGGTAGCTTTCTCACATGGAGGGATACTATAGTTCAATCTCCATGGGGATTATTAGCATACACAAACACAAATCTGACCAAGGCATAACCAAATTTTTTCACTCTACTTGAGAAGATGGTATGAATAAATGATCTAAGTTAGACATAAGCTATTAAATATAGATAAGAATGTGATTGAAACCTTCATTTTAAATAAATTTTCAACAACTTAGGGCCAAATGAGAGATTATAATGTTGGGCTTTGAATCACAAGATACATATACATTTTAGATACACAAGATTTATGCATCTATAGGTAAAAAACACTAAAAGTAGTCAATAGGGTGTATTATTTGTAGGGTAGGGTAGGAAGGATGAGTTAAGTAGATATGAAAGAGTGGTTTTGTGGTTTTCAAATAGCAGGAATTCTTTCAATAGGCATGACATCATTCATTTACAATAAATGTAGAAGACTAAAAGAAAAGATAAGGAAACTACCAAGAATGAGTACCTCTATTGGTGCCAATACAATGCAAATATTTAGATGATCTTTGAAACCCTAAAGCATATATTGTAAGTAGAGATTCAAATACTTTTTCTTGTTAAATCCATAAACTCAGGGTAACCTTAAAAGGTTATCAGTAACATATTTCTAAATCACAATGCAAAAAGGAATTTACAACCTAGATCTATACCCAAAATGACCACCATTGATAAACACAAAATTAAATACCTAATCAACATAGCATGTAAAACATATTATTGCATTTCAATGACAAGATACAACAAAAATCACGACTATTTTACATTATCTTGCAAAAAATTCTTACATACATCATTGTTCAGAATGTGATCATGGGGAGAAGCATGGTGGTTTTGCTCTAATATAGGGAAGACATAGACATGGTCTTAGATCTTGATAATGGATGTACAACTACAACTAGCTTAGTAAGAGAGACAAAATACACACAACAAAGATCCCAAAAATTGAAAGAGCCTAAGACCTAAGAAAACCAACAACCAACAACCTTTGAAAAGAGGATAATCCCTCTTTTTATACAAATTTATCACTCCAAATATTTTAGGAATATGCTTTAGCTGGAAGATGCCCTTTGTCACACCTGAAAGTTTCTGCTCTTGTAGGGGAATCATTTAAGAAATTGCCTATCCATGTAATGATGAGATTTGGTAATAAATCCTTGATCTCCTTGGATATAAATGCATTTTACTTGAGCTTGAGGGAGAATATTCCCTTGGGAGCAAAAAAAGTTCCTTGTCTTCTTGTGTAACTTCTTGGCCATGCCTTCAACTAATCATTTGCATAGCTGAAAACTTTTGAATAATTACCCTTGTCCTTATGGAAACTAAAGAGTGCTCCATGCTTTGTAATGATTTTATTGGAATACTCGAGTTGTGATAGAAGCAAAGAAGGATCCATGTCCATTTGATAAATATGCTTGGAATGGCCCACCTTGGTCTCACAAACCCTACAACATTTTTCTTTCATGGAGGTCTTCAACACAAGCCAAAAATTATAAATTACAACACTTAGTTCATTTTTTACCTTTTGAATTCAACGTGCCTTTTATTTTTTCCATTTTGCCTTTTTAGGGTTGCCACCAAAATTTATAACGCTTAAGTACATTATTTTACCCCTTTTTGCCTTATGCAGAACTTTGGGTCCCATTTGCAATTTTCCACCTCCTTTGTATTGCAGGATTTTGGACCCTCACTATAACTTTGCAAGTTGGCAGAAATCTGGAAGTCAGCATCACATTTGTAATTTGCAATTTGGGGTTGTAGTTCCCATCAAAATTTCCACTGTGGACTTGGGAACTTTAAGTACAATTTGCAATTTGCAATTTCATAACTTGCAATCTAGCTTGAAAACTTTTGCTTTGACTTTGGCCTTGTGTTGACTAGGAGGTGGTGGACATTCGAGTACAATTTTCAAATTGCATATTTTAAAAATGCAAAATTTCATCCCTCTTTGAAATCTCCCATAGACCTCCATTTGAGTTTTCTTTTCTTCCATTCCAACCTGGTTTAGAAAAATAAACTGTAGAGGTTCTTTCCAGAAGCCAACTCTTTCTCCGACCATCATTTGCTTCCTTTGTATGTTGGGATGCAATATACTAGTTATTAATTCTGGCATTTAGGGTGATGAGATTGTTCTTAATCTCTGCATCAATCACATGATTTACAGATGTATGGGCCTCATAAATTGATTGTAGGTTTCCAAATTACAAGGGCTTTGAATTCATTCCATAATGAAACTATTTAGCTTGATGATCCTGAAACAACTATTCATAAAACTTCAAATATAATGTCTCTTTCATTTTAGGGTTTCCTGATCTCAAACATTGCATAGAATCCTCCATTAGATGATCTTCTAAAACCATAAGGTGTTTAGCTTCATCAACTTTAGCGAGCGCAGTCAGAATCATTAAAAGAGCTTTTGTCTCATCTGAAGACATAGGATCTTTAAGGAGCCCAATAAAAAATATAACTATGTTTTGTGATGTTATAATAGCATGGCGAGTGATACAATCTTCAGCAAGAGTGCAAAAGAGATTTAGCATGCTTGTTCTGCAAGAAGGAGAGAGTTCCTCATTTTTAAGAAGATCATATATTCTTGAAATGATTTTTTAACTCAGCTACAGATGGACAAATAATTTGATCGTCCTTTGCCATGTAGTGCAGTGTTTTCAGAGTATATTCATGGATAACAATGTCCTTTGCTTCTAACATCTCAAATAACCGTTCAATAGTACCTTCCTGATCAGTTGCTAGGTTTTCATGAGTAGCCATTATCTCAACACCCAGGTTAGGCATTGAATATGAAATTGCTTTGACCAGAACAGGAATTACCCCAAATTTTGAAATGGTAACTTTGTTAGACTCTGAGCTAGATAGATGTCTTAGTGCTTTAACAGCTTCATGTTTAGATGCCTCAGAACCATTCTGCAAAACTAATAACACGAGAGGAATACCACCAGAATCTTCAAGAGAACTGATACCAGATTCATTGAGATCCATAGTGAAAATAACCTTGAGAAACTTTAACCATGCAAATCCATCATCTTGATAGCAGCGTACTCCTTTCATACACGTCAAGTAAACACAACCACATCTGGAATGTTTAGATGCCTCCAATAGAGTTTTTGAACCTTGTGCCGCTTTGTATTGTTGGCGGGTTTCAGAGTCTAACCTGTAATCTGCAATTTGAAATATTGTGAATATACTTATTACTTTGATATTTCCGCCATATACTTCTATACTGACTTGGCGTGTATGGTAGGTTTGGGAGACTGAGAAGCAAATTGGAACTTTGCAATTTACAAAGTTGCATTTGCATTGGTCCTTTACTTTTCCACATCGAACAGTACTTTACTGCGGGTTTTGGAGTTGGGAGAACCTTTTTCAAGTTGTATTTTTAAGATTTGCATTTTTCATATTGCATTCTCGCCTAAAAGCTCTACCGTGTATTCCTTGATTTTGAATTATGGGTCTGGGAGGTTGACACGGAATTTGCACATTAGCAAACTTGCATTTTGTGTTTGTTTTTCTGTCGGCCAGTTCCCCATGGACATTAAAAGATTGATTTTTGCTCCCAAAACTTACGCTGACCTATTTACTCAGGCCTACGCTTACCCTATCGATGCCCAGCTACCTTCAAGACCTTTATCTTATTTATTGTGCCTCCATGTTGACTCAAGTCGTACTCCTTGGCATGGGTAGAAATATCTACGTGTATTCTTTGGGAAACCCCATCTGCTAACCTATATTTTTTAATTTATTCATTTGATTTGTTATCCCCGTTTCATAGCTGCCAATATTTGAGCTGCATCCTTTAGTGGGCTTCTCCTCCACATTGATTAACATAATTGGGAAAGTTGACCGCATGTTACAAGTTACATTTTCCATTTTTGTTTTTTTCAAGTTGCTTTTCTCACAAAGATTTCCTGGAGCTCCATTTACAATTTGTAATATTGCAAACTTGTAATCATCCTTGAGAATTCTGTCATATCAATGTTCTTTTCCAACCAAAATATCATAATCAACATTTAAAAAAAAATCTTTTTCAACTTGTTTTTTTTTATCACAGACTTTGTAATTTCATTAAAACATGAAAACATTAAGATTTAGCTAGAAAGTATTTTTATAATCTTAATTAAGAAAGTGAAGATTCATAAACTAGGTACACATTTGCAAATAGGAGTAATAGTTGGATGTTCAGGCATTAATATTCTGAAACAAGGTAAAAATTGCTTAGTGCAGGTTTGGGCACCAACACTACCTATCCATAAAGAGAGTATCATTCTTTGATGGAGGATTTTGTAGGGGATCGATGATCTGTGGTTGGTATGAAAAAGTGCTCAGATGATACTCTCCATCTCCACTACAGTACTTACTTGGAGACTACACTTGAGATTATCATATATACATGAGTTAATTTGATGACTCGAGCTCTGTGAAGCATAGTATCTATTAGTTGTATTTAAGGTGAAATACCTAATGAAAATGTAATTGTACTATTTGTTATACTTTTATAGTAGTAGTATTATTATACTAGCCGTCACTGGATTTAAAGTGATTACTTTCCTTGTAATTATGTTATATTACATAAAAAGTTGTGATTGGAACTATTATTATTTAATTTTTTGAAAGTGTATATGCTTTGATAGTATATACCAAATCATTAATTAAATTCTCTTGGTATAATGTAATGAAAGAATAAATGTTGTGTAATTAAAAAAAATTACATTATCCTAATATAATCTATGAGAGGTTGACTATATTATTCTAGTAAAACCCGTGAAAGATTATTACACTAATATATGAAAGAATATTATATAACCCAAATTAATATCTATATTAAATACATGACCATATTCTACATGCACTTGTAAACATGAAACCAAATACATAAAATAGTAAATCCCAAAAAATAATAAATGTTGAATTAATCAACAATATTAATATTTTATAGGATATAACAATGATATCATATAGCAATGAAAGAGTTGTATAATATGTTATTAGTAATAGTCAAATAAAGTAAGTTGGAATGTGCCAAAATTGAAATAATGATAGATTAATAAAAAATATCTAATTTTTTTTTGGTCACTTGTAAAAGCATAAACATGGTTTGAAAAATTTAAATAACAATAATAATGTGGTTTCAAATGAGGATATAAAAATAACATGAAATTCTTAACTTGAAAGTTATCATTGGTTTGTTTTAGTACAATGAGTTCTCGACACAAAACCATTATAATGAAACAAGACATAAAAATGTTTTTAAAATAACTTCAAAATGATGATAAATACAAAGTAATGGAAATGAAAGAAAAATAATAGTAAATGGGCACCTAAACCATTCATAATATGCATTATACACAAAATAAGATAAAAAGTGATCTCTGTGAACATAAATAATTGACATTCTATAAATAGTATGTTTATAAATGTTTTATAGTACACATTTATACAAAATTTATCAAAAAATATAATTCTAATAAAAAATATTATAAATATGAAGTAAAAACTATGAAGAGCATGAAAAATCATGTATTTAAAAAAATAAAAAGTCAATATGCTCCACAGATCAAAAGATATGGCTCTTAGATGTTTCAAAAATTGAGAGTTATTCAACAAAATATAAAAAAACCTGATTTTTTTGTGAAATTAGTTATAAAAAATGAACAAAACTCTTCACCAAAACATTTAGTGTCAGAACCATGATAACAAAAAAATTCAACACGCTTCCAAGCTTTTTCGATCAAAATTTATGGTCTCTAAAAAAAACACCTTAAAAAAATATCCAATAAAAAAAGGGTAACCCTTGAGAAACAAAATAATTGTTGGTACTATTGACATTCGAATGACTCGTAAAATCATAATGTAACATACAATAACATTACACATCACAATGTAAAACATCATAATTTAACACATCATGATATAATACATAATAATAAAATAGCTAACAAATTTCAGATATATGCAATGGAAAATTTGCTAATCATTTCTTTGAAAATATAGACTTTATAGAACAATTATGAAGATTAAAATAAAAAAATTAAGGTAGGGTTTTCAACTAGAAAAAATGCATAAAAATTGAAGAAGAGTCCTCTTATCATTAAAGTTTCCAATATCAATTCATACTCTTTTTTCTTTTACTTTCTTTCTTTTTTTTTTCTTCTTTTTTATTTTTTCTTTCTTTTATAAAAAAAAAAAAAAAAAAATTTAAAATTATTAATTTAATTTTTTTTAAGGTTTATTAAGAAAAATCATGCTCCAATCTAAAAAATTGATATTTTTACATAAAATAAAAAAATTCATAAAAAGGCCGATTCTCCAATTGGGTTTTTTTAGAAACCTAAAATAATGGGAAGGATAAAGTTTGATACCATATAAAAAAACTATGATTTCATATAGGAACGATCAAAACCTTGATAAAAAAAAACAAAACGAAAACCTACTCTCTTAATATCAGTTTTAGTCATAAAACAAGATAACTTTGTACAAGAGTGAAGAAAGAATAAATTATATTTAGAAACATTACAAACTATTACATGCATATACAATTTGATATTTTGTTACTAAGATCACCTTTCTACTTAGGTTGGTTATTGGGGATGTTTTCCATAGTTTTTTTTAAGACTTCTAAGATTCTTTATTATAATAGAGTGTATTTTTAATTGTTTTAAGTATCATGGCCATTACAATTTATTTGGAATATCATATTTCAATCTATTTTTATAAATAGTTTTGATATATTAATTATTTATAAATAATATATAATTGTTTTGATTTCTTGCACACAATATTAAAATTTAGATCTTTTCTTCAATATCTTTTTCTTCATAAGTCTATTAAATTTCTTTATCGGTAGGAACTAATGAGATATTTAATATTTCTATATTAATTCCTCAAATTTAGAGTTCAACTAATATATAATATTTAATATTTCTATATTAGTTCTTCAAATTTAGAGTTCTTCAATAAATATGTAATTGAGGAGGGATATGTTGATATACATGACTTAAGATTGCATAAATTGTTGCTATGAACTTTGATATGGATACATTTTTGTTCATGCACTTACCACAATAAATAGAGTTTTTTTTGAAACTTAAATATAAATATATGTTATGTATTAATTATTCTTTATTAAGGAGGGATATGTTAATATGTATGACTTAAATTGCATAAATTATTACTATGAGCTTTGATATGGGTGTACTTTCGTTCATGCTCTTACCATGGTGGATAGAGTTTTTTTAAGAACTTAAATATATGCTATGTACTAATTAATCTTTAACCGGCTTTACTTCTTGTTTCCTCATGTATTTGTTTCTTGGGCATGTGTAATATATTATGAATTATCTTTTTGTAGTTGATAACGTTTTACCAAGGACATTGATTTCTTTTTAACAATTTTTTTTGACTTTTTTATTCTTACAGAATTTAAGTTATATAAGGGTTGATCTCAAAGTGCCAAAAAGACAGTAGGAACCATCATAATAAATAAAAGGCATTCAATCGAACATTTCAAAGTTCCATCAAGCCAATGCTTATATTTTTATTTGTGTAGTGTTATATATTTAATATGTATGGAGTTTAAGCGTCGGTATTGTGGACCTTTAAAGGATTCTATTCCATTCCATTTATACATATATAAAAAGAGCTGTCACTCGAAACACACCAATCAGCCTTCCTTTCATCTGTATTTTGATGCTTATTTCATCCTTTCCTGGCTGGATTAATCCTTCTTCCTCTTCAATCTCATCCTTATGAACTATGTACTTACATGGGGCATGATTTTGAACTAATGAATTAGAAATCACACTTCTGAAGTGATGGACATCGACAAAGGTCTGCAATATGCAATTACCTATTTATATCTTCTTGATTGTCCTTGTCATATTGACTGTCATAATATATTTGCTAAGGATCTGTTCACATAGATATAGACACGCTTTGGAACTGCTAATGGTCCGAAATTTAACAGGCAATGAGCAAAACTTACATGGACTAGGGCTCTCGCTGAAATAAATCCAAAAAATTGAATCTGTTCAATACATTATAAAATCAAGCGGGTCATCCGATTCTGAATATGAACGCTGCATTTGCGTATACCCAGTGGAAGAAAATGAACAAGTTTGACATCTCGCTCATTGTAATCATTGTTTTCAAAAGCATTGTATAGACAATTGTGTTATGGCGAAGCTCTGATTGAAGAAAGAATGGGCCGGATGAAGTTAAAAACCCTATGGTGGAAGAAGATACAAATGTAGCTTCTCAAGGTGACTGCAGCCATGATGATGTCAGGATCACTATCGATTAGGATGGCAATAACGTCAGATATAAATTCTATAGAGGAAAAATTTATGCAATTCAATTCAAGACTTTGGGCGGTGTGGATTTTCATAAGCTAAGGAAATTCGAGATAAAAAATTAAACCATTTTGAATTTGGTGTTTAATAAATTAGGTGTCTATGTTCAGTTTAGCATGTAATCCATGCTGGTTAGGACTCAATGCATTTTAATTCAAAAAATGTTTTTTTATTTATTGAAAAGCAAAATTTTATTAATATAATTTAATATATTACATTATTAAAAAAATCACACCTCAAAATCTAAGACATATCGAGCTAAACAAATTTTTGAAAGAGAACAAAAATATAAAAGGGTCAACTCAAGGCCATCCAAACCACAAGTCATATTAACTCAAGTACATGTCAATCAAAAAAGGATAATAAAAGCATAGACAAGAATGAACCAAATTAAGCAACAATAATGAACATGGTGTGCAATAGAGGAGGAGGAGGCGGAGGATCTTGATAATTTCATCCCTAGCCCCTTGAGTAAGGGGTCCTCATCAAGAGGTAAAGGATCCCACCCATCATTCTACTACTTTTTTTTAGATTGTTCCTGCTGGGAGGGTGAAATGGCAAGGGCCAAACATGGAAACCTATCATATGGAGGGAGGCCCCAATCAGCCTCTCCACCACCACCTATATTAGACTTGTCAAATCCACCGTGGTGAGGGGACAACCAATGGGAATGTTGAGAGAAAATTATTCGTTTTTGAGTCCATTGATGTCAAAACCCACTTCCATGTTCATGAAAGGGAGAGCATGGCACGGAGGATTTGGAAGCTCAAAGCCGACAACATAAGGAGCTTTCCCCCATTGATCCAAGAGGATCTACAAATGATGAATGTCAAGACAAACTTTATCAGTTTAGACCAAGCTCTGAAGGGTAACATTAGAAATTATGCCTTTGTTAGTTATAGAAAATCACATTTCCATTTCTTCATGATTAAAACAAGCATTATTTCTAGTTTTATAAATATGAAAAATAATGTAAGCATGGAAAATCTGCCAAAATATGTTATATCTTATAGGAAGGGTGGAGTCCCCCAAGAGATCCATTTTCCAAGTGAAGAATTCAGGACTAATGAGATTAAAGATGGTGTGAATCCATATCCAAGTAGACTGAGCATGAGGACAAAACTATAAAAAATGTTTAAGGGTTTCTAGCTGGTGACAAGTTAGAAAAATGGGATTTGAAACCCCCATGTGCTTGAGATGGTCATGTATAGGAAAATCCTAGTAGAGAATACACCGAAGGAAATGTGATTTTTTAGGTTTTATGAGAGCATCCCAAATGGTAGCAAACCTTCTGGTCTAGACATCATGAAGGGATTTAAGATTCCATTGATGATTGAATGTTTCCATTTCAATATGCTGAGGAACCAACATAATATACCCTAATCAAGAAGAGTAATGACAAGAGGGTGAAGCTATAAATAAATGCCAATCCTTCCACTAAGGTGGAAGGGGGGAAACACCAATCTAAATCCTCTTGTATGGAAATCTGAATCTAAAAAATGGATTCTACATCTTCATTATTAAGATTAAATTTGACCTTCATAAAATTCCAATGGATCCAGTCATGATTAACCTTGGAGAAGAAATCCCCAATTATTTTAATACCCTTATTAAACAATCTCAAACTCTTAATCCAAGGGACCATGGCAAAGGGAACATTATGAAAATTGAATGTGAGGACCACCATAGGGGATTAGAATTTAAAAATAAACCATTTTGAAAACCCTCCCTTAGCCAGATGAGGTGAGGTTTAAATGGATCCCAATCTTTGTAGATGTTATGCATAAAAAAATACCTTTGATCTTAATAATAACATGGGTAATGAGAAGTCTTTGTAGAACACCACCTTACCAAGGCTTTTTTTCCAAGAGGATAACATTTACAAATGCAATGTCTGAACAATATTTTCCACAATCCGTCACCTTCCAAACCTATGATAATCCACTTGACACTAAGAACAAGACCTCAAAATTTAATATAATGAGTCCAAGTCATCCTACCACTTTATGTCGACAACAAATGTCCCAAGAAATTTTGTGGAGTCCTTTATGACCTTAAGAATTGGCCCATAAAAAATCACATATTTTTTTCTTTCTAATTTAGTAGAAAGAACATTATAAGGATCCTAACAAGAGGAGTAGTAGACATAAGTATAAACTAGAAATTTAGAGTAAAACTAGAACTTTATTTCTAATGACAAGGGTTTGGTGATCTAGAATGATATTTTTTTATCGATCCTTGGAATCACATAAGACCAAAAATCAGTGGCCAATGCTAAGAATTTGAACTGAATTCTATGGAGAATCCATTTCCATTAAAATAGCTCTAGCTAGGGAGTTTTGGGAGAGAGATATCAACAATAGGAGCGATTTTTCTTCCATTGGATGGTAGATCAAAAAATAAGCCAACATATATATAGGTATTTCAAAGCATTTTTAATAAAATCCTCTTCCTACTAAAGGGTAAGCAAGAATATATATACAAAGTGCCTATTAATCAATTGATGATCTAAATTAGGGAGATAAATACCATTCACCAAAACCATGGAATCATAGATAGCCAAAATATAGTTAAAACAATCAACGACTAAAATGTAAAGAGAAGGATCTAAAGAGCAACCCTGATTGATAGATCTATGAAGCTCAAAATGATGAGACTAAGCACCATTCTAGTAATCCAAACACCATCATGTTAATAAATAATGTTGAAAACTTACACAAACTTGGGGTGAAAACCAAGAGTCTAAAGAATTGATACAATGAGGGCCCCCTCTATTCAATCATAACACTTTTCAAGATATATCTTGACAAATAATTCCCTCTAGTTGGAAACCCTAAACCCTAGACCATTACATACCTTCTTGGATAAAAATGAAACTATCTAGAATGTATCTATGTTTAATAAACCTTATTTATTCACTTCTAACAATTAAATGAATAAGATGTTGAATTATGAGGGCTAAAGCTTTAGCAATAATTTTATAAGACACATTGAGAAGGGTGATAAGTTTCCAATTAACAATGACTTTAGGATCACCAACCTTATGATTAAATTTGATATTTACCTTGGTTGATGAGAGAGCCCAAATAATTAGTCAAAATAGCTTTAGAATAGACTCTGTGAAGATTAGGACCCATAATATCCTATAGGGTTTGATAGAACTCACAAGGAAAACCATCAACACACATCACAT
>JARHVA010000156.1:7235000-7275744 GCA_037957365.1 Torreya grandis
CTTCTCTATTCTCACACCTCCCCTCTAAAATCCTCTAAATCTAGAGGCTTCCAAGGAATTTTAAATTCCTTTTAATTCTCTACCCTTGATCTCCCTCAACCAAATTTAAATCTCCACCATTGATGTCTCCCTCCAAAATCTATTTAAACAACTCTTCCTCCATGGAAATGCATATATTAGTTATCAAGCAAATCTATGCCAAATTAGTAACAAGAAATCAAGTGAGGAATCCATGTCTAACTAGTCATTAAATCATCCAATCCCTCATCAATAATACTTGATCATTCTATCCTAATGTCCAATCTGAGTCTAAGGTAAATCTAATCCTTTTATTTTACATCTATTTAATCATGGTGTGGAGCATTCAGCTTTAGGATCATAGTGTTGGTTTTGAATTATGTTCATCCATTTGCATTTTGGTTCTAATGGATCTAGATTTTACTTAGTAGTTTCATTTTTGAGCAATTTAAATTATGTTTTTTAATCTGTTAGCTCAAATTTGAGGCTACAATTTCATATTTATATGTATATTTTAAACTTTACATTATACATGTCTTTTGGACATCACATAGAAACAAATGAATAAATATGAAAATCAAAGACATGTACATGTGAAAACATAGTGAATAAAAATGAATATATATATATATATATATATAGATATATATATATATATATATATATACATATATACACACACACACACACACACACACACACACACACATATATATATACATATATATATATATATACATATATATATATATATATATACATATATATATATATACATATATATATATACATATATATATATATATACATATATATATATACATATATATATATATATATATATATATATATATATATATATATATACATACATATATAAATATGTATATACATATATATATATATATATATATGTATGTGTGTGTATATATATATATATATATATATATATATATATATATATATATATATATATATATATATATATATATATATATATATAACTTATTTTTATTCACTATGTTTTTATGCTTGGGATCTAAAAATTATATATATATGTTTTTATGCTTGGGATCTAACTTATTTTTATTCACTTAGATATATATGCTTGGGATCTAAATGCTCACATTTTTAATAAATTACAATCTCAATAAAAATTTGTGCATGCATCACCTATAGGGATGTATATTAAGTAAACATGGTGTGAGTAATATTGCCCTGTCAACTTGGTGGTGCCATGGGTCTTGTACCTCCCATAGGTCCTACACTTTATTTACACGTTCTTACATCTAATCATGTTAGCTAAGATCTTAATCATATAATCTTATATTATACATCATTATATGTTTAGGCCTCTTCAGATATGCCACTCTAGTCATGTTTCTAAGATAAAACATATATGTGTATTATCCCACCTCAAAATCATACCTCTCTAGTATGCCTAAAACATCATGTACATTATGATAAAATCAGCACAATGCCACAACATTAATGACATTCTAGTGTGTTGACACTACCAAAAAAATACAAACATCAAACTTTTGAACTCAAATTTAAAATTTCCTATATGATTGACAAACATATATAACACATACTTTATCTAAATTATAGGAGCCACGTCAACTATTGGTCTCACCAATACTATGGCTATGTCTAATCTATCTCATACTCCCTTGATTTCAAAGGCTAAATCACATTGTTTTCCCCTAAGTTGGGTTGTAAAATCCTAATTGAGATAAAACTAGAATATTAATTTACATTCTAGAATATGGAAATCAAACATATATCTAAATGTAAAATATTTAAACTAATTTGATAAGTGACATATGTTAAATATATAATGTACTAAATGAATAAATATACATATATTTTTTGTTTCACTAAATGACTTTGACTAAATTCTAAAAATGGAAAGGCATTGGAAATATGTCTGAGAATCGCTTGGATTTGGAATTTGATATATCTGTGAGCAAGATTACTAAAATTTGAATAGGGTGAAACTATCGATGTTAATGATTATAGCTAATGTTAATGTCTTGGGATATTTTTTTATTTATGTGACCATATAATCAACTAAAACTACCTATAATATATATGTATGTGTGTTCTTGATTCTTGATTATGTGTAGAACTCTTGAAATTAATCTCTTTTTTTAAAACCCTAAGCCCTCATGTGAAGGGTTAAAACCTGTAAGAACTTATGAATTTTAATTCTTTAAACTAACCCCAATCATCTATGTATCTAGTACTATGAAAATGGAATTAAAGTCACATGTATACCCACACATCTTAATGTTAATGTCCAATTATGATCCTTTTCTATATGAATGGACCTAGAATCATGTTTTCAATACTTGAAACTAATCACTCTTGACTTGGGATGATTGCTCCTAGTGAATAATTTGAAATTTGAGAAGAATAGGGTATAATTACTCAATGTGCATTAGTGTATATATGATTGATAGATAAGTTCCAAGTGAGTAACAAGTATGGGTTTGATTTGTATTTATACAAGTTGGTTTGGGTAATTTCTAAAGACACCAACATGTTAGGTGAATGGGAAAACCCATAAGAATGATTTAGATTTTAAAAATAGCTGTTATTGGGTGAGGGACAATAATGTCATGCTTAGGATAATTTGGTTGATGAAAATATTTGAGCCTAAAGTTAGTGTTTAAGAGATAGGAATACATATTTGATAATCTAGAGATGTTTACATAAGATATTTATTTAGTTTAACACATATTGATAAATTTTTATAGATGAATAAAAACTAAATGAGAGGGTTGGACTCATATCAAGCATGTGGATATGAGATAATTTTGAATAAGAGATATATATGTGTGCACAAGTCATGTATTGTGAAGGTAAGTCAAAATTGATATTTTCAAGTATTTAATACCACAATTTAGTACCTACAAATTCCCCCATATTATTATAGTTTTGAAATGTAATATAAATGATATAATAAAAGGATAAAGAATACCTGATTGTATAAAACCAAATTTATCTTTGAGAGATATCTCGAAATGTGAATCTTTTCTCCAAGAAAAACTAGTGATTAAAATATAGTAGTTAATGTCCATATGTGAAATATAAAATTTGAAATTGAGAACTAGATTTTTTTTTATGAGCAAAGAAGGATCACACTTGTATGTGACTAAACATTATTACCCTATAACTTGTTGGAGATAATGATTCCTTATTGAAGCATTGGAGAGCAAAGCTTCCTTATTGAATCACATGGAGAGTTGGGGTCAATATACCCCAATTTTGTGTAACTATAAAATGATCGGGTCGCGAAGATGAATTACTCAACCCTCATTAATAGGGAGTAGTGCTAAGATCATTTAGTGTTACCAACCTCAGTTTTACTAACTCAAATAAATTATCTAGATATAATCTTGAACCTCAAGATGGTAAGGTGGTAACCACATAATGGGTTTGATATGGGTAATGATATGTCCATTAAGTGTCTATAAACATAAATGTAAATTACCTCAAAAATCATGAACCAACCATTAAATATAAACTTATAGATATAAGTTTGCTCCCTACTTGGTTCCATTGAATTTTGTTTACAAGTACATAAATAAAATAGTGATCACTAAAAAATAAGTAAATACATGTAAAAAATATCATGATTCATTGAATCAATGCTACTTGTAAGATATCATAGTGTGTATGTGAATGAAAATCATCATGCCCCATTGGATATGTAAAAATTGATATATAATTCTATAAATCTACATTCTAAATCAGAAACTTGTATTTCAAATGCATATGCATGTGAAAATATGTAATTCATGATCCTATGAACCATGTGCATCTTCATGGAATATTCACTCAAGGATATCTGAAAATATATATTTTCGCTCATGTTTATATAAATTGAGTGCATATGTATGGCATATGACCCTAGGATATGTACCAATGTGTAAATTTTATCACACATCTAAACCAATATGATATCATCACCATTATAAATATCTAAAATATGTATTATGTATCCAAAATATGATTTTTATATTCATGGAGGTCTGTGTTTCTATGAAATCCCACTTATATTCCCCCTTTGAGGTTAGGATGTATCCTATAAGTCACTCATCTCAAAAGAAAAATTTAATTGTATCATTTCATATATAAAGATGTAATCATGTATAATCATGACAACATATGGAGAATATGTCATCATAGTAATATAAATATCATAAAAATAATTAAGTAACATATGTAATGAAAAGCATATAAATGTCATGTCAACACACACACACACACACACACACACACACACACACACACACACACACACACACACACACACACACACACACACACACACACACACACACACACACAATAGTAAACATCACTAATGTAAACAATTAATAAGACTACTTAGTAGATAGGTGTATGACATGAATCATGTCATCACACACAAATGGGGAAAAACAAGGATCAATTTAATTAGCTTTTTTGGTTCAATGGTTGATAGTTACTAAATTTTGAAAGTGGAAAGGGGATAGAATAAATCCCAAGAGTTAATTGGATCCTAAACATATTATCCATGCATGTAAGGTCATTAACATAATACTAGGGAAAAATCATTGACATTATTGACTATAGCATGTGTTACTATATGGGGTCATTTTGGCTCTATGTGATAACATAGTTAGTTTCCCCCACTTTTAATACCTTGGTGTGCATGATCTTGATGCCTAAATGTGTGTGTAACTCTATAAATTAGTCTCCTTCTCTTTAAAGCCATTAGTCTACTTGCAAAGGGTATAAAACTATTAAAACTTAGAAAGTGTAAATGGATGAACTAACCCCAATCACTTGCATTGATGATTAACCACTACATATGTATCCAATACTATGAAGAAGGAATTCAAGACACATGTATTTCTTCCCCTTAATGTGAATTTATAATTGTGCCCTTTTACTATATAAATGCACATAGAATATATATTTCCATACTTGAATATATTCACTCTTGAGTTGTATTTTTGTGATTAAAATTTAGCTAATGACTAATCCTAGTGATTAATCTTAATTAGGGAAAGAATAAGATAAATTTGCTTAATGTATAGTTGTGTACAAATGCTTTATAGATAAATTCCAAGTGAGTAAAAATTATGGTTTTGATTTATATTTATATAAATCTATTTGTGTAATTTATCATGCCACCAACATGATAGGAAAATTAGTTGACCCATAAGAATGATTTAGATTTGAAAAATAGTTATTACTGGGTGAGGGTTAGTAACATCACCTTTAGGATAGTTTCATTAACAATTTTTTTTTAGCTTGACATTAGTGTCTTAGAGACATGAATGCAAATCTAATGATCTAGAGTTGTCTAAGTGATATATTTATCTAGTTTGACATAAACTGAGAGGTTCATGCAAATTACTAACAAAAAAAATGAGAGGGTCAAACTCATAGAAAACATGTTGATATGAGATAATGGTGATAGAATAATATATTTATTCACAAGTCATGTATAGTGAAGATAGGTCAAAATTGACATTGTCAAGTGTCTAATACCATATTTTAGTAACTATATATGCATATCTACATCTCCACCACCATATATAATTGATAATAATAGTAGGTATATTGGTGTTATCATCTTTGATGTCCACCATACTACCCACCTATATGTAGCTCGTGTGTCATCCACTTATCTATCTATGATGGAGATAATATACCTCCTTGTCATCATTTTGTATTATCTCTCATACCTTTAATGTTAAAAAATTTTCAACCTATTGGGGAAGTGACCTAAACCTCATCCATACAATTCTATCCAAATGGTTATCCTATCTTAACCCAAACATTTAGGTGACCCACGTATGATAAAATATCTCAAATTATCCATATTGATCCTAAAACCATCGGCTAACCTAAAAAATTCTTAGTTTCCTGACATCCTATAACCATCTTGGATGTTATGTGATGTCACCCTCCTATAGGTGGTCCACATTTGATTTTATATAGTAGTTTCTCATGGCTCAAGCCTCCTTAAATGTAGGGTTACCCATATAACTATATATGGACTCTCTAGTCCTTACCCCTACTATAAATCAAACTGTCAATGTAAATACCAAGTGATTATAGGCCTATATTTTCATAAGTTTTCCTTTAACTACCCCACCACCCCTTTTTTCTTGTGTTAAATGATATAAATCCTTGTATAAATGAGAAAGCATACTACATACCTATGCATAAATCATTTAATTTTACTCCTTATCTTATATAATTGGTCACATACCATAGGATATCATGACCTTACTAGTTTATGATACTACAAAAAATACTAAAATAATAATCAGATACTTTCACAATCGTGGATAATCCCCTATCACTATGTCATAAAGAACTAGACAGTGGTCGAATCCTACTTGATTTGATCTATGTAATGATAATTCATCAATAAATAAGAATCACAATATAATTAAAATAGATAATAATATATAAATAAATGATGAGCCACTTTGAGGAAGAAGCCTCCACAACCTTACAATAAGAATAAAATTCATAATATGATGATGAAGTACTAACCAACACCTCTTATATATAACCTAAATATGTTATGTAAACACCCTAGGTAGACCCTACCACAAATATTAAGTTATATAGATGATAAAATTACTTAATCCCTCTTTCATTAATTAATGGATTGATCAGTTAGTTTGCCATTCTCTTTTAGCTAGCCTCCAGTCAGCCACACATATCCCAATACATTTTATAGGTTAAGAATGTAAGATGACCCTTGTAGATTTGTTTTTATTGAATGTAAATGATAATTAGATGTTTTAGTATGAATTATTTGTCTTTCCATAGAAATCCTCTCTCGACAAATCTTTCCACTTGATAATAAACTTGGTGATCACCTTCATCTACATTCTCTTGAGCCAAGTCATGAAAATATATTTTGGTTCTAGGGAGATTCTTCCTTATTTATTAAGCATCAATAAACTTTTTTGGATGAGAATATTTTGTCTAAAATATGAAATAAAATGATTGGTTATATTTTTGTTAACTAAGGAAGCTCCTATTGAAGGTGTACTATGACTCTTTGATTTTGTGGTTTTATCTTCAAGGTTGAAGTGATTGATGGCTACTATAATCACAAATTTCCCTAAATTGAGACTTTTTGGAATAAGTGTCTCTTTAGGTGGCCTATATATTGGCATATCATAAAAAAAAAGAATACTTTTCCACCCTTTCCTAAAAATATGATGGTATTTTCACATGTGGATATTTTTATTCCATTGGAAAAATTTGTGCTTTAGGCCCCATTGATCTCCTTTTTAGAAGCATTCAAATTTGATGAGATATTTACATATGTAGTGAATTTAGACACACCCATCTTAACTCAAACCTCTTTCCTTTTAAAATAAAATTCATGAACAATTCTTAGAAGTTCATCTGGATTGTGCCCAAGTTCATGATCCATTAAACTCCCAAATACAATATAAAATACCCCCATGGTAATGGAAAGCATAGGGTTTTTTCAATATGTAGTTCCTTATAGCGAATTTAAGACTATGGAACTTTCCATAAAAATTAAAAAGTCACCCAATTCTTACCATGACATAATGTATTGGTGTTGGATAAACAAAACAATGCATACGTGAAGATAACTTATCATTGATGACATTATGAGTACATCATGAGTCAAACAATATGGTCTCATATTGTTTTTTCTAGAACCTTACTACCTTGAAATTTTTTATATTGGTAAAACCTAATAGTACATGGTAGGAGATGGTTAGAAATCCCCAAACTTAAGCTCAAAAATAACCTTTACAATCTTTTTGTTCATCCTCTTCTTATTCATTGATGACTTAAATGTATATTATTTATTTTCAACACATTTATGTCCTCGAATGTAATTTTTGTCAGTTAAAAAATAAGCCTTTTAATTTTTTTAATTAAATTTTTGTGGCATTAATCAGATTGGTGGAGGAAATGATAGTACTAAAATTATATTATCATTATTTTTAGCAACTACATGTCTACTAGTATATAATTTTTTCTTTTGGCCTATGCACCATGATAATAAAATTTAAAAATTTAAGCCAATTAAACATGTATACCTCTTGTTGAATGTGGTCCTTGAAAATACTAATGATCATGCCATTTGGGTCCTTGAGAATGCTAACAAACATGCCATTCAGGTTCTCATTTTTAATCATCTCTTCATACAATATAGGTTCTTGAATTTGTGAATATAATCCTTGATCGACCCTATTTATCACAAATTTACAATTTTTAAAAGTAATTATTCATCACACCACTCCTATAATCTTTGTATCTCCTCTGTAAAAATTAACCAACTAAAAATTATAAAATTAATTTCATTTTGATCACATAACCATTAATAACAAATTAATTATATATGTTAAAGAATAAGGATACTATTTACAACTTATATCTACATGGGATATGATGCACATCAAAGCAGTTCTCCATTTAACTTATCCAAGTGAATGAATTCTTCCCATAAAACTTATGGATTTTAAATTTTGGCATCATGTTCTATAACTAAAAATGGGCACCAACCAAAGGTAAAGGTTGAGTTGTATTAGGTATTATATTGGGTTGACATGAAATTCCACATTGGTTAGTTAGGGTAGTAGTGAATTACAATTGATTCAAAAAATTTAGTGTAATATTCAAAGTTTTATCAAGTCACTTCCAAACCTCATCTAATTGGTGATTGATTTTTTACCCTTCTCCTTTATTAAAAGTATTATAGTGTATTGTTTGCACAATGTACTCAAGTTTACTCACTTTATAATTTTTCAAAGAAAACCATGGACTATAAGATTTGTTGATTCTTATTTTTGACTCCATTTCCTCTTTGTTAGGATATTTTCATGGAGTTTTATAACCCTTACCTTGGTCCCTAGTGTGCGATCTTCCCATATAAAGGATTGCCAATGCATAATTGATTTTGACCTTTAACCAAAAGTTGACCAAATTATTTCAAACTTAGGTCAACCTAAAATACAAATATATTAAACATACACCCATACTCATTTTTTGAGACCTTTTAAAATATGTAAATAAAGAATAAAAATTCTTAAAATTGTGACCTATAGATCAAAAATCTAAAAAAAACACAAAATTCTAATAAATTACTAAAAATGATCACCAAACGCTAATTTTTATTGTATCTTCCATGAATCATGATCTAACTTAGGCAAAAGCATTATATAAAATTTTGAAATAGTTTGAGAGATATAGGTGTTTCTTACAAAATAGGGTGTCAACCACACTTTTGCCCAAATCAAAGCTCTGATACCACTTGTAATGAAATTAATTAACCAATAAAGAAGAATAATAAAAATAAATCAAAATATAACTAGAATAGAGGAGATTATACACAAATAAAATATGTGCCACTCTAAATGGACAACCTCTTCAAGTCAGCCAATCTTATCAAAAATAAGTGCCATTAATTTCATTGTCGATATCAACACAATATGTATGAACTAAGTTTCATTATAAAAATATATTTTTGGCATCTCTAAACATCCTAAAAAATTCATATCAATAAATAAATGTTTTGAAAAATAGATTCAATCTCTAAGATATAAAAAAATGAACATTTACCATTAGTAGTCCAATGTTTTCTTAATGAAAGAGGATCCAATTCATGCAATTTAGTTTTCCATCACATAAATACAATATAGTAAGAAAAAGCCAAGAAACAACTAATAATTATTCAAAATAACATTTAAAAAGTCATCCTTATACCTAATGATTAAATGTCCTACACAAACTAAGGTTAAGGAGATAACTCGTTTAAATTAACTTATGCCTATGCTCACAAAGGACCTTCCATACATACCTACCATCAAGTGTGTTGTGCACATTATTCAATTTTATACATTATATCTTAAACTGCTTACAAGTCTCAAATATTATGAGTTATAAGTTAAATTATCAAAAGCCTTACTTATATTGTGCTTCAAGCATGCCATTAGTTTATTATGGTTATACAAATACTCTCACATGTGCATGAATATGTCACATATTTACACTAGTCACTAAATTGTAGCATAAGGGTGAGTTCCACACTCCCTTCTTATGATTGGAATTCATAATACATGAAATAAATACTTGAAGTAAATGATTTAAATTGAGATCATTAAAAAGTTAACATGAGAATCATCAACACAAGATAAGAGGTTTTGTGATAGTAGTCTAATTAAAATATTAGGCGAATATGATATTGAATAAACCTTATCCCATAATATTCTTCTCATGCCAAATTTATACCCAATCTAGTTTAGACTAAAATTGAAGGGAGTAACTATATATCATATCTTAAATATTCAAATAACATATATAAATAACTCATTCCCACCATAACCTTATTTATTTACAAAGATACTATCGTGCAAGAACAACCGAAGAATAATTGTTTCAATAAGTTACAAATTTACAATCATAATGATAGATTCAAGTATGTATGAATAGTCATAGATCTATTAAAACTCAATGGTGATATTATTATTAGTTTTCCATAAGAATGAAACAATAATGAGAAAATCCATTCTTTTCCATAATAAGGGATCAACAAATAAAAACACTATCTCCCTAGACACTATATTTATATCATACAATAAAAACAACCAATGCTTTCATCACATCATAATTTGTACTTAGACAAATATGAACTAGACTAATAATTTTCCATTCCTCTAAATCTAAATATGTATGTGTCTAAATACAAATTCTATAAATTTGTATGAATGCAAATACCCATTGACACAAATAACTTAAAGGTGAAAACACAAATTTGATGCATTGATTGTAATGAAATGTTCATGCCTAGATGTAATGAAATATTTAAAACTAAAAGTTCATTCCCATATATGATTCTAAATTTTTTTCTTTAATATTATAAGTACAAATTGAAGGACATATTGAAAATATTAAGAATATTTTATCTTCCCCAAATAATCCTATAATGAGAATTAAATAATTTACTTAAACCATCAAAGAAATATGTATTGATACTATTATTAACCTTTTTAAACCTCTTTATTTATATTTTACATAGAAATAAATAACTATATCTTCATTTCATAGTTAATCTTATAAATCATAAAACCACCCTCCAACTCCCTTCAAAGTTGAAACAATCATTACCACAAATAAACATGACTTCAATACTCTTTTTTTTGAACTCTTATTTAATAATTTTAAGAATAACATCTCCAAAATTCTTCCTACCAACTCTGTTCTCTACCAACTCCATTTTCTATCAACTTTATTTTCAGCTAATACTACCAACTCTGTTTTATAACAACTCCTTTTTCAGCTATTAAAATCAATCTAGTATCTTCATTCAAAGATTAAAAAAGATTATGTTAATTACCTTGAAGAAGCCCAAACTCAAGAAATATTCTTCTACATTTACATTATACTAGGGTTTATTCCATGGATTATCATACACAAGGAATAATACATGAAATTAACCCTTATTTCATTTCTTTCAAGAACCCTAACCCAATTTATTACAATGTTTCCAACTTAGTTCACGTGGAGTTTAGAAGCATATTAAGAAAGATTCTTAATTAATAATGAAATCCTATCCTTTCTCACTTCATATTTTATTTTTAAAAGTTCGTATTTGTCATAAAATCTTTATTCAAATTCCATTTAGTTAGGTATCTAAACTTACCTCACATTGTGGTTCAAAACCATTGAGAGTTTAAAGAAAGCCTTCATTGGTCAAAGCCAAACTCAAAAGGGTTTTATAATTTTTTGATCAAAACATTATCAATATTTTTCACTTATTATAAAAGGGAGTTTTTTTTTTCATAAACTAAGCATGTCAAATGTGGATGCCAATGTGCATAAAAAGATAAGTGAATTATATATTCAAATCTATATTATATGTTCAATCCTTGTAAATACTAAATATCCAGACTTGTTTGTTGAAAATTTATCTCTCCATTTAAAAATATCATAAAATTATTTATTGAAAGGTAAATTCTTATCATATGGTTTTATTTCACTTGAAATGTTATTTTACCTATTAAAAATTTAATTTAATTGAGAAATTTTTCACCTGTTATAGTCATTATTATAATTTTCACAAGTCCACATGTTTTAAGTTTAGTTGTACAAGTTTGCTAGATAGATTATACTCTAATGTGACTATTCACAAAGAAACCAAAGAGTCAAAACTAATAGTAACAAGATTTGAAAATCTATTAGATTCAAATGAACAAGTATTAATAATGTGACAACCTCTAGGTATCTAATTTTTTAACTTATCAATCAATAAGTGACTCAACAATAACTAAGGTAGTCCAAATCATGACGTAAATAAAAGTCATAATAGTGCACAAAATAAAAAAATATGCATCAAAATAATATTTTACTATCCATAATAGTTGTGAACCTAATGTGCACTCATGCCAAAGTACACAGAAACATATATGAAGTGCATCAATATTCATATTAAATACATTACCTTATTCTTTATGCACTTTCACACATGAAACCAGATACATTATTATTACATGCACAACATATAAAATCCTAAAACATGATAAATGTTGAATTAATCAATTATAATAATGTTTTACATAATATAACATGGATATCATATACCAATGAAAGAGTTGTATAATATACTATTATTAGTAGTCAGATAGAGTAATTTTCAATGTACTAAAATTAAAATAATGGTAAATCAATAAAAAATATCTACTTTGATATAAATATCAAAGCATAAATATGATCTAAAAAAATTACATTATAGGAATAATAGTAATGTCTCAAAAGGGGGATATGAAAATAACATGTTATTATCAACTTGCAAGTTATTATTGTCTTGTTTGAGCAAAATGAGTTATTAGAATGAAGCTATTATAATGAAACAAGGCATAGAAGTATCCTAAAAATAACTTCAAAGATCTAAAAACTATAAAATATTGGAAACAAAATAAATAAATAAGAGACAATGGGCACTTAAATCTTTCCTTGAAATCCCCCATAATATACATTACACACAAAGTGATGGAAAAAGTGATCTATCTCTACATAAATAGGTGGAACTTTAAAAATAATTTGTTTATAGATATTTTATATTAATAATTATATAAATTTGGATGAAAAATACAATATGGATACAAAATATAATAAATACGAAGTACTAACTACAAAGAGTATGAAAAATCATGTGCTTTTGAAAAAATTAACAACTCAATCTATTGCACATACCAAAAGATATAGCTATTAGAAGATCCTATTATCACTTATATTTTCACCCTTTGATGATAAGGAAAATCTCTCCTCATCCAAGCGGCATAATGGAAACACCTCTAAGCTTGTGGGTAGACTAAGGATGAGGTGAATCTCTAGATAGGGCTAGCTCCCTTGATGTACCACTTTAGATAACAACTACACTCAACTTTTGGGGGTGAAAAGGGAAAGATAAAACTGAAATAAAACTATCCTAAGGGGGGTGATACACCAAATTATATTATGAATTCCTACCAAAATCATGTTACACATGAAATTAAGGGACAAACTAAACATACACTCCTTCAATCTATATCTTCTCACATCAATGTTACATTATGAGGTTCTGGATGACTATGAAAATCTAGGATAAATAAATAAGAAGCCTTGAATGGAAATAATAAAAAACTAACTCACTCAATCCTTGAAATTTCCTAGAATACTTCATATGCCCTATAAGAAGAAGCTTTCCAACTGCAAATAAGGTAGAAGAATGAGACAACATGCTAAGGAATCCATAGTCTTCACTAAGAAAGATCCATCATCCCATAATAAAAAATTTATGAACAATTATGAAGAGGTAAATCAATATTATTATTGATCAAATGGTATGCAAATGAGCACGGCTTCACCATACTCAAGAGGAGCATGAGTTACAATGGCCAAAATGGCTAGTTCTTATAAAACTTGAGAGTGAGAGAGGAGAAGAGAGAAGTCCAAGGGTCACAAGGACACTTGTAAAGATGAGAGAATAAATTAATTGTGCATAAAAATATGATATGGGATAAACCTTGTGATTTTACGAAGTACAAGTTTCAATTCAAGGCATAAACCTCATGAAAAGTGGCATAAAACTCCTTGTCTTGGCTCAAAAAAACTACTTTTATGATTGGCCCTATTTGGAAACCTTATAAATAATTAGGACCAGGTAAAATGATTGAAAATAAGGGGAAGAGTCTCAGGCATTCCTCTCTATGTATTGGTTTCAGGTCTAGTCAATTGGAATCACTTGGAAGTGAGCCATCATCATCTATAGTAAAAAAAACTCCTTTATGCACCCTACACCCTTGTATTAAATTTTGGATTTAATTTATCATGAAAATACATGGGATGGAGTGGATGAAAATTTTCAAGACACTCCATGGCCTTATAATCATTAGGGACACCTTAAAATCAATTCACTTGAATTTTTCTACCCTTCTCACTAGCTTGTTCAATAGGCTAGTTTTGACGAGCTAGGATGAGAGCTATTATTAAAACCATTAAAATTTTATTATTAAATGAATTAAATGACCACATGGATTTATTAAAAGTCATAATATTCCCTCCAAAATTTATTTCATCTTCAAACTCTTCTTGTAGCCTACAAAACACACAAAATGGTCAAAAATACCCTATTTCTCACCCTATCCATACAAGTCAATTTAGTTAAAAAGTGTGAGAGGGAGATTTAGTGAGTTATATTAAATTTTAAATCACTTTAATAATAAAAATATTTCACTATATTAGCTTTCCAACCCCATTTTCACAAACTGGTCACTTATATACCTATTTGACCTCTTAAGGTTCGTTTATAAAGTTATGACATTGGAGTTGCAAAAAAATTACACTAATATGGTTTTAAAGATACCTAATAAATTTCACAAATTCCTATGACATCCATGCAATTTATCATTAAAGATATGAGTACTTGAACCTCTCTTATCGAGCTTGTTTTCCTCTTTTCTTGTAGGTCTGAGTTGTCTTGAGGTTGAAAAAGGGCTTCTTTTAGTTTTATTTTCACTGTAAAATATTTAAAACTTATATATCCAACATAAAAACATGTTCCAATAGGTTTAAATGTATGTATAAGGATAAAAGTGCAAATGGCCTCTCATGTGGAATCTAAGCTTCACCATGCCTAGTAAGCTTGACTACACCTTAGAGCTCAAAATGAACTTTCATGGTTTTGATTGCCTCATAATAGATCAAACAAACTTGTATTCATAAAATACAAATGTTACAATAGTATATAACTATTTTAAATATTTAGAAATGAGAATGGCCTATTGCTTGGGCTTTAGGCCAAAATCTTGCTCAATAGTCATTACTGCAACACTAAGAGTGTAGGGTACTCTGCTTAGTTTCTACCTTGAAATATTAGTTTCTCATGTTTTAATAGATGTGTTATAACTTAAAAGACTTATTTAAATGTTTGAAAAACTCCATGTCCACTCCATGTTCTTTCCTCAAGGTTGTAGGTTTCATGTACAAAAGGAGTGCCCCCTATTTGAGATAAACTAGAGGGAACTCCCCTACATCCTTAAATAAAAATGAATGTTTTATGAGGTTATACAAGTCCCAAATGATATTTGTAATTTTTTTTAGCTCTTTAATAGTTCAATATACCTCTTAACTCATCCAAATTCCAAGACTAAACTTATAAAAATTGACTGTGTACTTGATAGTCAAAGATTAACTATGTCTTGCTTGTCTGAGCCACTTAATTTGTTCCATATTAATTTTAAGAGGAATATGTATTTTTTAATATTAATGATATAATTTATTAAATAAATATTCTAAAACTTTGACCTTTGATTCACCCTTCATACTGTTGTATTCACAAGACTGTGTTTTAACATTGACTGTGTCCTGCTTCTAGGGAAGATACCTGTAGGTATAAGTGCATGATTCAATCTTGAAAAAACAATGTAAACCAACTTGTTATAACCCCCTAGAGTCATTTTATACTTTATTAAATTCATTTTCTCCATATTCATGTTTTACCATCACCTAGACCTACTCCTTTGTGCTCACTACCTACACAACCATACACATGGATGTAGGTGTTTGTTAGGGCATTATGACATCTAAGTGAGCTTGTTTATCATTTAAAATATTTCATGGAAATAAAAATGAATCTAATTTATCTTTCACAATCAATTTCAACATGTTAACTTCACTTGTATCCTCTCTGCAATCATTTGAGCTTCAAAACTGAGTCCCTTCCTACCCGACTGAGACACCCCTATCCTTTGATTCTTGTTGTACGTGTCTATTAATTCAAATGAGTTTGGTTATGATGATTGATATACTCACTTAAATTACCTCAGTTCACATCACATTATCCTACATTTTTATCAAATTTAAGTGTCCTAGATCAACTCCTAAACATATTTCCCATCTCTCTGCCTATCTCAATCAACATAGTTGATTGTAAGTGAGTTTCAAGACCTGTAGGTGGTGTTTGTGTGCTTAATACCTTGGAATAAAGTATTATAACCTTATTTTAATTAATATTATAACTTTTTTAGACCATTTATTTCACTATTATGCTTTATACCTCTAAATAAATCCAATTTGCTTACTCCTTTCCAGCCTATCTTGTTGTAGGTCAACATCTCCACAGTGTACAGATTAGAAGTGTTCATGAGAAGCAAAAAACAACATATCCTCCTTACTTAAAGATAATAATTCCATGAATTTTCATTTGAATAATTTGGAATCATTTAAACATGTTTCTTAGTCTAACTTTTGAACCTTGAGTGAGAAAGGTCTCTTTTAGATCAAACCCTATAGATTGCATTACTTGTTTTTAGTGTCTAAATGGCAACTTTTGGGACCTCCAAGAACCAATCTCTATTGGTCATCCTTCCTTCAAAATATACAAGGTAATTTTCCTAGATGGAGGATATAATATTAAGCCATTTTGAGGCATTGAAAGTCCTTTAAACTATGTTTTATGCTATCTCTAAAACCCATAAGACCTCTATTTTCTCAATTTAGGGCCTATGTTCCTAAACATAGTGATTACCTCTTTACAAGTGAACTACATTGAAATTTTCCACCTTGACACCTCAAGCATGGTATTTCATGGTCAAATTTTCAATCTTAACCCTAAGGATAATTTTTCATTCCAAAACTTGAGAATATCTCCCCAACTCTCTGTGGTACCACTTGTAGGTGGTCATTCTACAATATAGAAAAATTTAGCATAGGAAGTAGTCGTGGAATGAAAAATATGCAATGTAATTTAACTTTATTGGTTTAATGGATATCTATATAATTTCAAATTAAATCCTTATTATTCCAAAAGGATTTAAACCACTACTAAATCTCTCATCATACCATGACATCATCATGGATACCATTGTAAGTGCACCTTAAAAGGTATGCAGACAGAAAATGTAACATTGTAAAAAATGAGTGGATTCACATGATTATGTTCAATTTTAGGATTTCAAAAAGGTATCAAATGGATGCATATAAACTTCAAGTACCTAAACATAGTGGTAAACCTCTTTTTCATGTGTAATTCCTCATGAGGACACCTGTATATGCACATTAATGGTTGCTTGACTATATTTTCTTCCATATGACTATGATTCCATGGAGAGATGCCTTGTAAAAGGATATTTAGAGGTGAAAGTGACCAAGAGAACATGGAATCATATAAAAAAAAACATATTCACCCTCTAAGACCACTACCAAAACAAGAAAATCCTTTAAATGGTGAAAAAACTACCTATTACATAGAAAAGTGTTCCTCTTACAACTTTGAGCTATTTGACTCATCCAAAACTCATATAAATTGAAACCAATCATGGAAGGAATCTGAGGATGAATAAAACATAATCTAAAACCAATATTACTAACTGGATTTTACATAAATTCCCAAACCAAAGCAAAACCTATAGGGTGCATGAAACAATAGGTAGAAACATTCAGTCAACTTCATGAGGGTGGTTCATGAAGTAAATGCTACCATTATTTAAAATAATTATATGTAAATGAATTTATCTGAGTGTACTATATCCTTCTATAAGTATTTAACTTGAAACCTCCTAGATATCCATATTGAACAAAAACCAGAAGACTATTTTTGCTTGCCAAGAAGGGTGAAAAAGGAGCAGAATCATTTTGGGCCAAAAATTGAAATTTCAGAGAAAAAACATGTAACTAATCTTGTGTAATTTTAAGAGACATAACATGATCTTCTCCCATGTGGAACGCTTCCTCATGAGTTGTACAAGTGCCAAACTCACCTTTTTCCTCAACAAGCTAACTTTTCGTGTGATGAACCTACCAATTTTCAGTTATGTCAATCTATTACAACCTATAAGGACACATGAGATGTGACATAGAATTTTATAACCTTCAAAATTCCCAAGAAACCTATACAAGTCATTAAATGCTCAATTTTGACCCCTAAAATGACTCAAAAAGACATGTGGGCTAATAAAATTAATGACCAAAGCTAATATAACATTTAATAACATTAAATGACCTATGATATAACTTATGAACAAGTATTAAACCCCATAAATTAATTAAAATTCAATCATTTACCTATGGGTGCCCCAATTTGACCTAAAAGTCAAATTTGGTCAACAAATTGGTGACTCATAGGGGTAGTATGCCTGTTATACTAGCTAGATCAGTAGCCTTATCAATATATTGGGCAAAGAGAGTCATATAAAATATGAGACAAATGAGAAAACTTTTACCATAGGTTTTGATCAAGACAAGATAATTAATTACCTTAACCACACAGAGCAAGGACACACACAAAATAAGACAACAAACTAACAAGACACATAGACACATGTGCTCAAGGCACTTAGGGCAAACTAAAAAAAAATATTATTCATAACTAGAAACTAAGCATACCTCCTTTCTAGGATCAAAAATAAAGTTTATTGAATCTCCTTCTTCATGAGAAGAGTCATAGTGCCAAGCATGCTTCTCTTTGAAATAGATGCTTTGTAGATCAGACCAATTCCTTGGCACTTCACTTGACCTTATCTCAAGTAGATAATCTTAAAATAGGTCTAAAATGGAGATATATTCCTCTTGAACATGTTCACATACTTCATACTACTTCCCACTCTTCATCTCATGGTCAATTTTTATCTCTTTAGTAGGCATGGCTTCAAGAGGATTAGTTTCACGTTCCTTAGAAGATTGAGGCCAATAGGAACTTGTTCCATCATTCAAGAGCTGATGTGTTTCTCCCAACTAGTTGAGAGGATGATATCCCATATTTATGACTTCAAACATGTCATCATGAAATGTATATGCTTCTTGAAAGGACAAATTTAAAAGATTAATTTCCATTTGCATACTTACTTGAGTGCCAAATCTACCTTCTCCATATTTGACTTGATCATATCATCCTTAAAGAGGAGTATAGCCTACTCCAATGATTTAAAACAAGTCATCCAAAGGCTGATTAAGAACTTGTCCTTGATCATCCATGACATCTTGAAATGTGATGGAAGAACCAATGAGGGTTTCCTCCTTCTTGACTTCCATAGTACTCTCAATAATATTGGGCTTCCTCTCAGCTGAAAGTTATTCTATATCATCAATGAGATTTTCATATTATTCCCAATATTGGTAATTATCTTCCATGGAAGCCTCTTTCTACACCTTTCCATGTACTTGATTCTCAACTTGGAAAAACCCTTCAAACCCTTAAAAGAACTCCATTTACAGCTACTAGTCATTCTTGTTCTATTTATCATCTTGAACCACTACCTCTTTAATATTATCTTCTTGGTGTATGATGTCATCAAGCTAGTGTTCTTCAAGATTCAATGCATTTTATGGTGTTTCAATATCAAGATGAGGTATTGGATCATCTTCAAGAGCAACAACTTCCACCTTGGTCTCAAGAGATTCTTCTAAGACTACCACCTCTTTGGGAAAGACTTGAAATTGTTCTCCATCCATAATAACACTTTCATATTCATATTGGAGGTGATAATATACAAAATTTTGATTAGATGTAGAGTATTCTTCAAGGGATTAAAGATCCTCCATCTCGTTCTCCTTCATGTTGATGCCAATACTAGGCATATTGAAATCATGTGACCTAACCCAATGAAGCTTAAAAGGAGGTAGGCTTTCTTCAAGAAAGAGCTCTAGAATTTCATCAATTAAAATCTCTTATTTAGGTTCTCATACTATAGGTCCATCAAGGTAAAGGGTGATGGGATGAGGACAAGGTGAACTAGTTGGTGGAGGTGGAACATATGGCTCAAAATCAACTTGAGAATGAAAAGTAGGAGTTTCTTTTGGAAGCTCTTGAGGAAGGGGAGGTAGAACTTAGGATAAGATGGCTTGGTTATTTTAATTTCAATTAATAATCCATTCAATCACACACAATTAAATGTGGGAAATCTCTTTGGGGAGGCTATATGGGGTGTGCTTAGATACATGATCTTCTTTTGGGTCTAAATCTTCCATCACACCTTCACTTAGTAGTTTGATCCTTGACTCTAACTCTTCAATTTGCTTGGCTAGGTTCTCTTGGAAAATTTTCTATTGAAGTTGATATGCATTATCATGAGGATGAGGAATACAAACGGATTCATATAGAGGACAAGAGGTTTCTTTAGGAAGGGGCGGGGGGAAGAACTTGCAAAAGATAAACCTCATTCATAACTTCACACTCCTTACCAACCAAACTTCTATCTTATTTCTTTCCCATGACTCCACTATCATACCCAGCTTAGGATGTTAGGATTAGACATATTTTCTTGAGGAATGGTAGGAGGGGTTTGTATAGAGTCAAGCTCATTTTCAAATTCACACTCCTTGTCAATACTTTTCTCCCCTTTCTTTTCCCATGACTTCACTATCTTATTCCAGGTTAGGATGTTAAGATTATAAGTCTTTTTTTGAGGTGGTGGGGATGTAATATGAGAGGGAAATGAGGGATTTAATTTCACTTCATTTAATGAAAACATGGATTGCTGCATATGTATATTAGCCAACTTAATCTGTCTATCAAGATTAGCTTCAAACACAAGGTTTCTCCTTTCAACTCTCTCTTCCAATTGATTGGGAAAAGGATGACTTTGATATCCTTGATTGGGATCATGAGTAAGGATAAAATATGGTTGATAGGAAACTTTGGGAAGTGGATATGAAGGTTGATATGTTTGGTGAGGTTGCATTTCATGAAATCTTAGCCTATCCTCTAAGGAAGAAACTAGGCCACTCAAATCAAGCATCTCACTTGTGACCCTTTACCAATTATCTCTCTTAATAGGTGCCCACTCTCTTTTGACCAACTATAATGCATCTCTAATCTTATGAATAAGATTACTAGGGACTTATTTAATACATCCCTTTATAGTATCAATCTCCAACATGTACCTCTCATATCCCAAAAGTGTTTGTTTGAAGGTGAAAATAGATGGACTTGAGAAGCTACTAGGTTGACTAGGAGGAACATGACATTGAGAAGGCTGGCTATAAGACTGATACACTTCATGAATGGGATGATACACTTCATGATAGGTCTGGTATACTTCATGACAAGGTTGATTAAGAACTTATTCATATTGATAGGGAATGACACAAGCTTGAAAAGTCCCATTAATTTGTGTAAAACAATGTTCAACACCAAAATTAGCCATGAAACTTAATTTAAAGCAAGAAGACAAAGGAAAATGTTACCAACAATCTTAAAAATATAACCTAGGATTCTTGACACGTTGATATATCTTTAGAGTCACCATTGATGCTTTGATAGATGCTTCTAAAGGTTGATTATCAAGAGACAACACCAAACATCTCTGAACTTCGTGGACCAAAAGTCCCATCGGGCATGAAAAAATTGTTGTCACTTAGATTTTCACTCTTTGAGGAGATGAAAAATATCTCCTCATAAAAGTGGCATAATGGAAACAACTCTAGGCTTGTGGATAGCCTAAAGATAAGGTGAATCTCTAGATAGGGATAGCTTCCTTGATGTACCACTTTGGATCACAACTACACTTAACTTTAGGGAGTGAAAAGGGAGAGAGAAAATTGAAAGCAAATTATCCTAAGGGGGGTGATACACCAAATTAGATGATGATGCCCTATGAATAACATGTTACAGATGAAATCAAGGGACAAATTGAATATACACTCTTTCAATCTACATCTTCTCACATCAATGTTACATTATGAGGTTATGGATGAATGTGTAAAGCTAAGAGGACTAGACAAGAGGCCTTGAATGTTACTAATGTAAAGACTGACTTAGTAAATCCTTGAAATTTCCTCAAACACTTCATATTCCCTATAATAATAAGCTTTCTAACTGTAAATAAGGTGGAAGAATGAGACATGTTAAGGAATCTATAGTCTTCACTAAGCAAGATCCATCATCCAAGCAAAAAACACTTATGAATAATTATGAAAAATTAAAAATAAATAGTATTATTTATCAAATGGTATGAAAATTATTAGGGATTCACCATACTCAATAAGATCATGAGTTACAATGGCCAAAATGGTTAGTTCTTATAGAACTTGAGAGAGAGAGAGGAGAAGAGAGAAGTCCAAATGTCACAAGGACAATTGTAAAAATGAGATAACTAGTTAATTTTTCATGATAATTTATATGAGATGAACTCTAACAGGTTAGGAAGCACAAGTGTCAATTCAAGGCATAAACTTCATGAAAAGTGGCATAAAACTCTTTGTCTTGGCTAAAAAAAACTACCTTCATGATTGGCCCTATTTGAATGCCTCATAACTAACTAGGACTAGGTAAAATAATTGGAAATAATGGTAAGGGTCTCAATAATTCCTCTCCATTCATTGGCTTTAGGCCTAGTCATCTAGAATCACCTAGAAGTGAGCCATCATCATCTACAGTCTAAAAAACTCCTTCATGTACCCTGCACACTTGTCTTCAAGTTTGGATGCATTTGATAATTAAAATATATGGAATGGATTGGATGAAAATTTTTAATACCTTTCATGACTTTAAAATCATTAGGGACACCTTAAAATCACCTCAATTGAAGTTTTCCACCCTTCTCACTAGCTTATCCAATAGGCCAGTTTTGACTGGTTGAGATGAGATATATTGTTAAAAAAATTAAAAGTTTATTAAAGGAATTAAATGAATATATTGAGTTAATAAAATTCCTAATATTCCCTCCAAACTTTATTTCATCTTCAGACTCTTCATGTAGCTTACAAAACACACAAAATGGTCAAAAATACCTTATTTTCACCCCATACGTACAAACCCATAAAAATAAAAATCATGAGAGGGATATTGAGTGAGTCATATATAATTTTAAATAAATTTAATGATAAAAATATTACACCAAATTATCTTTCCAACTCCATTTTCACAAACTTGTCACTTGTAAGGGTTTTGGATGGTTTTAAACCTGTTTGACCTCTTACGGTTCATCCATACAATTATAAATTTGGAATTTAAGATAAATAAAACCAATATGGTGTTTAGTATCCATAAAAACTTTAAAAAACTCATTTTTCCTCCATGAAATGCCTCATGAAAGATATGAGTTCTTGAACCTCTCTTATTGAGCTTGTTTTCTTCATTTCTTATAGATCTGAGTTGTCTTGATGTCTGAAATTGGATTCTTTTGGTTTTAATTGCACTCTAAAAGCTTTAAAATTTTTATTTATAACATAAAATCATGTTAGAATAGGTTTAAATTTATTTCTAAGGGTAAAAGTGCAAATGGCCTCTCATTTGGAATCTAGTGTTCACCATGCCTAGTAAGCTTGACTGCACCTTAGAGCTCAAAATGACCTTTCATGGTTTTAATTACCAATGATAAAAAAAAAAAAAAAACACTTTTATTCATCCCATACACATTTTAAAATAGTATAAAAATCTTTCCAATAATTATAAATGATAATGACCTATTGTTTGGGCTCTAGGCCAAAATCTTGCTCAAGAGTCATGACTGGAAATCTAAGAGTGTAGGCTACTCTGATTAGTTTATACCTTAAAAGATTATTATATCATGTATTAATAGATATTTTATAGCTTAAAAAACTTCCTAAAAGGTTAAAAATCCTCCATGTCCACTCCTTTTCTCAAGGTTGCAGGTTTTATGTACAAATGGAGTGCCCCCTGTCTGAGATAAAATAAAGGGCACTCCCTTGCATACTTATAAAATAATGAATGTTTTATGAGTTTATAAAAGTCCAAAATGATCTTTAGATTTTTATTTTATCTATTTATGAGGTTAATATACCTCTTAACTCATCCAAATTCCAAGACTTAACTTGCACAAATTGACTATATACTTGACAGTCAAAGACTGACTATGTATTTCTTGTTTGAGCCACTTCCTTTGTTCCATATTAAGTATAAGAGGTATATTTATGTTGAAATATTAATTATATATTTTCTTCAATAAATATTCTAACACTTTTACCTCTGATTCACCCTTCATACTCTTGTATTCACAAGATTTTGTTTTAACATTGACTGTCCTGCTTCTAGGGAAGATACTTGCAGGTATAAGTACATGATTCAAGCTTGAAAAAAACAATGTAAACAACCTTATTATAATCCATTGGATTAATTTTTTACTTTATTAAATTAATTTTATCCATATTCATGTTTTACCATCACCTAGAACTACTCCTTTATGCTCACTGCCTACATAGTCATATACAGGGCTGTAGGTGTGTGTTAGGGCCTTAAGAGGTATAGGTGAGATTGTTTATCATTTTAAATAGTTAATGGAAATAAAAATGACTCTAATGTATTGATAAAAAGTATTTTAAACATTTTAACTTCACTATTATCCTCTATTCAAGCATTTAATCCTCAAAATTGAGTCTCTTCCTACCTGACTATGACACCCTTGTCCTTTGATTCTTGCTATAGGTGTCTATTACTTAAAATGAGTTTGGTTATGATGATTAATAACATAAATTTAATTAATTTATGTCACATAAGATTATCCTACATTTTCATTCAGTTTGAGTGTCTTAGATCAACTCCTAAACATATTTCTCATCTCTCTACCTATCTCAGTCAACATAATTGACTGTGAGATTTAATACCTATAGGTGGTGTTTGTGTGCTTAAGACCCTAGAATAAAGTGTTCCAACCTTGCTTTAATTCATATTATAATTGGTTTATATAGTTTGTTTAACATTTATTCTTTATACCTCTCAATAAATCCAATTTACTTTCTCCTTGCCTGCCTGTCCTACTATAGGTCAACATTTCCATAGTGTATAAATTGGAAGTGTTCATGAGAAGAAGAAAACAAAATATCATCCTTCCTCAAAGATATTGGTGCCATTAATGTTCATTTTAATAGTTTTTAATAATTAAAACATATTGCATAGTCAAAATTTTCAACCTTGAGTGAGAAAGATATCTTTTAGATCAAACCTTATAGATTGCATTATTTGTTTTTAGTGTCTAAATGACAACTTTTGGGACTTCTAAGAACCAATATCTATTGCTCATACTTCCTTCAAACTATTAAAGGTAATTTTAATAGATGGAGGCTACAAGATTAATTCATTGAGAGGCATTGAAATTCCTTGAAACTACATTTTATTATATCTCCAAAACCCATAGGACCTCTAGTTTCTCAATTTAGGGCCTGTGTTCCTGAACATAGTGATTACCTCTTTACAAGTGAACTACATTTCCATTTGACACATTGAAACATAAATAATGGTATTTCATGGTCAAATATTCATGATTAACCTTAAATATAACTTTATAATTCATTCCAAAACTTTAAAATGGATCCCCAACTCTCTGTGATACCACATGTAGGTGGTCATTCTATAGTACAGGCAAAATTAGCATAGGAAGTAGTCATGGAATAAACAATATGCATTGTAATTTGACTTTAGTGCTTCAAGGTCTCTCTCTATACTTTAAAATTTACTCCTTATGATTCCAAAAATATTGAAACAACTACTAAATCTCTCATCATATCATGACATCATCATAAAAACCCCTGTAAGTGTACCTTGAAAGGTATGCAGGTAGAAAATGCAACATTATGAGCAGTGAGTGGATTCACATGCTTATGGTAAATTTTAGGATTTCAAAAAGGTCCCAAATGGATTCATATCAACTTTAAATACCTAAAATCAGTGCTAAACCTCTTTCTCACATGTAATAATTCATGAGGACACCTGTATATACACATTAATGGTTGCCTGACTGTATTTTCTTGTATATGACTGTGATTTTATGGATATTTACCTTGGGAAAGGATATTTAGAGGTGAAATTTATTAGTATAACATGTAATAATTTGAAAAAAATAAACATATTTAGACTTTAACACCACCATCAAAACAAATAAATCCTTCAAATGGTGAAAAAATTGCCTATTACACAAAAACGTGTTCCTCTTGCATCTTTGAGCTACTTGACTAATACAAACCTGATGAAATATGAAAAAAAGCATAGAGATAATATTATGATGAATCCATTATCATCTAGAACTAATATGAATAATTGGATTATACAAAAATTTCTAATCCAAAGCAAAACCTATAGGGTGGATGAAACAATAAGCAAAAAAGTATAGTCAATTTCATGAGGGTGGTTCATGAAGTAAAGTACACCATTATTTAAAATAATTATATTAAAATGAATGTATTTTAGTGTAATACAACCTCCCAGAATGATTTTACTTGAAACCTCCTTTGCTATCCATACTGAGCAAAAACTTAAAGACTGCTTTTTCTTGCCAAGAAGGGTAAAAAAGGAGTAGAATAATTTTTGAATAAAAATGGAACTTAAAAAGAAAAAAACCATGGAACTGAGATTGGAGAAGCTTATAATACATACCATGATCTTCTCCCATGTGACACACTTCCCCATGAGCCGTACAAGTGCCAAACTTGCTTTTTTCCTTAAGAAAACTACATTTTCTTCTGATGAACCTACAAATTTTCAGTTATGTCAAGTGATTAAGACCTATAAGGACACATAAGATATGAAATAATGTTTTATAACCTTCACACTTCCCAAAAAATGCATACAAATCATTAAATACTCAATTTTGACCCCTAAAATGACTCAAAAAGACATGTTGGCTAATAAAATTAATGACCAAGGCTAATATAACATTGAATAAAATTAAATTACCTTTGATATACATTATGAAAAAATATTAAACCACATAAAACACTTAAAAATTCAGTTTTTATTTGAGGGTACCCCAATTTGACCTAAAAGTCAAATTTAGTCAATAGTTCCAAAAATTGGGTGTTGTTTAACAAAATCCAACAATTTTTTTAAAAAAATTTACTTGAAAAAACTGACCAAAATTCTTCACCAAAAAAATTAGTGTCAAAACCATGATTCTAACAAAAAAACCAACACCTTTTTAGCCTTCTTGGATCAAAATTAATGGCATCTAGAATGAAAACACCTTAAAAAATGTTCGATGGAAAATGGGTAGCCCTTGAAGGATAAAATAGTGGTTGGTCCTATTGGCATCCCAATGACCCATGAAAAATCATAATGTAACATATCATGACATAACACATCATGATGTAAAACATCACAACTTAACACATCATATCAAGATGACCTACAAACTTTAGATGGATGGCATGGAAAATTTACTAATCAATTTTTTACAAACTTACTCTTTCTAGAAAGGCAATGAAGATTTTGAAAAATAATTAGTTTGCAATTTTCAATTGGAAAAAATGCATAGAAGTTGAAGAAGAGTCCTCTTGCCTTTACTCTTCCTTAAAGTGTCCAACATCAATAATTCACTAAAAAAACTATTGAAAAACATTTAAGTTTTTTAAAGTTTTTAAAATTTTATTAGGCTGATCATAAATATCATGCTCAGTCTATAAAATCTATATTTTTTCCTTAAAACTGAAAACTTACTAGAAAATTCCTTAAAAAGATCAATTCAGAGCAAATGGAAGAAACCTAGTTGGGTTTTCATAGAACCCAAAATAATGGGAGGTTGAAAATGATATAGATTACAAAGTGAAATGTGTGAGAATCTTGAGAACATATCATAAATCTAGAAATTTGTTGTAGGGAGAAATAAGCTCTAATACCATGTAGAAAAACTATGACTCTATATAGAAAAGTTAAAAGCTTTGGTATCCCAAGCGACATTCCTCATGTTAATTTTTTCCATAAAATAAAATAGCTTTGTGCAAGAGTGAAGAAAGGATAAAAATTGTATTTAGAAACATTATAAACTATTACACATTATAAATATATCCATGTACAAAGAGATGATGGAAATATATAATAAAGTTAAGTTTTTACTCTTATTTCTCTATTAACCACATAATAAGTATATGTGATTGTACCATTTACTGATGACCCAATGGATAGGGAAACGCTAATCTTAATAAATATGATCAACTTTATGTAATTATTTTTATTTTTTTTATAAAAATTATATTTGTAATTATGAGTAATGATCATCCTTCTCCCTTAAACTATAAACGATATATACAAATCTACCTTATATAAAGTATTGTGCATTAAAAATATAAAAAAAAATATATAAATAATCATCTAAATGTAAAAATGTATATAAATAATGTCTATATTGCTAGTGACAAATGAATAAGGCATGTAGTCATTTTCACTACACCATATAGTTTTTCATATTTTTTTCTTAGGATCACCTTTTTGGCTAGGGTGGGTTATTGAGGATGCCATCTATAATTTTATTTTATGACTTCAAGATTCTTTACTATAGTAGATTGTATTCTTAGTTGTTTTAAGTATAATGGTCATGACAATTGATTCGAAATGTCATATTTCGATCTATTTTGTAGATGGTTTGGATGTATTGGGATTCTATAAAAGGAGTTTTTGATTTTTTATATATAAAATTAAAATTTAGACTTTTTCTTCAATATCTTTTTCTAGATGTGTCTATTAAATTTCTTTGTTGATGGGTCAAGGAGATTTTTTATGTTACTGCATTGGTTCCTTAAGTTTGGAGTTCTTCAACTACTATGTGGGGTTTGAGGAGGGATATGTTACAGGTGCACTTTTGGTTTTCCTCTTATCATGGTGGATAAAGTTTTTTTAAAAGAAATTAGTTATATGTCATGCACTTATTATTCTTTGACCCGTTTAGTTCTTGTTTCCTCGTGTATTTGTTTCTTGGGCACGTGTGTGATCTATTATGGATTTCCTTCTTGTAGTTGTTGACGTTATATGGGGCATGATTTTGAACCAGTGAATTGGCAATCACACTTTTGAAGTGATGGACATCGACGAAGGTCTGCAAAGTCTGTCATATCGACCGTCATAATATATTTGCTGAGGCTCTGTTTACATAGATATAGACAGGCTTTGGAGCAGCTGATTGCCCAACATTTAGCAGGCAACGAACAAGACTTACATGGACTAGGGCTCTCACTGCAATAAATCCAAAAAATTGATCTGTTCAATACAAAATAAAATCAAGTGGGTCATCTGATTCTGAATATGAATGCGGCATTTGCGTATCCCGAGTGGATGAAAATGAGCAAGTTCGATATCTCCCTCACTGCAATCATTGTTTTCACAAGCACTGTATAGACAAGTGGCTCCCTTTGAACAGAAACTGTCCGCTGTGTTATGCTGAAGTTTTAATTGAAGAAAGAAATGCGGCGGATGAAGTTCAAAACCCTATGGCGGAAGAAGAGAGTAATGTAGCTTCTCAAGGTGATTGCAGCCATGATGATATCAGGATTACTATCGATTAGGATGGCAATACCGTCAGATCTTAATTCTATAGAGGAAAAATTTCTGCAATACAATTCAAGGCTTTGGCCAGAAAATTCGAGATAAAAAATTAAAACCGTTTTGCGTTTGGTGTTTAATCGATTAGGTAGCTATGCTCAGTTTAACGTGTAATCCATTCTGGTCGGGACTCATGCATTTTAATCGAAACGATTTTTTTTTTTTTGGAAAAGTACAATTTTATTAATATAATACATTGTTAGTTATAAAAAAAATGGGTGGAAAATTCATATCCTAAAATTTACGTTACATCAAGTTAAATAAATTTTAAGAAGAGAACAAAAATATAAAAGGGTAAATTCAAGATCACCCAAATCATAAGTTACACTAACTCAAGTACATATCAATAAAAAAAAGAGAATAAAAGTATGGACAACAAGGAACCAAATTAAATAACAACAACAAATATGGTGGCCGATGAAGGAAGAGGTTGAGGATCTTGAGAATTTCCTCCCCAACCCCCATGATCAAGGAGCTCTCATCAAGAGGTAAGGGATCTCACCCATCATTCTACTGTTTGTTATTAGATTCTTCCTACTGGAAGGGCAAAATGGCAAGGGCAAAACGTGGAAACTTATCATGTGGAGGGAGGCCTCAATCCCCCATCCACCACCACTTATGTTAGACCCGTCAGACACACCATGGTGAGGAGATGACCAATGAGAGTGAGGAGAGGGGATCCTTCATCTTCGAGATCATTGATGTTGAATCCCACATCCACGTCAATGAGGGGAAGAGTAGTGGTGTGGAGGATATAGAGGCTCATGGCTGACAACATAATGAGCATTACCCTAGTGATCCAAGAAGATCTACAAATGATAAAGCTTAAGATGAACTTTATCAGTTTATACCTAGATCTAGAGAGTAAAATTATAAATTAAATCAACTTTTTTAGTTACATCTAAATCTCCTTTCCATTTCTTCATGATTAAAATAATAATTATTTCTAGTTTTTCAAATCTGAAAAAGAATGTTAGTATGAAAAATCTACCAAAATTTGTTGTATCTTGTAGGAAGTAAACCCAAGTCCCCTAACAAAGCCATTTTACAAGTAAATAGTTCATTTCTAAAGTGCTTAAAGAGGGTGGGAATCCATTTCAAAGCAGACTAGGCATGATGATAAAACCAAAATTTAGATGATTAAGGGTTTTTGGCTAGGGAGAAGCTGATAAAATGGGATTTGAAACCCCCATGTGCTTGAGATAGTTATCTACAAGTAAACCCTATTAGAGAATAAACCAAATGAAATGGAATTTTTTAGGCTCAATAAGAGTAGCCCAAATGGTAGCAAACCTTCTAGACTAGACATCATGAAGGGATCAAACATTCCATAGATGACTGAGGGTTTTAGTTTCAATGTGTTGAGGAGACAACGAATTATACCCTAGTCAAGGAGAGTAACTACAAAAGCGTGTAGCTGTAGGCCAATGCTGATCCTTCCACCAGGGTGTAAGGGAGGAAACATCGATCTTGTGTAAATACTCAGGGATGGAACTTTGAATCTGAAAAATGGATTCTACATATTAATTAGTAAGATTAAATTTGAGCTTAACAAGATTCTAAAAGAGCCAATAATAATTAGCCTTGCAGAATAAATCTTGAATGGTTTTAATACCCTTTTAAAACAATCTCAAAATATTAATCCAAAGGAACATTATGAAAATTGAGTGTTGGGGACCACCATAGGGAATGAGAAATTAAAGAGAGACCATTTTGAAAACCCTCCCCCACCTAGATGAGGTGAGGATTGAGTTTTTCCCAAGCCTTTCAGATGATGTACATAACAAAAGTATATCTAATCTTAACAAGAACATGGGTAATGAGAAGGCTTTATAGATGAACACCTTGGTAGGGCTTTCTGCTAAGAGAACAACCTTGGAAAATGCAAATGCAACATATTAATAATATTTTCTACGCTTCATCACCTTCTAAACCTTTGATAATCTATTTAATATTGAGAGAAAGACTTTGGAGTTTACTAGCAATGAGACCAAGTCCTTTTGCCTCTTTAGATCACCAACAAATGTCCCAAGAAACTCAGTGGAATATTTTTTGACCTTCAAAATTGGCCCATGGAAAATCTCATAAAATATTTTCCAATTTAGGATAGGTAGAATTGAAAGGATCCAAACAAGAGGAATAGTAGACATGAGTAGAAGATAGAGAGTTAGAGCAGATCTAAAACTTTCCTACTAATGATAAGGTTTTGGTGATCCAAAAAGATATTTTTTCTCATCCCTTTTTACCACATAAGACCATAAATTAGTTTGTGAAACTCAAAAATGAAAGGGAATGCCTAAGAACTTGAACTAAATTATAGGGAAAATCCTTTCCATTGAAATATTTTGAGTTAAGAAGGTTTAGGAGAGAGATATTTGTGATAACACTCAATTTTCTTCCATTGGATAGAAGACCTAGATGCAAGGTAAAATATATCAAGGCTTTCCTCAGTGATAAATACCCTTCTCCAAATCTCTAAAAGCATAGTTAGCCAAAAGATAGCTAAAACCCTTATTAGCCAAAATGCATTGAGGGAAGGAGCTAAAGGGAAACTCTACCTAATATATCTATGAAGCCCAAAATGATGAGATTAGGAACCATTAATAGTAATGCAAGAACTAGCATCTTAAAAAAACATGTCAAAAACTTACACACACCCAGGGATAAAACCAAATGCCTAAAGCATTGCTATAATGAAGGGCCACACTATTCAGTCATAAGCCTTCTTAAGATCTATCTTGATAAATAACATATTTTGGTTGAAAACCTAGCCCATTCCATACCTTCCAAAACAATAATGACATTATCACAAATGTATCTATGTTGAATAAACCATATTTATTTACTTCTAACAATCAAAGGAATAAGATGCTTGATTTTGAAGTTTAGAGCTTTAACAATAATATTAAAAGACACATTAAAAAAGGTGATAGGTCTCCAATTTAAAATGAATTTAGAATCACTAACCTTAGGAATACACTTGAATTAACTTGGTCAAAATAGATTAAAAATAGACTCTCTGAATATCAAGACCCCTAATTTATCATAGGGTTTGATAGAACTCACAAGGAACCATCAAAACTTAGGGCTTTGTTAGTGGCCATCTGTGAAAAAACTTCCTTAAGATCACTAAATTTGAGGGTTCTATCACAAGAGATAACACCATGGTACCGAGAGAGATTAACTTATCCTTCAAAAGTGTTAGATTGAGCTAAAAGCACACCATGATAATTGTGCAAAAAAACCTAAAAAATATCAAGTAATTTTGATTGAAAAATCCTTATTATATTTGATTCTATCAAAAACTCATATTAAAGTAAGGAGAGAGAATAATTATTTAACTACTTTATCTCCAACTTTCAATCAATTCATATGAGATCAAAGTTGTGATCCTATAGCTTTGCATGGATCTTCAATTTATAATTTATCTCCAAAGGGGTACTTAGGTTTGAATATAAGTATTAAAATGAAAGGCCTTAAGATTCTATTAAACCATAAGAAATTCATTATTTGTAACATGATCAAGGCACTATCAGACTATAACAACTTATTTACCATATATTTGAAGAAAAGTGGAGTGATAAATAACATTGGAACACCATTCAATGAACTAGTATCCCCAGTGGGTCTAGTAACCAAATTACAAATTTGAATAATATACCCAACATTTCTTTCATGTTTGAGATAAATTATGTTGAGATAGAACTATGTTGAGAAAGAACTATGTTTTGGAGGGTTTAACTTGAGGAGTAGTCCATTCAATACATACACAAATATGACGGTGGTAAAAAAAAGAATATTAAGGAGCACAGTAATTGACCAATCACATGCATGAAGAAAAAGGTCTTATTCTGAAAGAAGATCACAATAAAGACACTTAAGAACTCTATCTTATCCATATTGAAATTTATACTAGGTGAACCAAGGATAATCTGAACCCCTCCTCTAGGGGTGGTTAGGATCAAACACCTCGAGTTTGTTACACATGTAGAACCATGCCTCACACTCCATAACACACCATTGCATGAGGAGATGACCCTCTCTATCTTTATTATATTCAACCATATTAAAATATCCATAGATGATCTAGTGGGAATGATGTAGAAAATCTTCTAACCATCTCCAAAGCAAGGTTTTCTCCATAACATCATTAGATGCATACAAGTTGACAAGTCAAATAATGTGATTTTCAAAAATAAAAAATAGTTCAAATGAGATTATGGGTGGGATCTGAATGCCACAAAACAAAATTTGGAGAAGGCTCAGGTTCTAAAAGAGTGATTCAAACTCCATGACTAGGTTAATCATTGAATAAGGGAGTCATAAATATTGACTTTTTTGTATGCAAAAAATCTGTATGTCAAAAAAGATTTGAAAATTATTCCTAAACATATACTTATGTCATTTCCATTTGTAATTTCTTCAAGGGATGTAAATGGATTAAGAGTAGGATTATACATCATATAATAACCTAGCAAGAAAGGGTAACTTTTTCTTAGAACATACTCATCATCCCTAAAAGGAAAGGGACTACGAGAAAGCCATAAAATAACATTGAAGTTGAGAGTAAAAATATTATTTTTAGAGTCTAAAGTTATCACCCCAAAAGAGGGTTGTCAGGATAGAGCCAGGGGAGCAAAATGTGGTGAAGGAACAAATTTAGTCACTACTTGAGGTGTTCAAGAAATAGGAGGTCAAACCTTAACTGGTTTAAGAGCATATATTTTTCCAACATAATTTGAAGAGCTAAGACCACTTGTGGGTTGGTACATAATGACTTGGGGATTGACATTAACACACAAAATTATTTCTCTTATTAGTCACTATGGTTCAACTATCAGAATTACCATTTTGGAGTTTGGGCTCAGATCTACCTTTTTATTGAGGAATAGGAGGGGTGGGGAATATCAAAGGTCATTCTCAAATGATATGACTTGAGGATTGGCATTTGAAGCAAGTGTTAGCCAAAATTTGGATACCATGAATGAGGATCATTTAAAACTTTGATGTAATTCATCTTAAATTTGTTGATAGCCATTATGAAGGATTTGTATTGGTCATTAATGATCTAATTTGGTAGGCAATTTGTCTTCCTTGATAGCTTACAAGGTCATTTAGGATGGTTTAATTGGTAGATGAGTCAAGTCATGTCAAATTATGATTCCTCATGGTCTTCATTTTATGTTTATCATTGTTTAAGGTAATTTTGAAAAAGTTAAGGTAAGTGGGAAATCAAGTTAATGTGGAGGCATGCCCAAGGAGACAAGGTAGTAACCCTACAAGGAATAACCATGGCCTAAAGTTAATCAAACTGGTTAAAGAAGCAAAATATTAAGTTAATTACATTATTGTTTAAAGAAATTTGGAGATTTTAAGGTAAATTTGACAAGATTAAGGTATTATACTACTTTAATCTCATTGTGATTTCTAATGTTAAAGATGACACTTAATAGTAAAGATCAAATATAAAGGTTTTATCCTTGGAAAATGGGTTTTTTAAATCCATATAACATTAAGTTATGACATCATGTTTCAATTGACCATACACATTCCCTAAATGTCCCACATAATTGATATTTAACATTAGACTTCCCTTTGTAACTACTATTCGTAATTTTATAATGCATAAATGAAGTTTTTTTGAGAGAGATACTGAATATAATTTTGTAAAATATTTTTACACTCTCTTCAACATTCATATAGTTTAGGGGAAGATTAAAAGTCATGTGGTTCACCATCTCCAATAGTTCTAGAGGGAAGAATATTTAAAATCTTGAGAAAAGCATGATTTTATTGGTATTTTGTAGAGGGTTTATATTAGAGGGAAAGGTATAAAATATTAAAAATATCTTCATGGTATTATTATTTCTAAATCCAAACAAAAAGTGGAAGTGCAGAGTCAAATAGTGCAAAAACCAATTCTATTTCTCCATTAGTCTTCTTGGTAGCAATAAAAGGGTAACCAATATGGACTTGGTACTTTGAGGAGAGAGAGATTTGCAGACCAATATATTTGACATAGGATGGGAACCTAATTCCCTTATGATTTGTGGCATTGGTTGTCTATTTAAGCCCCTTAACTCTATGAACAATTGTTAAGAAGTTAAGGGTGTATAAAGGTGACTCAAAACCCCATTAGGGTTAGTTTTCCTCAAGTACAGGATTTTGAAGTTAGATGAATGAAGTAAAGTGTTTTTTAAGTTATTTTAAACACTATTATAATCTTTAATAATCATGTAATTTTATTTTTTCTTCATATTCATGCTTGGTGTAAGGTCAAATAGCCTTGATTTGATAGTTTGAGAAGGACACTCATGTTTGCAAAAAATTGTGAAATGTATTGTTGTATATAATGAATATATTATGTGGTTTTAATATTTTTAAAACCTTATGAGGATTAATTATACCCTTTTAAACACCATTTAAGGCATAAATCTCAAAAGAGATAGGCAACTATGCATGCATAATTAGATAGTTGGAACTTGCAACCATGAAAGAGATAATCTTGGTCAAGTGTGAGTGTGTTTCAATATATGAGGTACATAAAAGAAATCATAATATTCTTATATAATTTTAAAAATTATCAAAATGATACTCTAGGTGTGAAATCATGGGAATCAATGTTCCTAGTCTTTTCTTCAAATCATGTAAATGAAGGTTTGTGAACCTACAAGTTTGCAAACATGTAGGTCACTTTTGGTATCAAAAAAATTGTCTATGATAGTAAAAATGGTATATATAAACATGAAATTATGTAATAATTCATTTTAAACAATTTATAAAATCCTTGTGATTCAACTACCTTAGCAAATAGTGAAGAGATAGAAGTCAAAGGGGCATATAATATATGCAATAGGTAGGATTTGTGTTTATACAAGAAATAAATATACATTGCACTTTGGTGGATCTCAATATAATATTATCAATCATATCTAATATTTCTTGAAAAATATTGAAAAATATGAAGCCTATATCTCAACTCAATTTAATTTTAGATGGATTAGATAGGTTAAATTGGACTGTGGAAGCATAAAAGAGGGCTACTTGAACTCTAGGTGAATGTATAATGTGATCTAGACCCAATAAAATGTATATATGGAATTAAAAAATGATAAATATATTCACATTCCTTCATCATTATTTATTTTATCCTAATAGAGAACCAAATAGGGAGGAATCAAGGTTTAGCCAAAATGGCCACCTAGAGGGTTGTAGTAGGTATTGACGTTAAAAACCATGGTTGGTGATGGATGATAAATGGTTTTTGAGGATGGAGTTAAAATAATATGTATGTGATATTTTATAAAGGATAAAATAAATCAAATATGTTGGTTTGGCCTATGGATATCAATTTTACCAAACATCAACAGTCAGGCAAACCTAAAACACTACCTATAGGTCTGTCACAAGAGAAACCATCAAAAGGATGTAGATGATGAGAATAGAGTATTTAAAAGTATATAAAGGGTAAATATGAGGATTTAAAACATGTTAAAATAATTCAAAATATTCCAAATTTTGTGATAAACATAATACAACTTGAAATTCATAGTGATGCTACCTAGTAAGCACACATGCCTACTATAAGCAGACTTGAAGAAAAATATCAAGTTTAAATTAGAATGAAGGGTGAATAGTTATATGGGGGAGGTGAACAATAAAAATTAGAAAAATTAAAATCCATTTTTATACCACTAAGTTTTCAAGGATTCAATAAGGTGAAGAAAACCTTTAAATTTTAATCATACAACCTAAAACATCATTTATAGGCCTGACAAGAAAAAATGAATTAAAATGTCATGTATTGGTGTGAAATTAAATATTGTATGGTATTTAAAAATATTTAGGAACATAATTAAACTCACCCAATAGTATTTAAAATCATTAATTTTCCACATGAATAATATAGTCTCCAAACTTGTAGCCAAGAGGTCTAAAACACCACCTACAGGGCTACTTAGAAGAATTGCAATATAAATGTGATTGTTGCTGAAGATATGTAGTTTTGAGAGTAAAAATTATGTATATAGTTAATTTTAAAAATTTAACAAGGTATTAATTATGTTTCAAAGTTTTTTTAAGGAAAAAAAAGGGTAAAAAAAGTTTGGTTAGGCCTAAAAGGCTTAAATGGTCACACATGGGCCTGCATTGAAAAAAGTGAATAAGTTTTCTTGGTGAAGTTAAAATTATATAGTGAATATTTTAATAAAGTTTATAATAAATTAATGGATTATATTTTAAAGTTTTAACTCCTTTTATGAGTAATTAAAATGCAAACATAGGCTATTAGGGTCTTTTGTGCTAAACTGTCATCAAACCTTGACAATGAGCTAATGGCGGATGAAATGAGTTTAAAGGGTTAATTCATGGATTGAATTATTAAAATTAATCATATGATTTTTTAATAAACTAAATATGGTTTTATATTAAAAAATAAACACTTTTACACCTTATAGATCAAAATCAACCTCTTCGATCTCTCAAATAGCCTAGACAATCATAAATGGTCACTTTCTTCATGTGGGAAGTACAATTAGTAGATGTATGAGAACAAATGGTGTTATTACGTTTTTATGGACCCTATTCCATCCCAATTTTTATTATTTTTTCTTAGGTTATGGTCCATATCTTTATGAAGCATCATTAAGAAGGTTTCACACTCCTAAACCCTACTTAAACCCTTTAAGAGACCCAATAGGGAGGATTGACCTCTTAAGTACTCTAAATGGATTAAAATGGAATAAAAAATTCTTGGATGATACCTATAAATCTCTATTCACTTGAGTAACTCACTATTTTTTCATGTGTGAGGAACTATAGTATATAGTTTGGCAAAGGAATGATTGCTAAAACCTTAGAAATGAAGTTTTTGAAGGTTTTTCATGAGGTTTGACTAAGTGAGACAAAGTATAGTTAATTGGAACCATTTATGACATTGATAAGGCAAGGAAATATGATTCTATAGACTCATGAAGAAATTTATAATGACTGCAACACCATTAATTGGTTTCAAGACACCTAAGGGTAAGTAAACATGATATCAAGGGTTCTTATCAGACCTAATGAACCTACACCTTAGTATTTGATATGGTATTAAGAATAAACAAGAGGTATAAATAATACTTTTAGGGTGTTTTAAAGGTATTAAATTTGTGGTGGTAGTCCTTAAGCAATAACTAGGCCTATGATTAAAGGAATAGACTTACTATGGTGGTTTTCACTTAAAGTAAGAAAACATCTCAATCAAATTGTAGGTTATACCAGTTTGAAGACGCTTGAGCCTTAATAATTAGAACCACAAAGATGATAAAGACATGGAGTTAGCCTATTATGGCATTAGATATTTCAAATAATCATGATCAAGAGTGACACATGAAAGGGACACAAGCTTGTAACTCCTCTAATCCAAGAATGGGTAGTTTCACATGAGGATGATGAATCATCAAGAAGATGAAGAGTATTTCATGTCACACTTTATGAGAGGAAGATCATATCATGATGAAACTTGTGAGGATAATTCTAAAATTTATCTTAGACTCTCTTCTTATATTATAATAGACTTGAGGTGGATGACACTTATCTATGCATATCCTATGCTCTCTCTCTCTCTCTCTCTCTCTCTCTCTCTCTCTCTCTCTCTCTCTCTCTCTCTCTCTCTCTCTCTCTCTCTCTCTCTCTCTCTCTCTCCTTCTCTCTCTCTCTCTCTCTCTCTCTCTCTCTCTCTCTCTCTCTCTCTCTCTCTCTCTCTCTCTCTCTCCTTATAACATTCTCCTATAAATGATGCATTAAATGAATTGTTATGGATCCTTTGGTTGAGTATGGAAAATACCCTCTCAATTAAACACTTGTACTATGCCGTTGAATGTTGAATAAAGTTGATTCTTACCTTCTCATATGCTTAAAATTAGTGTAATTGTGTGATTGCTGATGAATGCTAGTAGTTATTCCTTCACCCTCTCTCATTTATCCTCTCCTACCTCTTTATAAATGGATTATATTATTGTAGGTCACATGGTGAGTTTGGATAGATTTGAGGAACCTTTTGCATATATTTATGAACTACATAAAATAAATAATTATTAAAATAAAAATTCAAATAATAACTCAAAATAACTTTTATATCATAGGACACTTTGAGGGGATAACCTCCTTTGAGCAAGCTCAATACAATAATATTCATGGATGCCTTCATTGGTCCTCAACACTTTCTTAAATACTAAATCTACTTCCCATGTATGTGGTATTATTCAAATATGCTAAAGGGGTGACTTATAAAGTGTATGCATCCATAAAGACTAATAAACTAATAATGAAAAGTGAAGGGTAGGAAATGAGTTACTAACATCCCATCCCCCTTACAAAAAAAATTGTCCTCAAAGTTTCAGATGTGGGATCATTTTTGAATTTAGAATAGTGTTTCCCATGTGGCATATTCTAGTTACATGCTGTTCCATTAGATTAAGACTTCCATGATGGAGTAGGACTGAAGTTGGTGATTGTGCCTATCCAAAATTGATTTTGGTTTGAGAAGGATGGAGCCTTCATTATAAATTTATGGTAAAACTATCTACACTCTGATGGTGGTTTAAATAACTTTCTTCAAATAGGAGAAATGAAAGACTGGGTGAATTTTGGAGGAAGGTGGGAGCTCCAACTTGTAAGAAATAGACTCAATCTATTGGAGAACCTTATAGGTATCATAAAAGTTTAGGGAAATCTTCTGATTCCCTTTTAGTTTTAAGTATGGTTACTTTTATGGGTTAAAATGAAGAAAAACCATATCACTAGGTTGAAAGGTGATCTCTAAGCATTGTTGATCTGCTTGCTACTTTATTCATTTAAGTGCCAAATGGAGATTGCCCCATAGGGTGCTAAGAATATGATCTTGATGTTAGATATTAGTGTTGACCACTTGAATTG
>JARHVA010000157.1:0-12500 GCA_037957365.1 Torreya grandis
CATATGAATATACTTTCATTCATTTCTTATCCACTTCCACTTTTTTTCCTCGACATGATGTTCCATGGCCATTCCAAAAAAATGGATATTGGTTTCCAACTATTGTATTGGACATGATTCTTTATATATATATACATATTGACATGGCATGTATGACATGTGTATGATTGTGTAATGATACATATTACATGAGATTTTATGATTATAGATAGAATTATTGCTTGTTTTAATAAATCATCCTTCATTTAAAAGATACAAAAAATAAATAGTTTATACTTTTTTGATGAGAATGTGTATTACTTACATAAATCATTACAATGCATATAAATTTTGGTATGTGATGATCACATTTGAACCATTTCTAATTCCTAGTATCTACCCATTAGAATGCTTCTGCAGGACTATTATTTATAATAATTAACATGGATGATTATACAGTATTTACATTTATTTTTTTGTTACCATCATCCATTATTGAAGAAGGAAATAAATATATAAATTATTATTTTCCGTAAGAGTTTCAATGTTTTCATAGTCCATAAGAATAAGCTAGATGATTTATTGGGTACAACTATGTATTTATTTTTTTATTAACACATTTTGAATAACTCTCTGTGATTCATTTTCTTATGTAATTATTGAGGATCAATCACAGAGAGTGATTCAAAATGTGTTGATAAAAAACTACGTACACATTTGTACCCATAAATCATCTAGCTAATTATTATTTGTAGACATGTGATTTTCTTATCAAAAACATTCTTGGATATCTCTACACATAACAATAAGCCTTTCCTAATGTAGCATAATGAGATTTCCCATTAATAAGAAATTACATGAAATAAACACAATGGATATAATGTGTCAGATATGTTCTATATGTTTACAACTCAAAATATTAAATAATATCCTTAGTAAATTATCATGAGAGATATTTTCTTATTAATTAAAGCATGTTTGATCAATACTATTGATTTTATGGCTAGAATGTGTATTCCATGCAGCATATCATACCAAAGGAAGTTGACTAGAATATTTCAAAAGCATCATAGGAAAAATAAATCCATTTGATTCATACTAACATGTACAGGCTTAAGGCAAAAAGGAATATTGGTTCCTAAATAGATAACATGCATTTTCAAAGAGTATTGTGTGAGGAGACTTATTATGAGTTAGAATGGTAGAATTCCGAGAATGATAAATTATTTAGAAGTTAAGGATTGATGATGGAGTATCTTATAAGGAGCTTGGTTTGGAAATATGCTAAATATTCAATAATTGATAAGATTTAGTTGTATTGCATATTTGTACGTTGCAAGGATAAAATAAATAAATTAAATTTATTGAAAACATAAAAAAAAGTGAGACAAAAACATATTTATACTCATAAAAGAATATTTAAAAATTCAATGAGTATATCTAGGCTCTTCCATGGGATCAAAGGGTATGAGTAAATAATCACAATTTTTTTTATGTAGAAACTTGTATGCCCATAAAAAATACATACTTCTTGAAGGTTTATAATAACGTATATAAATGTCTAAAAACAAAATCAATAATTACTTTCAAGGATGATAGATGTGATAAATGGTGTTAGATATATGGTATGTGTTGTGTGGTATTCTCTGAGTCAAAAATTATAGTTTTGATGATTATTCCTTATAGCATAATATAATCACGTTCCTGCATAGTTGAATATGAAGTATAACATTTCAATGAGGTGATGAACTATCTTGTGTTAACTTTAGTTTCATTCATAGGCAAATTTTCTTTTAGGACAAGCATCAGAGTATTATGCTGATGCATTTTATTATGGCATGTAGTTCAGGATGGGTGATAATCTAATTAGTTAAGATTCAAGATCCAAATATTATTTTTAATGTTTGAATCATGATTTGGATGTGTGTTTGTCAATAAAGGAATGAATGTGTTATGTTTCCTTATCCCTTATTTTAAAACAATTAATGTGTATGTCATCTTGAATGTAATCTTTTATAGGACTATAGTTGAAAAAAATAAAGTTGTATTTATATTGATATTGTTCTTGTTCACACTTTATATTTCTAAAATGGTGCAAATATTTATATATCTTCACAAGTATATTTGAGGAATGTATATGATATATTACTTTAAAATAATGAAAATCAATCTCTTATTGTTGTCAATTTGAGATTAAATTGTGTTTATTATTTTAGGTGAGTATTTCATATTTATTCATACTTATCATAATGGTTTATGAGTATGTGAGATAATGGAAATATAATGATAAACTTGTCTCAGATTATTAATATGTTAATCATCCTTGATGTAATTGGACTCTTAAGAGACCTTTAATACTCATGATGTAAAAGAATATAAGCCTCCCTAGCATTAATAAACATACTAATGAATAGTGGATAGATGATGATGGTAGAGTAAGCCTCAAATGAATTAGAATGTTATAAAAATCCCTCATAGAATTTTTTTTAATGATTTCATTAAATGTGATAAAATTGTATTAATTGATTGATACACATAGTTCAGATTAAGATAAACCCACTTTTGTTTGGTCTAGAATCCATCCTAAACACATCTAGAGCTCTGGGTCTCCCCCTAGAAAATACAAGATATATGAATAAATAGTTAACCAAGAAAAAAAAAGACCCATCCAAAAAATGAAACAACATGTTGGGGGATCAAACCAACAATAGATTACACTTGTGAAAGCAATAAACGCGGAAATAAATCAGATAGATAAGTAACTGAAATGATAAATAGCACAGAACAAGATATACAAGAAAACACCCTGAAAACTTGTATTGAAACTCTTTACAATAGGAATACAATATGAAGAAGCTTCGTTCTTCCACACCTCTCTCAGATGCGCACAAGATCTCTCACTAGATCTCTATTCCTCAAGAGCTCACTCTCAAGTACATTCAAATCCAACAACCTGGATTAATGCAACTCTATACTGTCCTTCAAACATTCACAATGTTCTACTCTTACAGTTCTACACACACTCTACAATTCTAAGCTAAGAAGATCTTCCTACATATAGAAATAGGGAAACTTGAGCATGCTCTTACAACAAACAGTTAAGCCTCTTGAACAAGGGCTCTAAAAATAGTATTGCTAACAATAGAGACGCAAGCTTGAGTCCACGACTCAAACTTGTCATGCAAACACTCGCTGCCGTCCACGAAAATAGATTTCTGGACACGCAGGTAACCGACATCGGTTCCTGCCTGTTCGCCTGTGACCGTCGCCGGTCGACCATATCGCCGACGTCGGCGCCTCTGCAACTACTACTAACCGACGTCGGTCGCTCCTGACCGACGCCGGCGTCTGTGTAGACCCGAACCTGTTTAAGTATGCTCCTTGGTGAAGCTTTTAGCTCCACACCCTAACACAACATAGGAGAGATAAAAAGGGACCCATCCAAAAGAGGATAAACAATAGAAAGAGAAACAACTACTTTTGTTTGTTGTGGGAACTAAATTGTTTTAGATAGACTGAAAACCATCATGGATGGAGAAAGAGGCACATGTATCAAAAGGAACCAATAGGATCCCATAGGGAACCCTACATTAAAAAATTTAAATGGAACTAGAACCAACTTGGGCACAATAGGAGGCCAAAGTTTCCAAAGAAAGAGCTTATATTGCTTTTGACTAGTATAAGAACTAGCTAATTTAGCTAGACTAAAAACTAGTCTAGACTCATGGAACACAAGGCCCAGGTCTCAATAGAGCCATTGAGGTCCCCAAGGGACCAATTAGATCAATTTTGGTTGGATTATGAACTAACCTAGACATATATGGAGGTCCAAGTCTCCATATTCAATGGAGGGAGAAATCCTTTTGGGTCCCTAGTGGGACCCAAATCCAATAAAGTGCTACTAAATTTAAAGTAACAGAGCCATAATAACTATGAAGGTTTGAATCAAACCTCTAAAATAGAAAAATAATGGGACTTAGTCCCCAAGAGGGCATTCCAAGCATAAATTTCTAATGATAGGAAAAACAAAGAAACCCACATCTTCTAGGAACTAAATCCAATAGTCACATTGTAAAAAGTGATGATAAAATACCAATGGTTAAAAGATATGGAAATAAGTTAGTCCAATGAGTAATAAAGCAGTAAATCCAAGATTTTAATTTCAAAATAGGTGAGGCTCAAGAGTGCATCCCAATGGTCATTTGAATTCAATGCTTCCCCAAGGGGATTAACCTAGTATCAAAACACACTAATGGTAGAAACAAAAAGGGAATACAAACAACATTTTCCAAAACACCATCCCCAAAATAAACATAGACCAATGCATAACTAATGCCAAACCTTATGATAAAGGAGAACATCTTTGTTAAAAAGCTAATCCTTAAGAGTCTGAAATCATATTTGAATTAAAAAGAGACAAGTTATTCCAAACAAACTATCTTGATTAAGAGAAATAAAAACATAATCAAATGGAAGTCCAACTCCAAATCTAAGATCTAGAGGGGAGTCTCCTAGGACTCCATTGTAAAAAAAATATCCACACATCCTTCAAATACCAATGAAACTAAAATATTTGAAACAAAATTTACCAGAGACCTTAATTTCCTAGATTTGGGTCTCCCATTCATTAGAGATCAACTCTTCCCAAACTCCATATAAAGAGAAGGGAGACTTGGCTAGACTTCTTTCTTGTAGTTCAACATTGGCCAATAAGATAGTACAAACATCATGATATATGTCCAAAGAGGGAGTCTAAGAAATAGTGCACATTATTTACTCCCAAATATTAATATCCTTAGGGTTATAAACTTCAAGAAAAGCTAGTTTCCCCAACTAGAGATCAATTAAGGTCCTAATATTAACCTTAGACACAACTAAGAAACCCAAAATAGAGTTAGATAAAAGAGATATTTTATTATTATAATCCAAAAAAATGAAAAATTGAGATCTAACCAAACCATTTAAAATAATCTTATAATAAAGGTATGAAGTAACCCTCAAGTGACTAATCCTTGCAATCAAAGGAGCAAAAAAGTTCATGCATAATTTAGTGAAAAGTAATGTATCCCTAAAATCGATAGAGAAAATTCTAAATTTTCCTTTGGAAATGAAGAAGGCTCTTTCCAAAGTACTTATAAAAAATAGAATATGCCAGAGCTTTCTCATCTATGACCCACCCATTTCCACTAGGTAGACCCTAGGTGTGATAGTCTCAAGATCTGATAGAGTAAGCTTGCTTCTCTTCGGTCATGCATTCAAAATATTACAGATCTAGGTCTAGTAACTAACCATTAATCAGCCATAAGAGAATAAAATATAAAAGATAAAGAACATAACAGATTCTTGACATAACAACACATGATGTTGAACATCCCAAAGTAAATCTTCAAAGCCTTGTGCATCTAAATTAATTGTCATACAATAAGAATAGGATGAAACCATTTTAAACTATAATCATTGCCATCAAATCAAATAGTCTTTTTGACATTTTCCTCTCTTTAATTCTTCTCATGAATCACTTCCTCCCCCTCATCATCACCATCCTCATCCTCCTCTCATGTTTCATAATTTAACCAAGCATGACCACTCTTCTTCCTGCATTTACCCTTCTTATCATTGTTCATGATGTTATTGTTAATATTTTGATTGATACATATAGTTATTTTTAAATAACTAGTGCCATTATACTGCCCTAGCTCTATGAGTAGACTAATTATTCATGTTTCCTTAATATTATACATAATAATTATGCTATCCCTCTCTAACCATAATAAAAAACAAAAAGAAAAAAAGTGTGGATTGTGTTTTCTAATGGATTAAAAGTGAATCAAGGATTTCCTCCTTGAGATGTGAATCCTTCCACGTGGTTAAGGATTGAGGAATGTTAAACATGAGCTAATCATGGGTGGAAACCAACCTAATGGAAAATATTAAATCATTCTCTTATTTATAGTTCTTGAGTTATTTTATATTTTTGATAGCTTGAGCTATCAAATGATAATTTTTTTAGAAACCATCTCTTACTCTCTCTATGAGAACGTTAAATAGTCGTGACATATGTTCTGGTCAATAACATGTGTTATAAAAATTAATAAAATTTTAAGCTTTGCTATAGAGGTTAATTTCCTTATTATCACCTTCTGTTGAGACTTATGTGGGTATTATATATATAAGTTATTCATGTTTTTTTGGTAAGTGGTTGGATTATACATTACATCTTTTTCGACCACTTATCTCATTTTATGTAGGCAATTCACACAACACTTGACTAAATGTCTATAGACCATGGTTCAAAGAAGAGGAAGATGGGCGATGGGGAATGAAAAACATTGAAAAATCATAATGAGAATAATGGAGGTATAGATTCATGTTATTTTGTGTTCACTTTTACTATTTACAAATATTTTGGGCATCTTAGATCTTGTGTTATGGTTTATTATCACACCTACAAAATATTGATTTTATAGTATGAAGCAAGAACCAACAACTAATGTCAAATTTCCTATTTGTATGTAAAATGAAAAAAATTCCATGGTATATACTAACAACATATCCTGGACGAAGCATGATAATACTTTGAGCAAGGCTAATAATTGTGAAAATATAGTATAAGGAGTTTTTCGTAGTATTTATTTGAGTAAGGTGTTTTTTTAGTCGATTATCCCTATCACCTTACTATTATTCTTGTAATCCCAAATTTATGACATTATTTTAAAAAGTTAAACCATAAAAATCTAGAAGAAAATTATTGACAAGGGCCTCCTTTCCGTAAATATGACTTTTGGGTTCCCTTATTAAAATACCTTGCTCTTTAACATCAAGCTATTTTTACTAGACATCTCAACATGTGTTTCCTATAGATTTTATTATTATTGATATATTGATTTATAATTATTTAAATAAAGGTTAACCATATAGTTATTCATGCTTTTGTTTTAGGATTAGAATTAAATTATTCAATAAAATGATGCCCTAATTGGAATAACTTATGAAAATGTATTATTCTACCAAATACTTGTCTTTGCTTAATATTTCATTCTATGTTCTTTTCAAGTCCAAAGTTTAGATACAGATCCCTTATCAATATTTCTTTGGGGGATTCACATCCTATATATACATTTATTCTTTTTCCCTAATCAAGAAACAAATTTTATTCTAGTCAGTGAGTGATATCACATATCCTATCTATATACCCATAATAGTAAAAATTTGAATCTTGTTCTCTATAGGTTCCATCTTTTGGATAGAGATTATAGAGTTTTGTATTTTTATCCTTTCAAGTTTTTTGATTTGAAGGTCTATTCAATTCTATTTTGTTTATTTCCAACTTGGTTGAGCTTATGATTTCATTTGATCTCGAGGTTCTAGTTGTGTATCACTTCCACAATTAATCTATCCATCAAATTTATTCTCTATTAAGGAATTGCTTTGATATGTTACTTTCCAGGGCATCATGACTCTATTTATTCTTGATACTACTTTAATACAAGGGTTTTTTTTAGTTCCTTTACTTGACATTTTAAATTTTTGAACCAATATGATCCTTCTTCCCTTTCAACTTTTGGAATCCTTCGTAAGCTGAGTTAAATTTTTGTTACTATCCAATTTCACTAGCTGGGACTATAAACTATTTTAGGGCAATCACATGTTATATTTGATATCTTGATAGAATCCCTATGAAATTGATTTCCTAAAAAATCTTATTCAATCAATTCAATTTTTAGATGATGTTGGGTTAAAACTAATTCATTAAATGACTATCACACCAAATGGTACAAAATACTTCCCACAATTTATATCTAGCGAATAGGGTCCTATATAAAATTATGGTACCCACTATAGATAAGTCAATTTATAGGCATTATTTATATTGATAAGGATTTAATATACTACATGGGAGATTATTATTTCATTTTGAAAAGAGATATGTATTTGAAATGGTTATTGATATCTATATATATTTATTGCAAACCGTGTTAAGCTATGGTGTTAAAAAAAATACTATCCTTTATTATGGTAATATGTGACATTTTGAGGTTCCCTTGTGAATACAAGCTATGGTGTTATTTAAAGTTTTAAGACATTGCTCTTTCAATAGATTAAGTTTTTTTTAAGGCTAAAATGCCTCATTTGTTCATACATTAATTTTCTTTTCAATTTGATTACAATAACTACTATGCAATGGATAGTAAAATTTAGATATTGTGTATTATCAATAACTTACGTGCATGAATAACTTGAAGGCATACAATAATATTCAAATACTATTAGACATAAAATAATTAATCCTTTATTAAGGAATCCCAATATTGAAAATTAAGAGGTGATATGTTAATGATATAATTGTAGGTCTACTAATTTTCAATACGCAGTTCTCTTAAAAGACTCCAATCATTTTCGTTATGTTTTTTTTTTCACACTTAACTTATTTCTGTCAAAGTGAAAAATATAATGTAGACATGGATTCTTGTTTATAATGGCTTATATGAGACACTTTAAAGGTTCATACAAAATTAGATCCTTTGGGATATAATCATGTATCCATCCTAGAAACTTATTGATGATATTTCATGAATTCAACTCATTATTATCAATATTACATACTATGAGAACCTTCTTGGACTCTTTTATAATATAGGTGAAATTGTTCTTCAATCTAAAGTGCCAAGTAATATTACATAGATTTATTTAATTTATGCACTTAATAATTATTTTCGTAATGATTAAAAATTTAGTTTAGAAAAAAATTATGATACATAAGGAGGATGGTAGATTAATATTTTTCATTGCATCCCATTTAACTCATTCCTACTTCATTGATTATGGTATACTATTTGCACTAAAATATTCATTAAAAAGAGATTATGACATTATAAAGCTTATTTATAATGTTGATTGAATTTAATTTTGATTGAATGACTATATTGACTTAGCTATGTAATTTTTTAGAGGTTTTGACAAATTAAGATCTTGATGAAGCTACCCACATGACCAATGAGATGGAATAACTTATTTCAAGGATGAGATGCAAGAGTACCATGTTAACTAAAGATCATCTTGCTTTGAATTTATCTATGATGATGATATGAAAAGAATATCTAATGAGAGAAAATTAGTTCATGGTTGAGATTCTTTAAAGTGTAAGAATAATAATTAATAAGTTATAAAATGCACTCACTAAGAATAACATAGAGGTTGAGGAGATAAATTATACCGTTTGTACTTTGAGGGGTGAGAATATGGAACTTGAAAAAAAATGTGCTGGCCTAGAAGCTACACATGCCTACACAAAATCACTTTGTGATAGTATGGGATATACTTCCTAAACCATGAAAATAAAGCATAAAATAATCATTGGCATATATGAATACGAGATGAAACTTTTGAAGGTAGATTACTTGATATTAATTGGGTGTGTTCATTGGATGGGACAAATTCATGGAGACAATCAATGAGAATTTGTTATGTGTATTTAGTAATGGATGACATGTATTGTATTTAGTAATGGATTACAATCAATGAGAATTTGTTATGTGTATTTGGTCGTTGTTTATGTGAGAGGTCATTAAACTAAAAATTATGAACATAAGTGTTCATAAAATAGGCTATTATATTGAATATTTGGCTCCTTTGAATGAATTATAAAGAATAGTCAAATATTTCCTAGATATTGATGATATAGACAAAGTAGAATTAAGATGAATTCCTTCTTTGTGTACACATGGTTGTCAAACATGAAATCCCAACTTTTCCTACTTCAAGTGTTTATGAGATTAATCATTCTGATGGGTCATCTAGTATGATACAAGCAATGCCATTTACCTTAAGTATATTTTGGTAGTTTTAATCAATGAGATGGATGTGTATAAAATGTTCAAAGAAGAATGTGTTTATTTTTTCAGTAATTTCCTATTTTATGAAAATTAAGGGAACAAATGTTGCCTATGTTGACTTGAATTGGAGGGTTACAAAGAGATTTAATGTTGTTACGATGAGTGACTATAAAGTGGAGCTGATAAATGATGAAATGCATGAGCTCAATGTCATTATGATAGTCAGAATATGTAGAGTAATAAATTTGAATGCACAAGTTGAATGTTGAGTGTCATGGCCCTCTAAAGAGTTTGTTAATGTCCCTACTACTATTTTTTATTCATATATCTATGTTTGTGATATTTTTATATTTTCATGCTCTGAATTTGTTATATCAATATACATGTCCTTCCTTCATCATGCCTTCTATGCTTTTAACATTTAAAATAATTGGAAGAATTTATGTGATTAATTAATGAGTAGATTTTATTTTATTTTTTACATGTAAGTAATTGGGGAGAAAATTATGTCATGTCTTTTTATGTCAATTACTTTAGAAGGATAATTATAGCTTTTGGTGAATCATAAATTCAAATTTTTAAGGTATTATAGTTATGATGACCATAGAATGAGTGGTAAATTGGTATAGAATTTCAAAATAAAATCATGGTTGATTAAATATTTTGTTGAGACCCATTGTATTTATTTATTCTGACTAGTCACCCTCAGATAAATTGCCTATAAAATACAATTATATCAAGTTCTAGTTAATACTTGGAACTTTTGAGTGAGAACAATTCATATAACCATGTTTTATTGAAAGTGTTTACTCCTAAAAGCTATATGGGAATGGTAGAAAAGGTCATATGTTTTTTATGTATACCTTATATTAAAGCAACATTACGTTTCAATTTACGTAATACATTAAATCCCGTGAAGATATAGAAAATTAAAATGTCCCTACAATTAATTTTTCATGTGGTGACAAGTTGTAGAGCTTTAGAATTTTGTTGGTACATACTCAAAGAGGTGATGATGAACATTCACAATAGGGTCAATTGATTATATTTCATGAAAGGTGTTAAAATAAAGAGATTCTAGAAACTGTCATGTTAAATTTCAAATAAGAGTTTATGTTTTTTCAATGTGAATTAGAATATACACATTATAAAAATCCAAACTTGAATTTTTTTATGCTTCGATCTATCCCTATGAGCTATAGTTAAATATCTCCTATCCATGCTTATTCTATACTGATAGGTGGGATTCCTTGGATCTCTGAGTTGGAGAACTAGGTGCATATGAAAATTGCCTTGAGATAATAAATAAAGGATTTTTTCAAAGATATTAGGTAAAATTGAGTGTGGTGCACATATAAATTAGTGTAACTTGACTTAAATATAGCAATCCCTTATGAGAAACCCTTTTGGGGTCAATTGAATATGCGTGAATCTCACAAGAAACTATGAAAGAGGAAAAAAATATAACAAGGCATTCGGATGAAAATGAAAACTTATTTTGGGTTGGGAATTTATAAACTATTGGACATTTAGTAATCTTCCATATTCATCACATAACTTCATTTAACATTTTAATAACATAAGGCTTGGCACTTATCAATTTAAACTAGGATTTTAGTAATAGTTATACGGTCCATTTGACAAAATAAAGAAGAAATACATTAAAATGTTTGATGAATATTGATATAATAAAATATATAAAATATTCATATAATGTATGAATATCCTTGTATATTCTCATTGATATTTGGGATCTTGAATTTTGGGTTGCTAGAAAATTTTTTTACAACAATAGAAATATATAATTGTAGCTTGGCTTGGAAATTTACAACAATAATATAAATATATATTTTTATAGAAAATAAAAATAAATATAAAAAACAAGTACCAATTTTAGGGAAGTCATTCATAAATGGAGAAAATTTGTGCATCAAATAATTAGTAAAACAAGTATATATATAATAGTTTAAGGAATACTAGATTAAACAATGATTATAAAGTTTAGCATAACATAGGGATTGAATTTAGTAAATCAAAATTATAATTTAATTCATAGATGTAATAGTATGGGAAGATTAAATGTACTTCATAAATCAAAATTCAATTGTTTGTGTTTAAAAACTAAGTGTGCATGGTTGCTTTCAGTTTTTTTAGAATTAAGTTTCAATTAACTTGTGATGTGTATTCAAAATCCATAATGCATGTCCATAATGTACTAAATTTTCAATTGTATATATAGAAAAGGTGAATAGAATAAATAAACTAAGTCCATCAACTATTTGCTATCTAAATTGGCACTGTGACCTAATGGATTGTATTCTTCATCCCTGTCAGTGCCTTCGATGGGTATGGAGAAGTGAAGAGGTTCCATTATTGAAATATTTTGGTCTGATCAAAAGAGTAGAAAATAATTTTCATGGGATATTGTGTACCTCTTATAAAACTCTACAAACAACTAGGTTGGATAAAGTTTTACTGTCTTAAAATGGTTACTTCTAATGCTAAATAGTTCAAAATGTACTTTGAATGGGATATTCAATCTAATGAACACATTTCACACTTGATCGAGGTATAAATATACATTAAGATCATTTGATACCTTCACCAACATGTGTTTTTATATAAATGGCCTTATTTATGGTGAGATGTCACTAGGAGTATTCCAAAGATCTTGAAAAACCACATTCT
>JARHVA010000157.1:20000-60000 GCA_037957365.1 Torreya grandis
GTATCAATTATAAATTTAAAAATATAAATTTGGTATCTTAATATGAATATAATTAAATTGGCATCTAAATATTCCTATACACAATTATCTTCCTATATTTTTCACTATCGATAACATCCATGCCATATAAATATATACACGTAACCACACTAACTTTTAATTAGAACCATTTAAATTTCATAGTTGTTAAGATGTTATTTTTTTGCCTACCATACTTAACATGGAATAAAGTGGGATATATAGAAAAAGGCAAGAAACACATAAAATATTGGAGATTAGGTAAGTAGAGTAACTAATTGATTCAAAAAACATATACAATTCTCATCAGATAAAGAATTATAAATAATTTTATTTAATGAATAAATTGAATGTCTTACATTATATTTAGAATGGGACTATATGTCCATATAGTTGATGATGTATCAAATGAGGATAATTACATCACAAGATATAACAATATTATATTGCCATTAAATGTGCATGCATTTATTGTTGTTATATTATCACTACAACCTATAAAGGGAGGTAATCAAGGTGAATTATTTCTATTATGTCTACCCATATCTCACTTTGATTCCCTATTTATATCCGTATTCTATACTTTTTAGTTATCATTATTACGAGGAAGGTTTGGAAAAATTGTTTTCTCATATGATATAATGTGTTGTAGTCATCTATTCATATTTTATTTGATGTTTCTCTATCTATGAATGAAAGTTACATTCCCTTCATGTAATTTTTGGAATGGATGAGCCATTGGGTGTTTTGTACTCAATATCACCCTACTTTTCACCTTCTTGTAAAAATTTATCATACATTTTTTAAAGAATGACATTATTTCAATAATTCTATCTACTTCAACACATTTCTCAAAAATATCTCATACTCCACATATCAGAGCTTTAACATCATCAACGTCAACACTAGGAGGTATATATTCATAGAATTAAATGCATCTAGTTAGAACTACCAAAAAATACAAAAATAGATAAGTGTGAGTACATGCATGTTTTACACCATCAGCCTCCCTCGACTAGTTTTTAGTGTCATCCATCAGATTTTATATAACACCATCTACTACATGATTTAATCCTCACACACACACACACACACACGCACACACACACACACACACACACACACACACACACACACACACACACACACACACACACACACACACACACACACACACACACACACACACACACACACACACACACACACACACACACACACACACACACACACACTTGAAACACTTTCAATTTGAGGGTTGAATCCTCTGACATCCATGCCTTCTTCTCCCTCACTTTCAATTTTAACTCCATTTTCTATGCACTGCATAGTGAAAACATATCACATAAATGATAGTCATCTCAAACTTGTCAACAAAAAAATTAGATATAGGAAGAAAACTTACATTTCACTTGACATAAATGTTGTTGGTGCTCTCATTAACACTATAACCTACAACCTATACAACTACTTGAATTGTCATCTTTATCACTAGGTTTACCTTGATCACATGTTTACAAGTTTAGCCTTAGAGTGAAAATAGGAAATTACACATCGACCTGCATGGTCTTATAGTAAATATATGATAATGCAATGTTTCATCTTTCATATTATGCACCCAGGCCTTATGGGGGTCAATGTTGTGGAAGGTTACATGACAATTTGGGATGTGAAAAGCCCTAAACCATGAAATATTTCAATTTTTTCTACTTTAAAATTCCTGTGGAAGCCACTATCCCTACATCCTTATTAAAAACTAATAATATATGTAAATAACTATGGTTAGATGGTGAACCAACCAATCCAACCTATGATGTGTAGAAGTCTATATTTTGATCAAGAAATAACTTTTCAAATGGGAATGGTAAGATTATATAGCTACATTTATTTATTTTCAAACATGTGTAAGTGCAATGCAACATCATGACCACATTCTAAAATTTTCTATCTAGTATTGTTACCAAACATGATAAAATTAGCTTGAATGGAGCAATATCTTTCTACAAACTTTATGGAATACCTTTTTATCATGTTTTCATCAACAAATATATGCATCATGTACTATACATCATTAAACATTATGTGTCTTACATCATATTTTTTCACCTTTGATATCAAATTCTTCAATCATGCATAATGAACATGCCAACTACATAAGCAGACCTCACAATTAAATGTATCGCTACATAACATGATAGTTTTATAAGAGTATAGTATAAGGTGAGAATGAGGTCCACTAATGATCTCCATGATGAATTTAAGAGTAAATAAGATGAACCTAATTGATTTCTATCTCTTATACCAACATCGTCCACCATGAAGGAACTAATTATCCATTCAATGTATTTCAAGTGTACTCTTTGTATAATAATTTGCATCTATTGGCTTATGTTAGTAGTACAAGACCATGACATAATTCCCCATGTAACAAACACACCTTTGTGTTTGGAATCAAACACCAAAAATTTGTATAGTTAGAACTATACATAAAATATGTAACCCAAATGAGCTTGGATATTATAAAATATGTATATTATCGAAAACTATTACAAACATTAGAAACATACCTTCACTGCATTTATCCCAAACATTGAATCTATCACTAATGATCTACACTTCCCAAATCTCAACTACCATTATAGCTTTTGTGGTAGTTGAATTCCTTAGATGAATGGGATTTCTTTGTCCCCATCAATATCTCCCCCATTTAATACCCGGTAGATAAACTAGTTAATGGGATTTTCCAGTACCCACTCTTAGATAATTTTTGCATCATCAAGACTATAAACTTATACTTCCTCCTTGATAAGGTGTTATATATTATATATCTCATCATTGGTTAGGAAATCATCCGACTATTTTTTACCATTAAAAAATATAAGTTTCTCATGCACTATCTCCTAGTGTTTAAGATGGATAGGATCAAAAAACATTCCTAATAATAGTAGCCTATGAACCCATTCATTTAGTTAGGGGATGATGTAAGGAGAAAAATTAGATTTTTTCCTTTGAATTATTCATTTTATATATTCTACCTAACTATATGCGAGAAACACATGATCAAGTGTAATGACCATACACCATGTGTTGAAATGACATTAGAAAGCACACCTTATATATCTTTGACCTGACTAACTACCCTTTCTAGAATTTAACATTACAAACTTGTATTTTGGCATGACATCAATCTCCCAAAATTCATTAGGCCCATATACACACCATTATTTGTAGGATTATGTTAAACATATGAAGGGTCATGAAAATGAAATATATGCTACATCAATTATGTAAAAATAGAATAAAATAACATATTAATAGAAACCCACTTACTATCTAAAATGGGAGGTCACTTACATGACATATTCAAAGGTTGTGTTGATCGTACTTTAATTTCTAAGAACACGTTATTTTCTCTTGTGATGTGAAACATGAAAATTTGTAGGTAAAAAATCATTATTGATTCTCATTTGACAAATTCGTCAACCCTGTCAACATCAACTCAAGTAACGCACAAGTCTTCATCATTGATGTTAATAAAATTCTCCCACTTGATACTATTTCAATCAAATAGACCATTTCATGGCTTCTATAGTGAAATATGCATAATTTCTTCCCACTTATTTGCCATCTATTCCAACCTATAAGGATTCCTTTTCACTTAACTAATTAGAAATGGAATTTTATGATTGATGAAATAATATAATTTACAAATGAAAATTAATGAATAATGTGTACAATATAAGTACATGGTGATTAAAACATCATTAAAAAAATTTATACATCATCACAATGTATAGTCAGACACATCAGAATCAAGAAACATGATAATGGCAATTTGGCTACATTTATCATACCTTTCATTCAAATACTTTATTTTGCATATGCTATTCCATTTAATCCATTTTTAGTACTAAAAATAAGCTACATAATGGACATTCAACATCTCAAATCTATATCCTTGTAATGAAATTTTTACACAATTATAAAGTTGTGAAAATTATCATTATAGCCAACAATATCAACCATCGTCCACTGGATGTTGGATGTATAGGAACTACATATATGTATGGAATAGTTGTGGACCTATAAATGAGTCAGTAATGCCACAACACCACAATAAAGAATATGGAATGGGCACCACTTGTATTAGGATATTTAATGTATTGAGGTACTGCATAGTTGTATACTATAAATACAATAGGAACCTCATTAATGAAATTAAATATTATGCAAGACTGTGTGAATTATACCCATTTTAAAGTAAAAAGGGATTTTACCCTTTTTAAAGTAAATATATATTTATTTGTTCCTACCATGTTATGGGAAGAATTAGAATATTTATTTTTGAAGCCTTTTCAAATCCCTTTTTAAAGTAAATATAGATTTAGTTGTTCCTACCACGTTATGGGAAGAATTAGAATATTTATTTTTGAAGCCTTTTCAAATGAATGGACGCCACTTGTATTAGGCTATTTAAGGTATTCAGGTACTTCATAGCTATATACTATAAATACAATAGGAACCTCATTAATGAAATTAAATATTATGAAAGACTATGTGAATTTTACCCATTTTAAAGTAAAAATGGATTTTACCCTTTTTATAGTAAATATCAATTTTTTTTGTTCCTACAATGTTATGCATATTATGCTTGAAATGTTGGTTTCAAAATATCCATGGTACATACATGATGATTCCAAGAATTAGAATCTTTATTTTATAATCCTTTTTGAATGAAGGATAAATTATGTGTTGGCTACTAGATAGCATAATATAATTTTGATTGAACATACTTATAAATTTAGAAAATAATATTTTTGGAGTCATCATGTATGTACTATGGATATTTTGAAACCAATGTTTGAAGCATAATATGCATTCCCATCCTCAAGAAAAAGAAGAGAATAATTTCTTAAGTTTCATTGATGTCCTTATCTCAAAAAAACCATAAGGGGTGTTATCTCATGAAGATTGTATAAAAAATACCCATACGGATCTTTATCTTCAGGTAGCTCACAAAATCATCCTTGCCAAAAAATGTTATCCTTTATTCATTGTCTATGAGAGATCAAAAATATCCGATGAGGAACACATTGAATCTAAAAAATATCACCTTACCAATAATCTTATAGATAATGGTAATAAAATGTGGGATATTAATAAAGCTTTTCATAAGACTAGACCTCATACTCATAGAAATTTGGAGATAGACATTTAAACTATCACTATTCCTTGTGTGAAAGGAATTTTAAAAAAATTGGCAAGGATTGTAAAGAGAGTAGGAATAAAAACTACTTTCAAACCTCTCAATACCCTTTTTTCATCTTTACATTTTACCGAAGATCCTATTAATAATATTTCTTAGAAAAGTGTTTGTATTATCCCATGCTCTCGTGGGATTCTATATGTGGGTGAAATGGTTAGATCACTATAAACTAGAATGAAAGAGCATTTGTGTGATATTCAAAATTCTAAGGTTGATAGTTTAGCTTTGGTAGATTACTATTTGATCATGAAACACCATATTTTCATGGATGAAGCAAAAATTATTGTGAATGAATTTGACTATTGGAAAATAAAAGTGAGGGAAATGATTGAGATTGAGAAAAGGCCTAATAGTCTAAATAGAGATAATGGTTTTGGCATTGCTTATTTTTGGCAGCCTATTATAAATCAATTAAAAAAGGTGTGATTCTCTTTTTTCATATTTTTTATTTTTTGGGAGGCTAACCTTTATCTTTTTAAGTTTTTTATGCTTCATTTTTATTTATTTAAGGAGTGTCTTTGTTGGTTTAGTGACATCATTTCATGTTGACATGCTTCATTTTTTAGCTTCTTTCACCTTGATGATGGGCACACATATTGTGCTTGAAACGTTGGTTTCAAAATGTCCATACACAATGATTCCAAAAATCTTATTTTCTAAACTATAACATTGTGGAAATTTTAATAATTTAATACTTAGAACTCCTACAGAGACGATGGGTTTTCAAAATTTTGGATGTATACAAAACACATCTATGTCAAAAACATTTTTATACATGTAAACTAGTTAATAATGCAAGGTCACCATGCCAATCTAAAATGGGAGGTCACTTACATGACATATTCGAAGGTCATGTTGATCTTACTCTATTTGCAGAACATATTTTTTTTAGCAATGTTAAACCCTAAAATTTGTGTGGAATGACTCCCTTCTTTATTCCCATTTAGAAAATTTGACAACCCTATCACCATCCACCCAAGCAACCCACAAGTCTTCATCGTTCATGTCAAGAAAATTTTCCCACTTGACATAGCTATAAATAAATGGGCTATCACTGGGCTTCTACAATGGGAGTTGTGTAATGTTGCTTGAAAATACACCAAACGTGAACATAAAGGTTGGGTTGTCTAAATGTTGGATTTATATGAAATTAATAGATGTCCAAAACACTTTTGGACCTATACACCAATCAATAATGCAAGGGCAACACACTGATGAATAAGGAAAGGGCACAATCCGTATTAGTCTATTGAAGATATTAATGTATTTTGTAATTGTAGTAAATAAATACATTAGGAAATTAATTAGAGGATTTGAATATTATAAATATATATTCAAAATGACAATATAATAAAATTATCATTACAACATTTACTCATTGTTAAGGAATTACATTGTATCCCATAATAGATACATACAGAACATTACAACATTTAGTCATCACTATTAAATCAAACAATGGCAATGGAGATTAATAATATAAAAAAATGTAATTTTTATACAATGAAGAAATTAAAATGGGTGAACATCAATGATGATGTCATGCACTCAAAAATTAGACATAGTATTAAAATATTGTTTTGTAGGCACCTAGTGATGCAGAAAAAGTGGCCAAAACTTTTGATCTATAGCTCTGTTTGAGCCCATATTCATACCAAAATGACTATCCTGAAAATTTCAATGCATTGAAAATGTGACCTATCCAGTTATGGATGTTTTTTTGACATTTTTGTGAGGCCATATGTGACCATCTAAGGGTTTAAAATGATGGTTTTATTATTTTTAAGAGTTTGAAATTTTGCATGTTAACTCTAATTTTGATTTGGGGATTATTATAGCTTAGTTTTTAATTATTTGAATCATTCAATACAAATCAATACAAGTTATTATTTCATGATATTTTCATATTATTATTCTTTTGTCTTGATAGTATTTAGGTTCATTATTTGGTATTAGAGCATGTTCGAATCTTGGATGTGTAAGAGATATTGAGAGGATAAAGAGAATTCACTCAAATGATCAATACTATATAGTAGATACAGAGGTAAGTATAAAAATTAACTAAGATTGTTGTGAATAAAAGACAAAGAAGAGAAAAGGATGATGTAGAGGATTTTAGAGATCATGAAGATGAAATTATGCAAGAGTAGGAGCAACATGAATAACCATCATCAATGAAAGAGAAGATGGTTAGAGATTTAGAAAGAAATAATGAAGGAATCAAGGTTGACATTACAAATTATAGAAGAAGTTTAAAACTAAAGGATTTGATAGATTGGATAAACAACATGGAGAAGTTTTTCAAATGGAGAATTATGAGAGAAGATAAGAAAGTAAATTTTGCATGCATGAAATTTAAGGTTCATGCAATGATTTGGTAGGATCACCAATATAAAGAAAGATAGAGAAAAGGTAAAGAAAAGATCAACATGTGGAAAAATATGTAAAAATATATGAGGGGGAATTTTTTTCTTATGGAATATGCCCAAACCCTATACAAAATATTCCAAAATTTGAGGTAGAAGGATTATAGTATATAAAAATATATAGATGAGTTTTACAAGCTTTCCATAGGAGTGAATCATGACAAAATATAAGCACATATGGCCAAAAGGCATGTAAATGTTTTGAATTTTTCTATTCAATATGAGTTAAGCATGCATATAATACTTTTCCTGGAAGAAGATTATCAGTTAGGTTTCAAGGTAGAATAAAAACAATGTAGACAAAATTTTAGAATAACATCTATTGGGAGAAGAAGAGGAAAATATCCTACAATAAGGGGTCAAGGTAGATTTGATACAAATATAGGTGGGTATAACACCACTAGAGGATAATTATCACATGGTATAAATAAACAAGAATATAATAGATAATGGTTTCAATACTAGCAAAGAGGAAGAGGATTTTAGAGAGGATGAAGTTATGGTGGTGGTAGAGGATGGTTTACAAATCAACATAGGTCTTATGTTTGCTACTGATGTGGAGAAGAAGTTCATTTAATGTTTGAGTGTCGACACTACCAAGATCAAGAAAGCAGGAAAGAGGATTGTCTAAGAGTGAATTTAATTAAAGCTGAAACAAAAGAGCAAAATACTAAAGTTGTAATAGTAGATATTGGAGAAAATCTCATGATGAGAATAATAATGATTTCTCCAAGGAAGGAACATGTGTAAAATAAATACGGTGATGATGATTGGATGCAAATAAATATATTTAGAATAACATGTACTTCAAGAGGTAAGATATGCCAAGTAATTATAGATGATGGTGATTGTAAAAATATGGTTTTTAAGGACATGATTGAGAAATTAGGTTTGTAGTGTGAAAAATGTCCTAATCCTTATTAGATTTCATATTTTAAGAAAGGGAATGAAGTTACAGTAGATAAAAGGTGCTTAATAAAGTTTATTATAGGTAAAACTTCTAAAGATGAAATATGGTATGATGTTATACCAATGGATTCATGCCATGTGTTATTAGAAAAGCCATGGTTGTTTGAGAGAAAAGTAATTCATGATGAAGCAAAGAAAATGTATAGTTTTTAGAAAGGTGGTTTTGTTACCTCTTAAAGAAGGGAATGATGAAATCATTCTTACTATAAAATAATTTATCAAATACATGAAGATGATAGGTTACTGTTATGCATTAGTAGAGTATAAAAAAGACATATAAGTGCTGAAAGTAATAGTAGAATTAGGAGTAGTGTTGAAATAATATGTACATGTTATCCATAATGAGTTACCATATGGTTTACCTCCAAAGAGATATATTTAGCATCATATTAATTTTAATCCAAGATTAGCACTACCCAATCAAGCAGGTTATAGGATGAGTCCAATAAAACATGTAGAATTCAATAAATAAGTTATTGAATTGGTGAGGAAGGGTTTAGTAAGTGAGAGCATCAGTCCATATGTAACACCAACATTTTCAACTCCAAATAAAGATGGATGTTGGAGGATGTGTGTGGATAGTAGGCAATCAATAAAAATTCAATAAAGTACAAATTTCCTATACCTCATTTAAATGATATGATAGATGTTCTTATAGGAGAAAAATATTTTACCAAGATTGATCTAAGGAGTGGATACTATCAGATTTAGATTCATGAAGGAGATGAACGGGAAACAACATTCAATACTAGAGATGTTTAATATGAGTGGATTTGGATGATGGTAAGTTTGTGGTGGTTTATTTTGATGATATTTTAAGATTCATTAAGACTAAAAAAAATAACTTACGATACTTGGGAATGGTATTAGAATTATTAAGAAAAGATAAGCTTTATGAAAATTTAAAGAAGTAATAGTATCAAAATATTATTCTCTAGACACCTCAATAACGATGTCATGGACTCCAAAATCTGACACAGTATAAAAATATTATTTTGATGTCACCTCAATAATGATGTATTGAATACCAAAATTAGACATAATATCAAAATATTATTCTACAAGCACCTCAATAATTTTTTCATGTAATCATAAATTTGACATCGTATCAAAATATTGTTTTATAGGCATGTCTTATAAATTAGGGATGCCCAACACATCCATACTCATTTCCATTATTTCATCTTGTCGCTTTCGTGATGATACTTATTAAAAATATTCATTTTCATAATAGATATGAGTATCCTAAAATAACCTATATAATAAAGTGGTGTCCTCATTTAGATTACTATAAATAACTCTAGGAAATCCCTCTCCCCTTTCATCTCTGTAACAACATCTTGTGAATCAATTTCCATTGACACACCTCTTTCATTGCATAAATACAAACATAAGAGAATCTCATATATTAAGGAAAGGTATCCAAGTAAGCCACAAGTATTTATTGTTGATATCAAGAAATTTTTCCCACTAGACATTGTTATAGTCAAATGGACCCTCGCTAGGCTTCTGTAGTGTGAGATGCATAATTTTGTTGTAAAAATACAAAAAACATGTACATAGAGGATGGGTTGTTTGACTGTTGGATATATATTAATTTCATAGATGTTCAAAATGGTTTTGGCCCTGTATGCTAATCAATAACTCAAGGGTAGCACACTAATGAATATGGAAAGGGAACCAACCGTATTAGGCTATTCAAGATATTAAAGTATTTTGAAATTGTTGTAAATAAATACATTAGGAACTTCATTAGTGGAATCAAATATTGTAAATATAGATGCACAATGGTAATAGAAAAAAAATATGATTACAACAAATACTCATTGCTACAAAATTATTTTTTATCTCCTGATAGTTATAAACATAAGATTACAACATGTAGTCATCACTCCAAAGGACATAACAATCAAAATAACATTCAAACAAAATATAGACATCATTTCATAGTCAAAACAAAGTTTGATGCATTTTTATTACAATATAACATATATCCTAAAATAATTTTTTTGACATCCAATCAACTTTACATCACAACACCAAAGATAATGAATATTAGTAATATAGAAATAAATGTGAATGGTATACAATGAATAAATAAAAAAGGGTGAACATTAGTGATGATGTTATGCACTCCAAAATTATAAAAAGTATCAAAATAATGTCCTATAGAAACATCGGTGATGATGTTGTGCACTCTAAAATATGACTTAGTATCAAAATATTATTCTATATACACCTTAGTGATGATGTCATGCACTCCAAAACTAGACACATTATTCTATATACACCTTAGTGATGATGTTGTACATGCCTAAATCAGACACAGTATCAAATTATTAGTTTGCATACACCTCAAGGATGATGTCATGCACTACAATATAAAAAATAGTATCAAAATTTTTTTTATAAATATATTCTAAATTAGGCATTCCCAATGGCTCCATACTCATTTGCCTTATTTTATTTTGTTCCTCCCATGATGTTCCTTATTCAAAAGATTTATTTTCATAACGGATGTGCATATCATGAAAAATGCCAAATAAGAAAGTGTTGTCTTCATGTAGTTTACTAAAAATTCCTCTAGAAACATCCTTCTCTCTTTTATCTCCACAACAATAATCTTGTGAATGAACCTCCATGGACACACCTCTTTCAACATCTAAATATGATGTAGAAAAAGAGGTCGAACTTCCATAGGTGATAACCTTTGATCCGTAGCTCCATTTGAGCTCATCTTCATGTGAAAATTACTATCTAGAAAATTTCAATACATCCATAACCCTCCCTTATGCTTATGGTACATTTTATATATATTTTAGAGGCTATATGTGGCCATCTAAGGTTCTGAAATTGTAGTTTAATTTTATTTTTGAGTATTTTTTAAATTTACAAATTGTCTATTTTTGTAACTAGACTTGAACACTAGTTAAAATTCAACTAATAGGTTAATTTTAGTGTTAATTTTATTTGTGGATATTCTTAGAGATATGCATATTTGAATACAAAAATTACTAAAAATAACAACTGCTAAAAATTACAAGTCAAGTTTTATTTATTTTTAGAGTTCTAAATTTTACATGTCAACTCCAATTCCAAGTTGAGGCTTATTTATGCATGGTTTATAATTATTTGAATCATTTAATATGAATAAAAATTGGTTATTGTATATAATTTTATTTATTGGATCCTTAGTTGTCTTCATAGTATTCAGGTTCATTATTTGGTTTCAGAACAAGTTCGAATCTTGGACATGTAAGATATGTTGATAATATGAGGAAGAAACACTTATATAAACAATATTATGTAAGAGATGCAGAGGTAAGTATAATAATTAACCAATATTATTGTGAATCAAAGATAAAAGAGAGTATCATATGATGTCAAGTATGACATAGATCATGAAGAACAAATTCCACAAGAGGAGAAATAAGAACAACTACCATCAATGGAATATAAGAATGTTAGATATTTAAAAAGAAGGAACATAGGAATCAAGGTTGATGTTCCATACTATGGTGAATGTTTAAAACTAGAAGAGTTGATAGATTGGATGACTAGTATGGACAAGTTATTTAGATTGATAGCTATGAGAGAAGATAAGAAGGTAAAGTTTTCATGCATGAAATTGAAGGGTCATGTAATGATTTGGTGGGATCACCAATATAAAAAAATATAGGGAAAAGGTAAAGAGAACATCAACTCATTGAAAAATAAGGAGAAGTTGAGGAATAAATTTTTTCTTGTGCATTATACACAAACCCTATATATAAGATCTCAGAATTTAAGTCAAAAGGATCATAATATATAAGAGTATTTAAATGAGTTTTACAAGCTTTCTATATGTTTGGAGCACGATGAAACAAAATAATAGATGGATGCAAGAAATGAAAATATTTTAAAGTTTTCTATTCAAGATTAATTAAGCATGCATAGAATATTTTGTAAGAAAGAAGCTTATCAATAAGATTTTAAGGCAAAAGAAAAATAAAATAGACATAATTTCATAAGAACATCTATTGGGCCAAGAAGAGGACAATCCCCTCCAATAAGTGGAAGAGATGGATTTAATACCACTAGAACATAATCATTGTGTAGTGTAGAAAGATAAGGTAATATATAAGGGTTTAAATACTAGCAAAGAGGAAGAGGATTTAAGAGAGGATGAAGCTATGGTGGTGGTAAAGAATGGTTTTCAAATCAATGTAGGTATTATCTTTATTACAAATGTGGAGAAGAAGGACGTAGAGCATTCGAGTGTCCAAACTACAAATATCAATAAAGGAGGAAAGAAGATTTCCTGAGGGTGAATTTCATTGAAGTTGAAATACAAAAGCAAAATACTAAAGTTATAGCTATGGACATTGGATAAAATATCATGATGATAAGAACAATGATTACTCCAAGGAAATAACATGTGAAGAATAAATAAGGGGGTGGTGCATGGATACAAATAAATATATTTCAAATAAGGTGTACTTCAGGAGGTAAGATATTCAAAGTAATTATAGATTGTGGTAGTTTTACAAATATGGTTTTAAAAGACATGATTGAAAAATGAGGTTTGTAGTGTGAAAAATGTCTTAATCCTTATTAGATTTCATGGTTGAAGAAAGGGAATGAAATTATAGTACATAAAATGTGCTTAATCAATTTTTATATAGGTAAAACTTAAAAGGGTGAAATATGGTGTGATGTTATACCAATGGATGCATACCATGCGTTATTAAGAAGGCTATGAAAATTTGGTAGAAAAGTCATTCATGATCGAGTAAATAATATGTATAGTTTATATAAAGGTTGTATGAAGGTAGTTATGTTACCCGTTAAAGAAGAAGAGTTGGCCGAAAGCATGCTGACTGCAAAATAATTTATCAAAGATATGAAGATGAATCAATAGTGGTACAAATACCAAAAAAGTAGTAGCACTATCAAAAGAATATGCATATGTTATCCCTGATGAGTTACTAGATGGTTTGGAATGAAAGTGGGATATTCAACATCATATTTATTTAAGTATAGGATCAACTTTACCCAATTAAATATCTTATAGGATGAGTCTAATAGAACATGCAGATTTAAACAAGTTATTGAATTGGTGAGGAAGGGTATAGTAAAGGATAGCATGAGTACTTGTGAAACACCAATGTTGCTAACTCTAAATAAATATGGAGGGTGTATAATGTGTGTGGATAGTAGATCAGTCAATAAAATTAAAATAAATTACAAGTTTCCTATACCTTGTTTAGATGATATGATGTATGTTATTAAAGGTGAAAAACATTTTACCAAGATTTAAATAAGGAGTTGATACTATTAGATTCATATTTTTGAAGGATATTAATGGAAAAAAACATTTAATACTAGATATGGTTTGTATGAGTGGATGGTGATGCAATTCGGATTGTCTAATTGACCTAGCATATTTATGAGGGTGATAAACATAGTGCTACAAGCATTCAATGGTAAGTTTGTGGTGATTTATTTTGATGATATATTAATATTAATTACAAGTAAATAAGGTCACTTATATAATTTGAGAATAGTATTATAACTGTTAAGAAAAGGTAAGATCTATGCAAATTTAAACAAGTGCATGTTTATGCAAAATAGTTTGGTATTCTTAAGATTTATATTTAAGTAGATGATGTAAGATGGATGAATAAAAAGTAAAGGCAATTTTTAATTGGTATATCCTAAAGAGCATCATATAAGTAAGAATTTACAAAATTTTAACATCTTTTTACAAAAAAAAATTATTAATAATTTTAGTAGTCTTGTTGCACTAACAACAAATTGAATGAGAGAAAAATAATATGCATGTATAAAGGCAAAAATAGAAAGTTTTGAGTTGTTGAAGCAGAAATTTATAGAAAAAGATTAGTTTAGAATTACCATATATTAACAAAGTGTTTGAGGTTTATTTTGATTCTTTGTTTGTGGGAATTGGCATTGTGTTGAGTAAGGAAGGGAAGCCAATAGTATATTTTAGTGAGAAATTTATTGATCTAAGAACAAAGTATTCTAAGTATGATGTTGAATTTTATGACATTATACAAAAATTAAGACATTGGATGAAATAATTGGTGAATAAGGAGTTTATCCTATTTACTTATCATGAGGCTTTGAAGTGTGTGAACACTCAAAATAATTTAAACAGTAGGCATGTAAAGTGGGTGTCTCTATTGTAGGGTTATACTTTTGTATTGAAGCATAAATCAATAAATTAGAATCAGGTAGTTAATGTTTTGATCAAGTGAGTGTTTATCATTTTTACTATTATTTAGGTTTGGCATTGATGTTGTCATTGATGTAAAAGGTTCTTGAGAAAGGTGCTTATGAGATCATTAAAGAATGTAGATATGAGAGAGAATATTGATCAGTGTTGCATTGATTTTGAGAGTGTAAGAAATGATTAATATATGTTATTATGACTAAATAAGTGATTTTAAGGTCAGTATAGAAGGTCATTGTTGTCAAAGTTCTCAAGTACTTGAGCCTGGTAAATGTTTTGAGAAGGTATGTGAATAGGATGCCTAGTCTTGTGAATGAAGAGTCATGATGGATTGATGAGATGAATGCACACATGAATGAAAAGTTGTATGAGGTTATTTTATAATTTATATGAGGTATTTCATCACTCATGTGAGTCTTAGGGTGATCCTATAAGGGTAGGACCTATAGTTCAAGTCTATAACTAAAGAAAGAACAAAGAACAAAGTATTCTACGTATGATGTTGAATTTTATGACATTATACAAAAATTAAGACATTGGAGGAAATAATTGGTGAATAATGAGTTTATCCTATTTACTTATCATGAGGATTTGAAGTGTGTGAACACTCAAAATAATTTAAATAGTAGGCATGTAAAGTAGGTGTCTCTATTATAGGGTTATACTTTTGTATTGAAGCATAAATCAATAAAATAGAATTAGGTAGTTGAAGTTTTGATCAAGTGAGTGTTGATAATTGTTAATATTATTTAGGTTTGGAATTGATGTTGTCATTGATGTAAAAGGTTCTTGAGAAAGGTGCTTATGAGATCATTAAAGAATGTAGATATAAGAGAGAATATTGATCAGTGTTGCAGTGATTTTGAGAGTGTAAGACATGATTAGTATATGTTATTATGACTACATAAGTGATGTTAAGGTCAGTATAGAAGGTCATTGTTGTCAAAGTTCTCAAGTACTTGAGCCTGGTAAATGTCTTGAGAAGTTATGTGAATAGGATGCCTAGTCTTGTGAATGAAGAGTCATGATGGATTGATGAGATGAATGTACACAAAAATGAGAAGTTGTATGAGGTTATTTTATTATATATATGAGGTATTTCATCACTCATGTGAGCCTCAGGGTGATCCTATAAGGGTAGGACCTATAGTTCAAGTCTGTAACTAAACCTCTTCTAAACTATACTTAGCCTAATAAGGCATCATGATTTATTGTCAAGGCATATGAAGGATGTATCAAAATTTCTAATCATGTATTATGTTTTTTGAGTATGAAAGAGTGGTGGATAGAACATGTGAAGAGGCATGAAGGTTAGTTTCAAGGCCTAATGTGATTTGCAGGTCAAGGTCTGAACAAGCAAAGAGAGAGAGTGTGGCTTAATAAGGAGTTATGATAAGATTTATATACATATAAGATCATATATGCATTTTTAGAGGTAATTTATGTTGTTTTATGTTTTATCATGAATTTTTAGGTCAAATTTGGAAGGATAAGGCATGAAAATGTGTTCTAAGATCTCTCAAGTGCATAAAATGAAGGGTTCTCTACTCGATAAGGTTTTTCTTGTGTTCATTAGATCACAAAATCTTTTTATGGTAACATAATATATTCATGGTATAATGGGAATGGTCCTAGATAAAATTTATAGGTATTAGTTTCTAGATTAAGGAGCTATGCTTTATGAATGATCGTTAGGAGTGGAAACAAGTTTAAACCCTTCTAGAACCCTAATAGTGACATGATGTTAAAGATATAGTTTGAAATAACCCATAATGGTATCATATTATTATATAAACTATTTTATCTTGTATTAATCTCTCCCAGTCATCTCTAGGTGTGATTAAGTTATCAAGTGTGTGAGTAGATCCTACAAGAAAGTACTAGTTTCTTAGAGATTTGTTATAGCATTCAAAGTTGATAGGGTAAAAGTATGAAAATAATTATATGGATAAGGTTGATAATTTTATTTTATGTCCATGGTGGTTTATTTATACTTTATATCACTAAGATATGCTAAACCCACCGTCCATGTTAGCCAGTTGCTAACAGGCCTAATGGTGGAAATAGTGAAAAACCTAGGCAATAGTAAAAAAGATGATTCAAAATGTGTTGTCATGAAATAGGGATGAATCCAAGTGCATGGAGATATTTGTAAAGGATTTTAAATAATTTTAAATCTTTTTATAAGTTTTTTAGGTTAGTGATTATAGTGAAAAATTTGCTCACAAGTTGACTTGTCTCGTTCAGATGAGATAGTGAGATATAAGGTTATGAGATTGGTCTGCAATACCAATATTTCTATTTGACCATATTATATTTATATTTTATAATGGTATAAATATCTCATAATATCATCCACATGTATTATGTTTCTATTTAAGTGGTCATACATGTGTTGAAGATCATTATCACCATGACTGGTCTTTCAGGACAATTAGAAGTTTTGTATGTGCAAGTTACAGGAGTGTTTTTGAGTCCTTTTGCCCTATGTAATGAATTATAATGATATTAATGAATTTTTTTAGGTATTTAGGTTATATTTATATTTTTTATTTTCATTATTGTATGGTCAAAAATTATGTTATCCTCAGTTGTTCAAGATAGACTTTTCTATATGTGTGGGGGCCTAATGTAAATAATACTAATAATGTGCTTCAAGTGGTGATTGGAGCTAAACAACATCATAGAACTAAGTTGATATTATTATGGGTCTATTTTAGTGTCATATGAATTTTTTCCTCTCATGTTTGGATTTTTTAATTATTATAAATAGATCAAAGGGTAATGTGTGCTAATGAAGGCCTAATTGAATTAGGTCTCCTCAAGGCCTAAAAAGAGGTTTTGGTCTTTTATGTTATTGAAAAACTATGTTAATGATTTATTTATTTGTGAAACATTTTTAAAAACATATTTTAGTTTGATTCAAGTGTGTAAGTGTATATGTCTTACCTAGAGTTGTATGAGCAAGAGGTTAGTATAAGAACAAAGCCTAATAGGCCTAATTGTCTAGTTAGAGAATGAGTGACTGAAAGTGAAAGATATATCACTTTGAAGATCTAAAGGAGTTATTTTAGTCCATAATAAGGGTGTATAGAAACTATCATGAAAATTTAATATGGGTACTATAGATGAATATCAAGTTCATATGACCTAATCTATCTTGAAGATACCTAGATGAGTGAAGAAGCCTAGAAGGTAGTTTGAGAGGGATGGAAGAGAGAGAAGAATTAAATAAGTTCATCATAATGTATTGTATGAACAACAAGGTTTTATGAAGGTGACCAAAGTTTTTAGGTGGCTGCATTGGTATTGATTCATCTATGATATTAGTGCCTCCTTGAAAGTTAGTGGTTATTAAATCCTAGTTGGGTTGGTGTTTAGCTAGATGGGGTTGGTGCTCCATATGGAGTTGGTGTTTAACTAAATTATGATATTTTGGCTTATATGTCTATATTCCATTTACAAGTATCAGTGTGTTTTCTTCCCTTTGATTTTTTCCCACTCATATACATGTTTTCTTATGTTATGCTCATGTGAATGACTCGTTATGCATTGTTATATCTTTATATTGCTTTGATGATTCAAGGTATGTTAAAGTACATGTGAAAAATTAAATATTAAGATACTAATTCACCCCTGCTTTCTTAGTCATTATGTTTCCAAAAATTGGTATCATATCCTAGTATTTTAATACAATTCTAATAGCTTGAAGTGATCCTAAGAATCATAATATTTCTTGTGATCAAAATGAAGAAGACATCATGTATGATGAGTAACTATAACATGATAGTGAAGAAGGAGAAGCTGAATTAGACCTTGAAATTGAGATCATAAGTGTCATTGATGATTTGAAGCATCAAAATAAGACTATCAAATATCTCAAGAGTGAGTTAGAAGGTGTCAACACAAGGTTTAGGTTAAAGGAAGTTGAGTATGACTAGTTGAAGATAGAGTTATATTCCTTGAAGGTTGATCATTATCAACTCATAGACAAAATGAGCAAGTTTGAGAGATATCATGATAACTCATAACAACTCAAGAGTACCAAAATGAAAACACCAATTAGGTATCCCAATGTAATAAATTATAAGTCATCATGGGACCATGATAAAAGTTGTAATAAGTCAAGAGGTAAGCATCAAAATGTTGTTTGTTACATCTGTCATAATATAGGACACACTTCAATATTCTTCTCTAATACAATTATAAGGACCTTTAGATTCAACAAGACATATGAATCTCATAGAATTCATGAGAAGAATCAAACATTGGTATGGAATCCAAATCAAGTTATGACTAATAATATTGAGCTCAAGAGTTAAGATGCACAATTTGCCAAGGAGGAACAGAAGACTATAGAGGATTTTATGCTAGCTCAGACTGCCTTTCACATTCAATATGAAGGCATGAAATGGTATATTCTCAATCCACATGATATCAGACAAAAATAATTTCATCTCATTGAAGAAAAATGATACAATAATAATGAGGTTTGGAGATAACAAAACTATTAATATAGTTGGTAGGGGTATCCTAAGTTTTGATAATGGGAAGGCCAATACACAAAATGTGTTGTATGTGAAATTTTTGAAACATAACCTGCTTAGTGTAATTCAAATTTGAAATCAAGGATACAAACTAACCTTTCATCACAAAGGGTATGAATAAGGAGTGCCAAATCAATAAGGCTAATTGTCAATGCTAAGAGGATTAAAAACAATCTATATGTCTTGAATGAGATCAAGAAAGAGAGATGATTTATGAGTAATATGGATGAAATTTGGCTATGGCATAGAAGGTTAGGTCACCTAAAATTTGAAAATTTGTTCAATATAAATGCTAAAAATTCTATGAATAACATGCCTAAGATCACCAAACCTACAAACATATTTTTCAAGGCTTGTCAACATGTTAATCAGACTAGAAGAAGGTTCAAGTCCAAGGAGTAATCTATCACAATACCCTTGGATTTAATACACACTAATCTCTATGGGCCTATAATACCTCAAATTATTAAAGGAGATATCTACTTCATGTTATTTATAGATGACTACACAAGAATGACTTGGGTTACATTCTAAGGAAATGTCAGAAGTTCTTGACAAGTTCAAGGCATTCAAGGTTCTTGTTGAGAATTAAAATAATGGGAAGTTCAAGTGCCTAAGATATGATAGAGGAGGATTTTTGTGGTATAATGAGTTTGATGAATTCTATGAGATTCATGTAATAATGAGATAGTTCTCAACGATTGGGACACCTTAACAGAATGAGGTAGTGGAAAGAAAAAATATGATAGTTCAAGAGATAGATAGAACTATGCTAAATGAGTTTGTAATATATAATGGATATTAGAGAGAGGTAGTATATATTTTTAATAGATAATAGATAAGCAATAATGGCCCTAATACTCCTTATGAAATATGGAAGGATAGACCTGCTAATGTGGAACACTTTAGAGTGTTTAGTAGAAAATGTTTCATCAAAAGAGATGATGAAGACTTATGAAAGTTTGATTCAAGATCTGATGATGATATATATTCTTAGGATACTCATCAATGATCTTAGCCTATAGATTTTATAACAACATATTATAGAATATATTGGAAAGCACCTATGTGAAGACTGATGAGACAAAGAAATCAAACTCACAGTCAAAGGATACTTTTGAGAATCTATATTTCAAGAATGAATAATAAACTATAGAGGTTGATGATGAACAATAAGTTTAGGAGAGATATGACTCAAAAGGTTCATCAAGATAGATTCAAAGAGATCACCATGAATCTTAAATCATTGGTAAAAATAATGCAGGTCTACAAATAAAGAGAAGACTAGTAAGTAATCGAAATCAAGAGAATGTTTGTTATTTAAGATTAAACCTAATAATATTATATAAGTAAGAAAAAACAAATTCATGATAGATGCTATGAATGAGGAGTTAGACCAAATATAGAAGAATGAGACTTGGTGATTAGTTCCTTGGCCTAAAGATAAGAATGTCATAGGCACAAAGTGGGTGTCTAGAAACAAGATGAATGAATATTGAGAAATCACTAGGAACAAGGCTAGATTGATATTCAAAGGATATGCACAAGTTGAAAGGGTAGACTTTGAGGAGACCTTTTCACCAATAGCATGATTTGAGACCATTAGATTATTTATAGCATATGCAAGATTCAAAAGGTTCAAGATATATTAGATGGATGTCAAATCTACCTTTTTGAATGGGAATTTGGAAGAGGAAGTGTACATTAAGCAATTTGAGGGGTTCTCACTATTAGATGACAAGGAATATGTTTGTAGATTAAAAAAGGATATCTATGGTCTAAATAAAATTACTAGAGCTTGGTATGATAGGTTAGACAGGTATCTGTTGGATCAAGAATTCAAAAGAGGAGTTACAAATAGTAATCTATATATAAAGATATAAGATGACCATTAGTTGATATTAGTTGTCTATGTGTATGACATCATCTTTGGTGGAAACAATGAGAACATGACCAAGGAATTTTTAGAGGTGATGAATAAATATTTTGAGATGTCCATGTTAGTATAACTATCATTATTTTTTGGGTTTTAAATCACTCAATCTAAAAAAAGTATATTCATTTCACAAGCCAAGTAAATAAGAGAGATGATGAAGGAGTTTGAGATGGAAGATTGTAAGGCAGTCAGTACACCCATGATCATAATGTGTAAGTTGAGCAAGAATATGAGTTTCCAAATGTCAATTAGATATCATATAGGCTAATGATTGGAATTTTGTTATACACCACTACCTATAAACTTGAAATCATGCAAGTAGTAGGTCTTGTGGGAAGGTTTCAAGTAGATCCAAAGGAGAACCATCTATAATCATTCAAATGGATACTCAGGTATCTTAAGGGGACTATGGAGTATGGGTTGTGGTATCCAAGAATAAAGGAGGTTAATTTTATAGCCTATACAGATACAGATTGGGAAGGAAGTCTAGATGATAGGAAGAGTCCCGGTGAAGGAGATTTCTTCTTAGGTGGGTGGCTAGTTTCATGGATAAGCAAAAATCAACCATTAGTATCATTATCCACATGTGAGGTTGAGTACATTACAACAACTTCATATTAAAATTAGGTACTATGGATGAGATAGAACATAAAATACTATAGGATGGAATATGATTGTCCTAGTCCTATCTATTATGACAATACAAGTGTTATAAGTGTCTTAAAGAACCTTATCATGCACTCAAGGACTAAGCACATTTCCATTAGGTATAATTTTATAAGAGAGTAGGTAAGTGAAAAAGTGTCAAATTTGAGTATGTTTCTACACATGATCAGATTGTATACATCTTGACCAAACCACTTCCAAAGGTAACATTTGAACACCTAAGAAAGGAATTGGATGTAATTATTTCCCCTAAAAATCATTTAAGAAGTCAAGTACTTAGGGGGATCTAATCATGTTAATTATCTCCAAGAATAGTTGAGTTGTTCCAAGAAGTTATGCATGGAGATAGGGGGAACATGTTTGTATTATGTCTCATAAACTCATAGTCCTATGTGTTGATTATTTTAGTTCAAAGAAGTGTGATCCAAGGAGTTGTAGACATCACTTTGTCATTTATGTTAAAGGGGGAAAAAGACCAGAATGGGGAGATAAGAATGATTAATATGTAGTGTTTTTTTTCCATAAATGACAAAGGGGGAGAGTATTAAGCATTTTTTCTATTTTTGAAGTTGTTCATTGATGTTATCATTGATGTCAAAGATTCTTGAGAAAGTTGATCATAAGGTCATCGAAGAGTGTAACTAAGAGAGGGAATATTGATCAGTGTTGATGTGATTTTGAGAGTATAAGACATGATTGGTATAATGTTACTATTAATTTATGAGTGATTTTAAGGTCATCATTAAGGGTCCTTATTTTCAAAGTTGTGAAGTGATTGAGCCTAGTAAGCGTCTTGAGAAGGTATGTGCATAAGATGTATAATCTTATGCATGAAGGGAAATGATGGATTGATGAGATGAATGAAGACAAGCATGATAATTTGTATGAGGTGGTTTGATCATTTATATGATCCATTAGACCACTCATGTTAGTCTTAAGGTGAGCCTATAGGGGTAGGACATATAGGTCAAGTCTACAACTAGACCTCTTCTAGAACCTACTTGGCCTAATGAACCGTGATGATCTATCATCAAGGAATATGAAGGATATATGGCACTATTTAATAATTTATTAGGTTGATTGAGTATGTGAGAGTGGTGGAGAGCACATGGAAAGAGGCATAAATGTCAGTTTCAAGGCCTAATGTGATTTTTATGTCCAAGTCTAAGAAAGCAAAAGAGAGAGTGTGAACTAATGAGGGATCATGATTAGATTTAAAGGTGTATAATATCATATCATAATTTTTAGAGGTAATTTATGTTTTTTCAAGTTTTTTCATGAATTTTTAGGTCAAATTTTGAAGGATAACAAATGAAAATATGTTCTAAGGTCTCTCAAGTGTAAAAGATATGTTCTATGGTACTCTATATGAGAAAGTTTTTCTTGTGCTCAATATCTTGTCAAAAATATACATGGAAACCTAATATATTCATGGTATAAGGGTGAGGGTCCTAGTTCAAAATTCTAGGGATTACTTTTTGGATTAAGGGGCTATGCTTTATGAATGATCGTTATGAATGGAAATAGGTTTAAATGCTCCTAGAACCCTAATAGTGACCTCATGTTAAATATATAGTTCAAAAAAGCCCTTAATGGTATCAAATTAATATAAAAACTATTTTATCTTGTATTAAACTCTCCCAAGTACCTCAAGTTTGATTGAATTGTCAGGTGTGTGAATATATCCTATAGGAAAGTGCTAATTTTTTAGAGATTTGTTGTAGCAGTTAGAGTTGACTAAGTCAAAGTATGAAAATCATTGGATGGATAAGGTTGAGACTTTTATTTTATTTAAATTTTGGTTTTTGAATATGTTCTATCCCTCAGGTATGCTAAACTATTCATCCAAGTTAGCCAGTCACTAATAGGCCTAATGGTGGAAACAGCAAAAAACCTAGGCAACAATGAGAATATGATTAGGAATGTGTTATCATAAAATAGGGATGAATAAAATTACATGTATAAATTTTTAAATAATTTTAATACATTTTCATGGTTTTTATAAGTTTTTTAGGTCAATGATTATAGTGAAAACGTTGCTCACAAGTTAACCTGTCTAGTTTAGATGAGATAATGAGATATAAGGTTATGAGATTGGTCTGCAAGACCAATATTTTCATTTAAACATATTATATTTTTATCTAATAATGTTATAATTAACTCATAATATCATACACATGCATCAAGAGTCTTTGTAAGTGGTCATACAAGTGTTAAAGGCCATTATCACCATGACTAGTCTTTAAGGAAAACTAGCAATTATGAGTGAGTAAGTTGCAGGAGTGTTTTTGAGTCCTTTTACCTTGTGTAATGAATTATAATGATATTGATGAAATTTTTTATTTATTGGATCTTATATTAATATTTTTTATTGTCATTATTATTTGGCCAAACATTTTTTTATCTTTAGCTATTGAAGATAAACCTTTCTGTATGAGTGGAGGCCTAATGTAAACAGTACTAATGGTGTGCTTCAAGTTGTGATTGGATATAAAAGGTGTCATGGAAATAATATGAGATTATTATGGGTTTAATTTTTTTAATATTAATTTTTTTTATCATGTGTGGAGTTTGGAATCCTTCTAAGGAGATCAAAGGGTAATGGGTGCTAATGAAGGCCTAATTGAATTAGGTCTTCTTAAGGCCTAAAAAGATGTTTTAGTCTTTTATGTTATGGATGACCTATGTTAATGATTTATTCATCTATTAAATGTGTTTTAAAACCTATTTTAAGGTTTATTTAAGTGTGAAATTTTATATGGCTGACCAAGAGGTGTACGATCAAGAGCCTAGTTTAAGAACAAGGCCTAATAGGCCTAATAGTCTAATTAGAGGACTAGTGAGTGAAAGCAAAGGTTATAAAAGTTTTAAGAGATAAAGGAGGTATTTTATACCATAATAAGGGTGAAAATAAACTATGACTAAGATATGATATGGGTACTATATATGAATATCAAGGTCATATGACCTAACTTATCTTGAAAATATCCAAATAAGCGAAGAAGCCTAGAAGGTAGTTTGAGAGGGATAGGAAAGACAGAATAAATGAAGAAGGTGATCATCATATCTTGTATTATAAACAAGGTGATATAAATTTGATTGAATATTTTTGGTATCTGAGTTGTTGCTAAGTCATCTAGGGGGTTTGTACCTACTTGCAAGTTGGTGATTGCTAAAACCTAGCTAGGTTAGTGCTTAGCTAATTGGGGTTGGTGATCCATGTGGAGTTAGTGATTCACTAAATTTTTATATTTCATATTATAGGTATATATTCCATTTATAGGTATCAATGATATTTATTCCCTTTGAGGGTCTCCCAATCATATGTGTGCTTTCTTATGTTATGCTCATGTGAATGACTCTTTACACATTGATATATCTTTGTAATGCTTTGATGGTTCAAGGAATGTTAAAGTACATGTGAAATAAAGGTTTTAAGATAACTATTTACCCCCTCCCATATTAATTGTGTTTCCAATAGTTATTGGGGTTAATAAATACTATGGTGAATAAACTAGTTGGATTTAAATTTATTAAAGAAGTGTATGATATTGATCCAAATTTTGGCAAGATAGTTGAGCAATACAAGAATCCATTGAAAAGTGATACAAGTAATGTTTATGAATATTATATTATGTAATATGACTATATATTCAAAGGTAAACACTTATGTAGTTGCATTGGGTCTCTAAGAGACAATATTATAAGAGAATTGCATAGTGGTGGTTTGGCTAGATATTTTGGTAAGACAAAGACAATTTATTTGGTGGAGGATAAGTATTTTTGGAAAAAGATGAAGAGATATGTGATAGTATGTTTCAAGGTGTAGGATATGTCATATGTAAAAAGGACATGCACAAGATACAGGGTTGTATATGCCATTATTAGTTCCAAGAGGACCATGGATAGATTTGAGTATAGATTTTGTGTTGGAATTACCAAATACACAGAGAGGAAATGATTCAATTTTTTTTTATTGTATAAAAGATTTATAATATGGTTAATTTTATTTCATTTAATAAAAATAATGATTCCACTAGAGTTGAAAAACTATTCTTTAAGGATACTGTGAGATTGCATGGTGTTCCAAAAACTATTACATCAGATAGGGACACAAAATTTCTAAGTCATTTTTGGAGGACTTATGGATGAAGATGGGGACTAATCTAAAATTTAGTAGTGAATACCATCCCAAAATATATGGATAGATATAATTTGTAAATAAGAGATTGAGAAATTTATTGAGATGCATAGCTGGAGAGAAGTCCAAGCAATGGGACTTGGATTTAACACAAAATGAGTTTGCATATTATAGTTTAGTGAATAGATCAATAGGAAAATTAATATTTTATATTTTATATGGTAAAAATACTATGAGAGATTATATTTGGTATAATTACTAATTATATAATGATTTAGTGATGATGTAAAACATATACTGCAGTTACAATAATAAGTAAGAATAAAGTGTCATTAAATTAATAAGAATTATAAAGTAGCAAAAGATGTTAGAAGAAGGTAAAAAATATTTGGATGAGGAGATTTAGTGATGGTTTACTTGAGGAAATATATATTTTGAAAGGCACATATAACAAGTTGAAGTAAAATAAAATTGGACCATGCAGAATTGTGAATAAAATCAATGAAAATGCTTATGAGGTGAGTTTACCAAAAAAAATTGATATCTATCCAGTATCTAATGTTCAAAATTTATATTATTTCTCTAAATAAGGTGGTGAAGGTAAAGACTATGAAGAAGTGGTTTGGAATCAATAGGTGTCAAAGAAGAAGAAAGAAAAAGATAGTGAAGGTTCTAGATAAGAAGATAATAAACACAAGAAAAAGAAGTTATGCCAAGTATTCAATATAGTGGAAAGTATTATTAAAGGAATGAAAATTTTGGATTAAAGAATGAGAGCTAAAAAGTATTGATAAGAATAAATGGAACTATTACAATTAGAGCAACTCATAACAACTGATTTATTTCTAACCAGAGGAAAATGATGAAAAAAAGACTCTGAACTTTTGAAGGCCATAACTTTTGATTCGTACATCTATTTGAGATCATATTTGTGTTTGAATGACAGTCTTGAAAATTTTAATTCAAATAAAACATTCCCTTACAATTATGTGATGTTTTTGATATTTTTTAGAGGTCATATGTGTAGATAGGATTACAAAGCAAGTTAGTCAAACCATAGTCCATAAATCATGAAAAATGCATAAAGATCTAACTAACTAAGCCTATCTATTCCTATAGGAATTACAAAAGATATCAAGAAACAAATTAAATAAATAAAACATTATATTACCTTCCTAAATGGATTTAACATACCCATGTGGCTCAAAATCATGTTCTCCTTTGATCAAGCATCCTTGTCTTTGTCAATAAAGGTGGAAAACTCCTCCAATGTCTCAAAAACACCCCATAAAACCTAGGATGATGATTGTAAATCACTAAACTAGCCTATCAATGAAGCTTGAAAACAAAATCAATGATTAAATGCAAAGGATTGTGGAAATAATTTAACATTATAACATTTCAATATTCAAACTTAAAATTTATGTCTATGGTCTCTATATTTATAGATATTTTGAGATTGGTCAAGATTAACCATGACCATCCATCTCAAGATTGAGATGTGTGGCCATGGATAATCCTAATATTTGTAATTAAATCCATAATTATCTTCATTATGACCTTCGAATAAGGGGAATTTAAGAGGCATGGGAGGCATTAACTAGGAATGGGTGACCCATAATCTTGATATTTATGGAATTTATGGCCTAGGGATGTCTTCCCCAAAAATGATGTTACCTGATGATGCAGTTAATAAGAATCAATTTTCAAAAAAAAATATTCAACAATTCTCATGGAAAATCCACTTAATATCTTAATTTTTATTAATTAGCCTTAAAAAAAGTTAATCAACATTTATGTAATTATTTGAAAATTGGCCCTTAACTAATCAAAATAGTCAAAAAGTCATATTACTGGGTCATAATTTGACTAGAGAGGAACTGAAAGGTGATGTTAGATGTGTTGGAGTTGTATGATGTTGCCAACACTAGGTAAAAATGGTATGTGACATGTACCAATGAATTAGAAGAAAAGAGTGATCTAGAGCACTAAATGGTGAATTTGTCATTTTGACTCAAATGATTTGATCAAGGTTAGCTAGCCCATAAAATGCATTGCCCTAGTTAGGGATACTTTCACCTAAATTGGCACTTGTAAGTGAAAAATTTGAACCATTTTATGGATTTTGACCTAAAATGTGCATTTGAATGTGATTCAAGTACCATTGATAATTTAAACATAAATGGTGTTAAGAATTGGATGTCTACATTTTACCCCTATTTGAGAAGGCATGGCGAGACATTCAGGTGAAGCAAAATCTTTTCAAATAAAAGAGTTATCAAGAAGAAATTAGAATAGACCCATGATTCCCCCTCGAGAGGACATACTAAGATGGAAGAAAAGGATGGACTCTCGAAAAGAGAAAGTGAGAGATTCACTCATGGAATAGATCACATCCAGACCAACTAATGCTTGCACACGTGATTACCATAAATGATAAAAATATAATTAGAGGTATAATAGGCCGTAGAGATAAGTGGAATGGGAAAGATACAATCGACAAATGTAAAGGACACACTTTAAATGTACCAAATTTGAGAGTACAAGTTGCACGCTTATGGCATTGATCAATTTGGAGACAACTTGCACACTAAAATATTGCCATCATGGGATTTAATGTGGAGAGTTTGGAATTAGAGGAAAAGAGAGAACGTTCTACTTTAGGAAGGAAAGCACCACTAGAGTGGGGTCTCTAAAGATAATATAATAAGAATTACACTGGTAGAGTAGATTTGATCGTGATAAGACAGTTTAACCCCAATAGGGTGAATTTTGATCATTGATAAAGAATAAAAAATGGTTTTTCCCCTATAGAGATAATTTTATTTAGACGTGGTTCAGATTTTATGCCCCAACATGGGCAATTGGCAAGTAAAATAGCTCAAAGATATAAATGAAAAGATATGTTAAAGTGACTGGGTGGAAACATACATGCGATGGTGTAATAGATTAGAAAGGCATATAAAACCAAGCATATGAGAATGCAAAAAGTGATGAGAGAGATGAAAATAAGAATGGAGATAGTCAAGATGGCCTCAATATAAATTTATCACTACTTACATAGTTACATGGACTCATGTTCCAACATGAATTTCGGGCCAATGTAGTTCACCCAAGTTTGGGAGAGAATGAAATGAGGAATGATGATAAATGACCAAGAATTGATTAGACTCACAATGTATGAAAAGAGATGCACATCTAAGCATAGACAAAGAAGCCTAAAATGCATCTTACCGAGAAGCCTAATCTATATCATGAGTCAAGGTTTTACAAAGAAGCCTAAAACACATGTTACCTAGAATCATAATTCCATATCATTCATCAGAGATGATGTTGACGTTAAGACTTTGAGACCTGAGCATAAAGTGCTTTCTATAGCAAAATGAATTAGGCATCATAAGTATAAATAAATTATAATGACATAAGATTCCAATTGCATTGAGCTAGTTCAAATGTGAATATTTATAACTAAGGATAATGGTAAAATAATGACCAAAACTAGAGTTATAGTGATTTAAATTTAAACAAAAAAATCAAAGATAAAGAAAAAGATAAACATAAATGAACCTAGCTTGAAATCAAGATATGATCTTAAGTAGGAATAAAATGTTTAAAATCAAAATGTAAGAACATCTTGATGACATTAGACCAAGATATGAATAATCAAGATCCATGTGGACCATCAAGGCATTCTTGAACATAAAAGATAAAAATCAAAATCAAATAGAAAAAAAAGACACCAACAACAATCAAATAAACTAAATGCTCCAAGGACAACATAATAATGTAGGATTGAGATATAAATAATTGAGATCCAATGAATCATCAAGATGTTCTAAAACACAAAAGAAATAAGCTAAAAACAATCAATGAAACACAAGACCAAGATAAGACAAGAAGTAATAAAAAGAGAGAAGGAGAATAAATAAAAGGAGACGTGTGAAAGCACAATCAAAATACCATGAAAATACAATAAAACACTAAGAGAATTCAAATAAACACATACAAAAAAAAACAAAGTTAGTGTGGTTTAAAGACAAATGTTCATACATGTGCGGTAGAGGCGTTACTTTCTACCACATCTTAACAAAGAACGATGACACAATAATTATTCACTAATTAAAGAGGAATAATGATAGAAGAAATGGGGGAAGAGAAGAAAAGGAAGGGGTTGGCCGAGCTGACCCTAGATGTATAAAATAAGTGGATGCTACCTACATAGTTCTATGGATGCTTACTCTAACATGAACTTGAGGCCAAATGTAGTTCTCTCAGGAAATGGGATAATAAAAAATTGATGATCATATCAACATGATTAATTTTATATAATAATTGGAAAATATCATAAATAAACAAGGATGGTCTGATAAATAAGAAGCTGATTAAATGAGAAAGAATAATCTTACAAAATGGCAAGTGCATGGGACAAGATGAAATGAACTAGCATTTATGTGCTTGTAAAATGGCAAGAGCATAGCATACTAGAATGGGAATGTACCATTGTATATAAGCATGAGACAATATTTTTATTATTTCTTGGATCATGTTTTGATGTTTTTGGTATTTTCAAAGTATTTTTAATGTTTTTGGTGTTTTTGGGAGAAAATATTCAGTAGGTGGGACCATCTAGTTGTGGAGATGCATGTCTTAAGAGTAGATGTTCCAATAAGATAGATAAGTTAGCTATAACAACCCATGCTCGCAAATCGATGAGAGTGAAGGAAAGGGGTCACCAAGCTAACCTCAATAAAAATTAAGTGCTACCTATATAGTCCTGAAGGACCTCAAGTCAATGTAGTTTATATGGTATGGTTCATGGATCTCAATGGTATAATAATGCCTAAAAAGGGTCTATAAGGTTATACCCAAGAGATGAGGCATGGTAATGGTAAATAGGTGAATGGTAGATGAAAAATAGTTTTGTTTCTCTTGGTGATAGGGAGATGCACATCCTAGTCAATATGTGAGACAAGAAAAATGATCAGCTATATAAGTTGTTATCTAATACCCTTTTAGAACAACTGCTCTATTAAGAACTTCTTGTTGATCTAAATCTCAATAATGTGTTCATGATCTTCATAGATCATTGATTCTACTTCCTAAAAACATTGAGACAAGATATCCTTATAACCTTGATAAAGGAAAGTGTTGCCAATGATGGTAAATAATGGTAAGATAAATGAGATAATTGGGTAACAAATAGGTGGGTGATAATGGAATGTATAATGAATGGGAAATAAATGGAGATCAAGACTTTCAGTCACACTTAATGTTTTTGATGCCAGATTTGACATAATTTTGGTTGTGGTAGAGCCAAAGACCTCTCAAGATGCTCTTGATAGGACCATCACATTGTTCTATTGCTTGATATTGAGAGTAGCTACCATCTAATTATGTTGTAGATTAGAAGCTATTTTGATTTGATCTTTGATATTATCTTCAATAAATAATGAATAACTTTTGCGCTCAGCCATTGGTACCTCAATGAGGTTTTCACGAATGAATTTATTCTGATCATCCCATATTTCCTCTGAGAAGGTTTCACAAAGAGATGTTAACATTTAATTTTGAGTGTCTTCTAGTGCCTTCAAAAAGGTGTCACTAAAAGATGTTGATTTTAATATTTGTTTATCCCCTAACACCTCTGAAAAGGTTTCACTAAGAGATTGTTTTTATTTTAAATAAATGTGGTCTTGGTCCCCCTGATATTCTACAAATGATATGTCACCATGCATGTAGTTTAACAATGTGTGATTCTATCGATCCTGACCGACACTTATGGGAGGTGGAATGTCAATATAATAGATATGTTGGGTGGTAATAATGGGATGGTGAAAGGAAACACAATCCTTGTAGAAGATACTAGGAGAACTTATGTCGATGATAAATTAATAGTCTTCAAAAATCTTAGAAGGCTCACAAATATATTCAAATTGATCTGCAAGGTAATTGTAACCAATGTTGTAACAACTGATACTATAATCTATTTCTGACTTCGATTCATGAAGCAAGGGACTCTGAATCTAGTATCAAAACTGATGTTGAATCTATTTCTGATGTTAAATCTAATATTGGTTTAAAAATGGAACTTGATGCTAATATTGATTCTTCATCTAATATGGTTGTTTTGATAATGTTTTATTGAATATTGAATTTTTGACAAGTAATGGCTTGTGATGGCATAATGGGCTCAATAAAAATTGATTCATCTTAGAAGGGTTCAACATAGACTGACTCATCTAAGTGAATCCCCTCAAAAAGAGAGAACCACTCAAAGGACATCTTGACAAAATCATGTCTGTCAAAATGAGACTCTTGAATGAGTGGGAAAATATTGAGAGACAACTCTATCGAGACTAGCTTGTCAAGGATATGAGGCTCTTTAAAAATAGGTAACATATGAATAGGTAACTTATCACAGTTTATCTTGTCACAAATGGGTGTTTCAAAAATAACATGCTGTTTTTGGTTCATAATTAGCTGCAAAAGATCAATTTTGAATACATTTTGATCCTCATAAGATGGCTTTTAAACAGGTAATGGTTCTTCTTTAGGATCGAAGATGGGCACAAATTTTTTTAAGTAGGAAACATTTAGTTTAGCAAGAATAATGGTTTGTGGTTCAATAATGGAATCTTCAAAGATTAGACTATTGAAGAAGGGATAAAAAATAATTGGTTAATAAAATAGAATTTCTTCAACAATAGGTTCATCAAAAATTGGATATGGGCCAATAATGGTAACAACTAGATGCTTATTAGTTTGTTGCTCATGTAAACCAATGAAGGAGGTCCTAAAATCATAATGTTTGGATGCTTCTTAGTTTGGTTTATCATGCAAACCAAAGGAGAAGGTCCTAAAATGATAATGACTAGATGCTTCTTAGTTTGGTTGCTCATGCAAACCAAAGGAGGAGGTCCTAAACTGGTAATGACTGAATGCTTCTTATTTTGGTTACTCATGAAAACCAAAGGAGGAGGTCCTAAAATGTTGATGACTAGATGCTTCTTAGTTTGATTGTTCATGCAAATGAAAGGAGGAGGTCCTAAAATGGTGATGACTAGATGCTTCTTATTTGGTTGCTCATGCAATCCAAAGGAGGTGGTCCTAAAATGGTGATCTTGGTACATTGTGGAGTTTGATTACTTATACAAGCCAAATAATCCAAGTCTTCCTGATAAACCCAATCATTCCAATCAAGAGTTAGATCATAAATTGGATCATAAGTTAGATCTTGACTATGTTCCCATGACTAATTTTTGTGAGGTGGATAGAAATCTTTCTCAAAAACCATATTGTCACCATAAGGGTCTTGACTAAATTCATAAAAGTCATTTTGTGTAGCCATTCTATCATAAGTTGGATTATCCATGACTAAACCATAAGTGTAGCTAGACATCTACAGTTAATGAAGAAATCTCTGAAAATAGAAAGACTTAAGGTTTTGTAAACTCTGAAAAGTGATGTTTAAAAGATAAAAGGTTCAACCTTGGTTTAAAGGGTGAAGCTCCATCTCAAAAGTAGTTTGTGTCGATATTTGGCATAAAAAAACCTAACATCAAATATCTAACATTAAAGGTTTTTGAAGAAAGGTTGTGTTTTTCCAAACAAAGTCACAAAAAATGATGAGGATAGGCACTTGAGCAAATAAACAATCAATAGTGTTCAAATTTGTGTAATCATTTAACTGAAGCTATGCAACCCAAAATAAAAAGATCTATGTACCAAACCCACAAATTGAGGTCTAAATAGAAATCAATCAATGTTTGGAGCCAAAATTGACAAGGTTAATTGAAATTGTAATGTTGAAGACTAGGATTGGACCAAACAAGCTAGACAAGAGTAGATAGCATAATGATTCATAAACAGGGTCCAAATGGTATACATGATATGGTTTGAAACAAATGGTTTTTTGATACAATGGTAAACAAGTTCTTGAAATAAATTAAGCAGCCTAATGGCATAAGCATGCTCAAATGATGTGGTCAATTGTTATGTTTCAAAGACTCAAAGGTAAAAAAGATTTGACATGATTTGGGTAGCATAGCGCTACACTTCTTAACTCAAATACATGCTTTTGACTTGGCTTATGAACAAACAAATAAGTTTTAGACTCAAAGCATACCAAGAAATTAATGACCAAAATACACTAAGTATAATCATCTAAATCCTAGCAAGGGTATGGAAAAATGGGGTTAAATAAAATTAATTAGTTTTTAAACATTTTAGGGGAATCAATTGCACAATAACTTTCACATCAAATAATGTAAAAGATAAGCACAAAAATTGGGTAACCATGGCATTGGTTAGTTTTGAAAAGGTCTAGTCCTTTGTACAACCACTACATCCTATTGTTCGCTTAGTGTAGTATGATATCCAAATGCAGATACGTCCCGTATGCAACTCTAAAGGAGTAAGTGAAGTCAATGCTAGGAGATGAAACCCTAGGTCAAACCTTCCCTAAAGAACTCGTGGGAGGTGATGAAGTCCCTGTTGCAAGCCAAATTTTTATAAAAATAAAGGAAACATAAAATATAAAGACTTTAGGGTCATTTTCAAGATCACCCAAACTTTAACAAATTTTTGGGGAGAGCTTTAGATGACATTATTTCTAAGCCTTGGACTAGGATTTTTGCAATAGGAATGATGCTTTTCATTCCAATGGTTCCCTGAAGGGGTAAAAATGAAAGATCATACATGTGGCATCCCTCTTTTTTCCAAACAAAATCTAACATAAACAACTCAGTAATTACAAAAACATGGAAAGATGAGTTCATTTTTGAGCCCAAATGGAAAATGAGGTGGTGTTCATTTGAACCCTTGGTCTTAGTTGTACCTTTGAAAACTATTGCTAAAAACACTTATTTAAGAACCTTAAATTTTACTTTAAACACCAAAATAATGTTCCTAATTCATTTCAAAACATTTAAAATATGTTCTAAAACATGATTTATCAACCTTGAAATCCTCTAGTTATATGTCTACCCTTAAGGCATCACCCCAAAAGGAAATGTGTTAGAATAGAAACATTTTAAATAGATTTTTAAAATTTTGTAAAAAATATATGAAACCTTAAGCTACGCTAATGTCAAATTATGAAAATCTAGGATAAAACATGTGGTTTCAAAAAAAAAATCATCCAAAATGTAGTCCATATGACCCCAAACCAAGCATTTTAAAATGACCTATTTAGCTCTTGAGTTTGTGTTTTTAAGAAAAACATAGTGACCAACGTCAGTTATATAACCAATGTCAATTACACTTACTAACTGACAATGGTTATCTAAATGAAATTGGTTATACCAATGGTGACTGACGATGGCTATCCAAATAATGACAGTTTTACTAACTGATGTCGATTACTATGTAAACTTATGACAAAGAAAAATGGCAAAACAAAGTTATAAAATCAAATTATAAGAGTTTTAATGAACCAAATAAAGATTTTAAAGTTGTATAATTATCTTTTTCATATGTGGGATGTGTTTCATCCCACCGGGCATGCTAAGATTTAGAGAGGATTACAAAGTAAGTTAGTCAAACATTAGTCCATAAATCATGAAAAATGCATAAAGAACTAACTAACTAAGTCTATCTATTCCTATGGGAATTACAAAGGATAGAAAGAAATAAATAAATAAAAGAAAAAATCATATTACCTACCCAAATGGATTCACCATACCCATGTGGCTCAAAATCATGCTTTCCCTTGATCAAGCATCCTTGTCTTTGTCAACAAAGGTGGCAAACTCCTCCAATGTCTCAAGAACAATCCATAAAACCTAGGCTCATGATTCCAAATCACTAAACTATCCTATCGATGAAGATTGAAAACAAAAGCAATGATCAAATGCAAAGGATTGTGGAAATATTTTAACATTATAACTTTGCAATATTCAAGCTTATATTCATGTCCATGGCCTCTATATTTACAGATTTTTTAGATTAGTCAGGATCAATCATGACCATCCATCTCAAGAATGAGATGTGTGGCCATGGATAATCATAATATTTGGAATTACATACATAATTATCTTCATCATGGCCTTGGAAGAAAGGGAATTGAAGAGGTATGAGAGGCATTAAATAGGCATGGGTGACCCATAATCCTGATATTTGTGGCATTTATGGCCTAGGGTTGTCTTCCAAAGAAATGATGTCACCTGATGATGTAGTTAATAGGAATAAATTTTCAAAAAGTAAATATTCAACAACTCTCATGGAAAATCCACTCAAGCTCTTGATTTGGTTTAATTAACCTTAAACAAGTTTAATCAGCATTTGTGTAATTATTTGAAAATTGGCCCTCAATTAATCAAAATAGTCAGAAAGTCATATTATTGGGTTATAATTTGATTGGAAAGGAACTAGAAGGTGATGTTATATGCATTGGAACTATATTCCCATTTAGGATGTTTCCAACACCAAATAACAAAGGTACATGATGTGTACCAATGAATTAGAAGAAAAGACTGATCCAGAGAACTAAATGGCAAGTTTGTCATTTTGACTCAAAATGATCTGATTAAGGTTAGCTAGCCCATAAAATTCATTGCCCTATTTAGGGATACTTTGACCTAAATTGAAACTTATAAGTGACAAGTTTGATCATTTAAGGCATTTTATGTATTTTGACCTAAAGTGTGCATTTGAGTGTGATTCAAGTAAGATTGACAATTTCCACATAAATGGTGTCAGGAATTGGAAGTCTACAATATGTGACCATATGAGGGTCCAAAATTGTAGATGAATTTTATTTTTTAGGTTTTTTCTAGATTTAGAAATTATCTATTTTTGTAACCAGACTTGAACTTCAATTGAAACTCATCCAATATGTTAATTTTTTTGTTTAGTTTATTTTTGGGTATTTTCAAAGTTACAATTGCTTGCATGTGAAACTTATTAAAAATAGTAGTTGATAAAAACAACAGGCTGAGTTTTATTTATTTTTAAATTTTCAAATTTTACATGCCATCTCCAATTCCAAGTTGAGTCTTATTTATGCATGGTTTGTAATTATTTGAATCATTCAATATGAATCAATACTGATCATTATTCATAATCTTAGCTTATTGGATTTTTATTTATCTGGATAGTATTTAAGTTCATTATTTATTATTAGACCTAGTTTAGAATCTTGGCCTATTATATTTTTATTTGTCTTGATAGTATTCGAGTTCATTAAAATATAAGCATAATCCAAGATCATCTACTGAATCAAGGTAATAGACACAATGTAGATAAACTTCATTAAATAGTAATCTACCATATTGTCTCATAATTTCATTTTTAGTATTGAATAACATGTATTTGATATAAATATCCCTTCCTTTCCATTAGGTAGTAACCAATAAATGCACGTGTTACTCACACACTATAAATATTAAAAAAAGAACTGCCAAAGACCTTAAAATATGGGAATTTAAACTAATTCAATTATATGCATATAATGGTTATTCATACACATCAAAATCAAGAAACATGACAATACCCCCTTAGCTTCATTTCTCGCATGTAACATTTAAATACTTTTTTTTACATATACTATTCCATTTAAGCCCTTTTTAATACTAAAAATACATTATTCAATGCACATTCAACATCACAAACATATATCCCTATAATGAAGACACAATTACGAAGTTTAAGAAGACTTTGGAAATCATTAATGGATAAGAAATAGTTTACTTTAAAATCATTATCATTGTGAATTTAAAAGAAGACTCTACGAGTTATACCCATTTTAAAGTTAAAGGGATTTTCCACTTCAAAATTTATAAATATCCACTTCAAAATAACAATTGATTAATAAGCTAATTTTTTGTTTGTATATGCATAACAAAGACCAATGCATGTATTTATTCTTAGTTCCACATGGGTGTTAGAAGATATCCTTTTGAAAGGATATTTGTAGAGCAACATCTTATAGAAAAAATTATAATGTTTCATTGGTAAATGTAGGGTTGGGATTGATTTTTATTTTGGTTACGAGGTGTGATAGAGTGACGTGGATATAAACTTAGCACCAATGAGCTCTCTAAGATTTATAGGTGCCCAATGCAAGTTCTCGTTGGTTATTTCACCAATACCTATCATATGGTTATTCTATTTTTATAGAATTGTATTTAACTTTTGACATGAATATAATAATAATAATAATAATAATAATAATAATAATAATAATAATAATAATAATAATAATAATAATAATAATAATAATAATAATATAGATAAATAGTTATGTTGCACATTAAATTTTCCTAGATTCTCTTTCTAGAGAAGTGACACAAAGAAAATTTTAGCCCCCTTTCTAATTTTAACATTTTCCATGGAGATTTCTCACATAAGCATTACATTATTATCAATATGATTGGGATTACATAGGATCAAAGTGAGGGGATAAAAACATTTTTTTCCCTCCTTGAGATATTTTACCCTATATTTATATTTCCAATGTATTTCTTCCATTCATAAGATTTTCTTAAAATCAATCAATAGAGCCTTTTCCTTTTTTATAATCTCTTAATCCACATATTTAGTTACATTGACCTCATGTAGCTATTTCAAATTTCAATTCTATCAAGACTTGAATCTTCCTTTTTAACATATTACCAAAATTCTATTCATTCCACTTCCAAAACTTCAAGGCAATAAAGTATTAGTGTGTAAACTACAAAATCAATGACACAAATTCAAGGAAAGGGTATGCTGACCTTTATGAACATCATGTCAAAGAAAATGTTGGAATTTATTACAATAAAAAATTTATGACATGTACCTATTAAAAATCATGTCTTAAGTTAGGATTTGTACACTAGTGGGGATACCATTCATAAACAAGCTTAGCCATGATGAACTAACTATATGAATGTTGGCATGGAACATGAATGTTTTGTTGTTATAAAGTGTATAGATTCTAGAAAGGGTTAAGCATTTGTAGGCCAATGAATAAGGTAATGTCATCACCCATATTAACATATTAAAGTTATAGATTACCGGTATGTAAACTACAGATGAAGTGTGTCAACTTCAAGGTAATGGCATGCTTACCTTTATGAACCTTGTGTGAATGCAATTTTTTCCTTTATATAATGGTACATTACCTAATCACTCTCGATTATGTGGGAAATCCATTCCTATTTTGAAACCTAGGGTATCAAATAATTCAACTTTAAATTATAAATTTTGCCAATAATCATACACAATTGGTCATTGTACTCTCTCCAATATTTATACTCGACCAATCTTATATTGATTACAAGACTGAAACATTATCCCTTACAGATCATGTATGTTGGCCTTTTGTGTTGAATAAATATCTAAATCCATGCTTGTTTTTGAATTATACACCATATTCCAATGAAACACATCTTAATATTCAATCAAATTTTACATAAACTATTCATTTGATGTTCTGAATTGTTTAGGGTTTTGTTTTTATTTTTATTTTTTCCTTCTAATGATGTAAATTTGTATTATATGTTAGGGTTGACACCAAATATGGGTTTTATTAATAGTTAAATTATACAATTATAGACTGTTAATGTAGTTCATAGATTTTTAATTTAAATTAAATACTAATGGAACATTTACTAAATTTTTATGGTCCATGCACTTTCTCATGATAGTCCTTCATTGTCAAATTTTTTCTTCTCAAATTTTCCATTGTTATTTACCTAAACATAACCAGCAATCACAAACTAGGCCCCACTACCCTCTCAACCAATCAAAATTTTCCTACCAAAAAGTGTTAAATATTTGGAAAACTACGATTGGCTCAGATTGTAGTGGGGCCC